>VZTU01027511.1:0-16544 GCA_013400835.1 Zapornia atra | reverse complement strand
CGGCGGCCCCCGCCCGGACCGGGCCCCCAGGGCTCCGCTGCCCTCCCCTGCCCGGGGCCCACAGGGCTCCCCGGCCCGGCCCTGCCCTGCCCGGAGCACCCAGGGCTCCCCGGCCCGGTCCTGCCCGGGGCATTCAGGGCTCCATTCCCCTTCCCAGGGCACCCAGGACTCCTCGGTCCTGCCCTGCCCGTGTCGCGGTTGGTCTTGCTGCTCGTCATCGCCCCACAGGTGCTCACAGCCTTCGCCATGCAATGCACACCTCTCCCCTCGGGCTCGGGGCATGGCCCGCCTGCCTTCTTGGAGTACTGAAACGTCCCCGAGGGAAGCACCCGGGGGAATCCCATCTCTTCTGCCACACTTCTTTCCTTATTCCCGATAAGCAGCCGTATGAGACATCAGCCGCTTGTGGGAAGTTTGTGAATTCTAAGTGCTACATTACAACATTAAATTCTCTTCCATCTCTGTAGGACAGATGCTCACGTCAGCATGATTCTGATTTTCCTGGCAACAGGGTAGATCGATTTAGTGGGTCAAGGAAAGAAAGAGGAATAAAACTGAGCCATTACTCTCACTAACACTCTTCCCCATCTGTACTTGCACTGATTAAATCCACACGAAGCAAATCAAATTAACATGCATCTTCTTGTAAGTGAAACATAGATGCTACTTTTTTCTTCTTTGTTTATTGTACCAAGCATATTTATTTCTACAGCCAGGCAGAAATGACGTGCAATAGCAGGACTTGCAGACTGCCTAGACCACGTTCTCTGAACACAGGAAATAAAGGAGACGTGCATTTAATGAAGAATACCTTGGGTGTTAGGATAAAATGGCTCTAATAAATGCCTTTTTTACCCAGCAAAGTGTCCAGAGTCAGAACTTTGAAAGTTACTGTGCATAGCAGGTGACACTGCAATGTACAGTCTTCCACATCCTCTCTCCTGTCGCTTCAGAAAACGTTGACCTCTGGAAGCTGTGCCATGTTGTGGCTCCTTTCTTTGTAACGCCAAGTTCTATACAGCAGCAGTTGTGTCTGTAAGTACCGGAAGATCTTTTTTTCTCTGATTAAATAATTCTTAAGGGAAAAATTGCTTCCTGGAAACCAGAGCCTTAGCATAGCGATGAGGTTCCTAGGGAGTGCCTGCCCTGCTTGTTGTTTGACCGCTTCAACAGTGCAAGGACTGACGCTCGCTTGTAAACAGAGTAAATTCTGCTGAGGTTGTAAGCGCACCTCCTTGCCCTGCCTCCCACTAATGGCCATCACTAGGACACCACCAGCATCACAACACAGCTGATGTCAGAAGACGCAGTTACATATTGTTTTTAAAGCTACAAGCAACCCCCCTCTCCAAAGGAGAAATGAACACACGTGTGTCAGTCCTCATTTTGTGAATCACACTCGATGCAGCAGCAGCTCAGCCCGTGCTTGCCGCATCTCAGGATGACGCTGTTGAGCAGGGAGGGATTTACCCTTATGGGAGACTCCATGGGGAGCACCGACTCTGGTGTGTAGCTTTCATACAGGTCCCCAAATGAAGAAGGCAGGTTTTGAAGATCTAAAGCACCTGATAGTCAGCATGTGAACCTAAGAGCTCTACTGCTCCTCTTTTACCTAGTATCTTTATGTACCTCTGTGTAGTTGAGTGGTGGGCATCCAGCTATCGGCATTGTCGCCCTGTGGAACAGGAGTGTGATGTTGTCCTGTATACTTTGTGAATGTTTATTTAATGCTTGAAAGGGTAAACAGACTTACCAAAGGAGTTACAGCAGATCTATATGGTGTTCGTAAATCCCATGGAGCTAGTGAATGTCGTAGTGTCTGTGAATGGCACAGCTCTGAAGCACTTCACGTTCCTGGCAACCAGAGGCGCGGTTACACAGTCCCTTCAGAAACAGGGGCGGCAACCGACCAGTGTTGGGCTGCTGCCAGCAGTTATTTCAGCTAAGCTGGATGGCTTTGCACTGAAGTGGACTAGGAACAGTCACATAACTTAATGCGCAAGCAGTGGAAGGCTGAGCTCTGCTACTGGACTGCTGAGATTCTGCAGTAACATGTTTTAGCTATGCATCAACACGAAGAGCAGTGATTCTGACTTTGTGGGTATCAGAATGAAGGATGGAGTGGATTTTCATACTGATTCTTACAGGATTTAACAAAGTAACACTCGCTTCCAATCAATCTAGAGTTAATGTGAAAGGAGATGTGTTCACTAACACAGTGCCCTACTTTGAAAAACAAACCCAAGACAACGGGTCCTCACTGCATCCCTCTTTTTCTACTCTATGTTTTTCAGCCTGAGTATACCACAGATAGATGACAAGGGGCTTCAGCACAGGGCTCAGATGGATGGCCCCTTTCAGGGATGTGGCTCCCCATGGATTGCTGCAACAAGTGCCACCGTGCAGAGCTACTTGCCTTGAAGTCCATCAGCTGGTCTTTGCAAAACCCACCGCAGCATTTGGAGTCTTACTTCAGGACTTCTTCATAGCTGTCGGTATCTCCATTTTCGTGTCACTTGTAACACCTGGTTCACAAAAACAACAGAAATAAAAAAAAAAATATTAGGAAGAGGTAGATTTATGTAAGTCCATTTTCTCCTGTGACAACACAGTCCTTCAATTTCAAGGTATGTCCACGCTTTATTTAATGGAGCAGTCGAGTGAGAAAGAGGAAACCCATCAGTCTGTTCCATTGCTTATCTTATTCTTTTAACTGCTGTAAACTGTGGTGCTGAAATACTCAAGCATGGACTCAAAGACAGGGTGGCAGGGAAGGAAAACATGTCTGGCCTAAAAGATCCTGATTCATGGCTTGCTGGGAGAAAAGGGAGGAAATTATATGCAGAAGCAGCCAATTTTGGAAGAAATAAAAAATATATATCCTACCAAAACCCAGTTAAACTCTGAAAAAATGTGCTTTCTAAGGTGCTTCATGTGTTCAGTTCTTCCACTTTTAAATAAAACACCTTCACCCAAAAGTCATTTGGGCAAGGCTCAGGAAGAAACCTCTTTTGAGTGGTGAACGCCAGGAGAAAGCAAGCAGGGTTGGCAGCCATCTTCCCTTTATGGGAAAAGAGAGGTTTGTAAATGAAACGCCAACACCGTGTGAGCCCCAAATGCATCAGTGTAATAGGAATAGGAAAGCAGCAAGGCAGAGTGTGATATTCTGAGCCGCTCGGAGGGATGACTCATCGGCAGGGTGGGCTCACGCAGCTCCAGCCAGAAACACAGCAGCAACACACCCAGTTTTATCCTGCCACCAGAGGAAAAAAACACATTTGGCCACAGTACAGCCTGCTTGAAGCGTCAGGGTAAGACCCCAAGTGAACCAGATGTCAAAAAGGCTTTTGCCTATACTTATCAATTAGAAACACAACCTAGCAGTGGCTATCTCCCAAATCTATGTTATAGCACACAACTAATGCAGTGAAGCCAGCTCGGTGTTAGCTCCAAGCTGGACTGTGTTAGGAATTACTCCTGAAACACGTTGCTCCAAGCAGGTGAGTTCTCTCGCCTCCTGCTGAGGTTGGGGATCAGCAGGTGGGGGGCCTAGGAGAGAGCTCCTCCAGGCAGCTAGCTGTAACCTTTTCCAGAGCCCCTGCGCCGAAGGACGGAGGCTGCCACCTACCAACAGCCACAGGGTGATGCATCGTTTGTCTAAACCAAGCTTTTTGCTGTTTTTTTGTTGTTTCTTTCCATTTCCCTTTTTTGTTTGTTTTGTTTTTTTGGTTTTGGCTAGTTTTTCCTCAAGGTAGAGGACAAACGATTGTTCCAGCATCATAGCACAAGGATTTAAATTACCTTCTAGATGATGAGCAGGTTTTATTTTTTAAACAAGCAGACATATGCATCCCATACTCTGCACAGAATGTGCCATTCAGTGACCCACAGCAGCAGGAGATCCAACTTGGGATTTGCTTACCCCTTTCGGCAAGTTTACAGAGAAGCAGCTACCTTTTCACGAGTGTTTTGTTGTGTTAATGATGGTTTTTCAAAGACAAAACAATAATGGTAACAACAGATGAGCATTATCTACCACTCTTTATCAACAGAGCTCAAAGGTTCTCACCAGAAAGGCATATTTTATTATTCCTGGATAGGAAAAAGAGGCACAGGAAGGTAAGTATCCTAACCAAAGGTAAAATTTACTTCTGTTATCCATTCCAGTGCCTTATCCACTGCTCTGCACGTTGTAGCCATGCAAACTTCCCCCTAAAACCTGCTGAAATCCCTGGAGAGTCTTTCACCAACTTCAGATGTCTCAGTTTGAACCAGGCTTGAAGACTCTAATCCTCCACATGCAGATATGTCTGTGCACTGCTGAGCTTGCACTGTACCAGTATGAACCAGCACTCCCTCACTGCAGAATGAGGTATGAGACTGGCAAAGGCCTTTGGGAGACAGTAAAACAGCCAGCCAATGAGGTTCAGAGAAAGATATTCATATGGTACTGCTTGGTAGATTCACTTTGAACTCTGGATGGCAAGAAGAACCAAGTGTAGCAGCTGCTATAGCTTGTGCAAGAGCCAGAGCTGAGGAAAAAGGAACAATTCTTTTGCCAACTGTGCTTTGGCAGTGACAAGGTCCATCTTCAAATTGTAGGGTTGCCCAGTAAAAAAGCAAAATGGACAATAAAGTCCCTGTTAAATGGCAGTAGTTCAAGCTCCTGCCAAGAAGTCTGAGAAGGTGAATTATGCTGCCTTCATAACAAAGCATGAGCAATATTTCCCCACCTGCAAGCCAAGTGTTTAAACAAAGAGTTTTAAACAAATACAACTTTCCGGGGAGGGGGGAAGGACATCGCTTTAGAATACATCAACTCAGAAGCTGTGAATAATCATCTGTTGGTGAGACAACCATCCTCAGGAAATCCTAGCAATAGCCCTTTTCTTGCTGCCACAATGCAGCTCCCACAGCTGAAGGAAAGGAACCGCTGTGGCCCAGCCATCACCTGGTGCACAGTTTGCTGCCCAGCCGTGAGGTACTTGGCTGGGCAATGTCTCTCCTTCGAGGGGATGTGCCAGTCCTGCAGATGTGAATGCAGACGTGCCGTTCTGCACTGCTACTCAGGGAATCAGCCCAGGTAATGGCCAGTGTTTGCTTCTCTTCACTACCAGTCACTGCTCTCTGCACATGCCCCGGGCTCAGCTCTCCGGCTCGCTGCTCAGCAGCAGCACAAAGACCTATGAAACCTCTACTCCGGACACATCTCTCAACAACCACTCCTTTCCTTTCCATCTCCAGGGCAGCAGGCTACAGCATGGCTCACCCACACCATGTCTGGCACCTTCTAACATACGGATAGCTTACTCACTTCCACTTGTAGACTTTTGGGGGTTTTTAAGCAAGAATGCCCCTAACTTTTAGGCAACCGACATGCAAATAAGCTGAGCAGCTCAGGCAGCCAGGTCCCCTTGCTCAACCAGTGGCCTCCCCAAGTCCCTGTCCAGCTGGCACTTTCAAGCAGCCCTGGTGCACGGGCAAGAGTCAAAACTGAACTTCTCTCTCACACACCTTTAAGTTACCCTTAATGAAGAGCTAATGAGAAGCAAGGGGTACGTAAGGTTCCGTGTCCAAATCTGCCAGGTCAGTGATCACGCACCTCGCTTGCACACAGCCATGCACACACATGCTCAAAATGCATGTGCAGAGCTTGTTAGAAGGTGTTATGCCTGAAGGGAACAACTTCAAAAGCAATAGCGATGACTATTTGAATTCAAGGAAGTTAGGGGATGTAGGAAGCAGTCAGACTACTGTGCTGGTGGACCCCATACTGGGGTATCTGTATCCTTTAGTGCCCATGTTTTCTTCCCCCTCATTGCACCATGGCTATAGGAAGAGTTTGCCTCTGCACTCATGTGCAGGACACCTCTGGCTTTCATCATCTCTTTTTGGGCACCTCTGTCTTCATCACAAGCCCAGACAGCCACCCAGTATTTGTGTGCATCTACCAGTATATAACAATATTCTGGCAGCTCTGCTGGGACCTAGTTTTCGAGAAGATTATCAGAGCCACATTTGCAACTGTCACTGGGTACATCTAGATGAATAAATTCAAGAGCACCACAGAAACGTACTAGCAAATGAAAGTGGTGATGATGTTAAATGCTAAGGAAAGTCTCAGCACACTTTTGGACAACACTAACACTGTCCCAAACAATTCCTGGGCATTTTAGAGAGTTAGTTACCAACTAATGGCCAACTCTAGCAGGCAGTTGCACACAACCTCATTCTTCTGAAGGGTCAGAGATTTTACAAAAGTGACTGGACCATGCCAGCCAGATCAGTACTGGCAATAAGTCTTCTAATTTGTCCAGAAGTATAGATAAAGTATCCATTTGGCTTTGGCCCCAGATGGTGATGGCTGAGCTTATCCTGCCAGTGGGGCCAGACTTCTCTCTAGGTCACAAGGTGGGATCTCCCCTTTGTAAAAGGCTGTGGGTATTAATAAATATGAATAGAAAACCAGAAATTATCAAAACCCAGAAGCGACACTGGGATCAACTCTATATGACTACCCAGACAAAGAAACACAGAAAAAGAAGCTAAGAAAAGAAAAATGGACTTTGGGAAAGCTTGATTTTTGGTACTCTAGGTAGTGCATGCCAGTTGTGCTGCTCCGAAGCACATGGCCTAATACAGGGCTGGAAGCTGGCACTTCCCAGCAAAGGTGATCTCTATTGCTGCCACCATCAGGTATTTAATAAAAATAGCCTGAGAAAACCTTGTACTGCTCAGCTAACTGCTAGAGTAGCTCTTTTGCCTTGAGTTGTGGGGCCTTGGGCTTCAACAGCTGACTCTCTGAAGCACCCAGCTTTGGGGGGGGAACAGGCTTGTATCTATCAGGTGCCGTCCTTTCCAAAGCTTGTAGTGCACCTTTCCTTCACTGCTTTCACCTGGCAGGAGACAGGAGGCCTGTGACGGGCTTTTAGGACTCTCCCCCAGAGCTAAGGCACACCCCAACCGCTCTTCCCGCAGCTGGGCCGGTGTGGTTTCCCTGTGACCTCCATGGCCAGCGAAGGCCACAGGCAGACGCTCTGCTTGACGCAGCACAGCCCGTCAGCAGCACCAAGTACTGCGGGGGAAGCCGGGCAATGACTTCAGTTTGCATCGGCTCACAGCCCAGAGGAGCTAAGCCGGCTGAGGGCTATCATGCTGTAATTGCTTAATTATGACTAAACAACTAAAAGCTGAGCGAGTTCAGCACAGCCAGCTACATTTGAGAAGCTTGTGACTGGGAGGTTTCTGGGCATAAGGCGCGCTGGCTGCTCCGTTCCGGTCTGTAGCAGCGCACCGCAAATCCAGGTCCCGCAGTCAGCCCCGCCGGCAGCAGCCCACAGCAAACATCCCCCTGCCTCAGCCCGGCCGCTACACGACGAGGGAGGGCGGGGACTGCCGAGCCGCAGCCCACAGGCACTGCCCAGGGAACGCGCCTCTCATCGCCCCTTCACGAGAGCCGGCGGGCTCGGAGCCGCCTTGCCCCTCCCTTCCCCGTCCCGCCCGCAGGGCTCCGCTCCGCCCGCCGCGCTCAACATGGCCGCCGCGCTGGGAAAGCTCCTGCGGGCCGCGGTGAGTGAGTGACCCTCTCCGGCCCCCTCCGCGCCCCAACCCTGGCGCTTCTCTGACCCTCGTTGTGTCCCCGCAGGTACCCGCCGCTGCTGCTGCCGCCGCCGGGAAGAGGCTGACGGCTCCTGTCCTGCCCTGCGCCCGCCGCCGGTTCAGCCTCGGTAAGCGCGGGGAGCAGTAATGAAGGCGAACGCGCACACCCCCACCTATCCCCCGGGCGGCGGGAACGCTACCCGCGGCCTCCCGCTCCGGCCGCCTCTGCGGCTGCGCCCGGGAGGAGGCAGCGGCCCTGCCCCGGGGCTCGGCTGGCGGCGGCCCGGCCCGCAGCTCAGTTTTCCTCCCCCTCTCCCGCAGGCTCCTCGCGGTTTGCCCCGGCGGTTACACAGCACGCCCCGTTCTTCAAAGGCACGGCTGTTGTCAACGGGGAGTTCAAGGAGCTGAGCCTGGATGACTTCAAGGGGAAATATCTGGTTCTCTTCTTCTACCCCCTGGACTTGTGAGTGCGGGTTTCTCTCCGTTCAGACGCGCCTCCTGCCTTGCTGAAGGTCATCACCGGCGCTGCAGACCGCTGCTGACTGAGGCCGCTAGTTTTCCCTTATCCGAGCTAGTTTTGTAGGGCAGATGGGTCTGTTTCTACAGCGCGACTGATAAGACTTGGGGACAGATGCCTGCTGTGGGCTAAAGCAATAGGTCTGGTGGCTGGAGAGCATCTCCTGGCTGCAGGGAGGGCTTCAGGAGGCAGATGTGGCCTTGCAAGTGTGGTTCCTCTTTACTGTTGGATCCCAGGGGCGAGGGCATTGCCTTGCAGTTCAGTGTTGCATGGGAGACTCTCTCCTCTTAAGCAGCCAGGCCAGCAGAACTGCTGCTAGACAGCTCCAGAGCACAAGGTGAATAAATGGGTTGAATCTATCCAGAAGAACTGAGATGCCCAGAGCATCCTGGTGCATGTGGGTACATAGGGGAGAATTTCAGCTGGTGTAGTTTCCAAAAGCTCTGTCTGTAGAGGAGATGGTTTCCCCAACTCTGCAAAAAAGCTGTCTAGAACTGAGAGTTGAAAACTGGTTGTTGCCTTGAGACTGGCTGAAGACAATCCTAGTCAGAACCTAGTCAGAATCATCTAGCTAAAGAAAACACATTGCTGTCTTAGTGCCTAGAAACAGATGTGGGAGTTTCTATTCTAAATTCTCTTGAAAGATTGCAGAATCATTACAGCCTGGTCTTTCTTCCCACCCAGCACCTTTGTCTGCCCAACAGAAATTGTGGCTTTCAGCAACAAAGCAAATGAATTTCGTGATGTGAACTGTGACGTGGTGGCAGTTTCTGTGGATTCTCACTTTTGCCACCTGGCCTGGATAAATACACCACGAAAGGTATGAATCGAGCAGTCTGTTGGTTTGTTTCCTTTTCACAACAGTTCCTGAGGAGAAGAGTTGAATAAACAACTGTGCAAACACCAGTTTCAATAAACAGACTGCATATAGTGATACATCAAGGGATTAGCTTCTAACCTTGATGACATAATTCTTACCTTAGTCTTCATTTTGTTGATCTTTTAATCAATAATTTGGGGATTTTTTTTTAATCTTTCATTTGTTCTCTTGCTAGTCCTGTAGGTTACATTGTATCCTTACATGCTTATCTTGAAAGACAGATATTCAGTGTAGATGTCACTGTCCTAAGCTGCCTGTTAGAGCTGATGGCTTGTGTGCATCCTCTCAGAAAATGAACGACAGCTGCTTAGTCCTTATAGTTAACCAGTACCTAACAGTGTGTGCAGAATGGAAACAGAAAAATCAGCAGCTTGTTGGAGCACTTGTAATGGAGCCACTGGAATGGTTCTAGATCTGTAATACAAAGGGAGGCCCTCAGCTTTCTTTAGCTAAAGAGATAGAGAGGATGGGATTTACTGGACAGGAGCCTCTTTCACATGTGTATGAAAATACATGTTTCTGATCATATAAAGCACCTCACTGGTTTGGTTAGTTGTAGAGAATCAGATGTGTCACAGGAAGGTGCAGAAGCTCCTGTGCCATCAGTTCTTACCAGTGTGCTGTATGGACAGCAGCCTGGTGTCCTGTTAGTAAACCCTTGTGAGTGCCTCAGGTGCAGAGCTGTGCCGCTGTAACTTGCAGGGGAGGGAGGAGAGCTTGTTAGGTTTAATAGGCACCAGCTGGAGTCCTGTGTCCAGAGCTGGGGCCCCCAATACAAGAAAGATGTGGAACTGTTGGAGAGGATTCAGAGGAGCCACAAGGATGATCAGAGGGCTGGAGCACCTGCCCTACAAAGAGAGGCTGAGGGAGCTGGGCTGGTTCAGCCTGGAGAAGAGAAGGCTGCAGGGGGACCTCCTTGCAGCCTGCCAGTCCCTGAAGGGAGCTTATAAGCAGGAGGGGATTCAACTTTTTAAAAGGGCAGATAATGGCAGGACAAGGGGGAATGGATTAAAACTAAAGGAAGGGAGGTTTAGATGAGATATTAGGGGGAAGTTTTTTACAGAAGGAGTGGTGAGGGGCTGGAACAGGCTGCCTAGAGAAGTAGTGGATGCCCTGTCCCTGGAAGTGTTCAAGGCCAGGTTGGATGGGGCCCTGGGCAACTTTGCGTAGCTCGAGGCCTGAGGCTGATGGCCCTGCCTGTGGCAGGGGGGTTGGAGGTCTATGATCCTTGGGGTCCCTTCCAACCCAGACCAGTCTATGATTCTATGATATGGCTTGGCTGAACCTGTTGAGAGTAATTTGCACACTTGGTTCAGAGCTCTAAGAGGTGATTGTGGAGTGACATCCCTGCTTTGTGTGGAAGCTCTGCAGCATATGCCAGTCACACGTAGCAAAGTGCCCTGAAAAAGGTGGAAAGAATTCTGTGGTGGTGCAGAGAGAAACTGGATAGCAAAGGCCTCGGTTTCTCCAACATCTGTGTTCCAAGCTCAGCATATGAGAACTCTGTTGGAGAGAAGCTTTTGCAGGATCAGGGTCTGAGTGACTGAGATTACACAATGATTCACTGATGATGCCACGAATAGAAAAGCTAACAAACTCTGGGCTTGTTTCAAGGGTAGAGAGCTTATCTCTCTTGCAGTTCCAGCGTGTTGCAAAACCAAAAGAAATCTTGGTGGACTCTCCAAATAGTATTTAAATTGATTTGGGGGAGGAAAAAAATAAATACATGCACTAAATGGAGAAAGCAGCAGAACTCCTTCATACCTAGCATGGATGTTAGTAGAAGCCTTGTGGTTTCTCTGTCCATACTATGCAGGTTTGTTTTCCCTTCCCTTCCCTCCATGTTCTTGTTTAATTTTGAACACTGTAATATGCAGTAGAAATCTTTTGTATTCAAAGCTCCTGAATATGGTAGAGGGGAAATATCTCTGAACACTTCTAGCTGCTGTCATAGGTAGCCTTTTATCACCAAAATAAGCAATTCTAAAATGCTCAGTGTGAAAGAAGTTGCCATGTTTCAAAGAGGTAAAGTGTTCCTGGCTACTTTTATAAAAATAACAAACCCAAGTAGCAGAATTGACCCAAACCAACCACACAACACCCTCACCCCACAGGGGTTCCTTTCATGGAGGAAATGACATGATTGTTCTGTTGGTTTTGTAGCCTCAAGAGCACCAAATCTAGCGACTCAAGAAGGATAATCCTTTAAAATGTGTCCTGTAACAAAATGTCATCTTACTCTGTTCTCTAGAGTGGTGGCTTGGGCAAAATGAATATTCCAGTTCTGTCAGACCTCACCAAGCAGATCTCCCGTGACTATGGTGTGCTGCTGGAAGGACCTGGCATAGCGCTAAGGTAACGTACAGTTCCTGACAGCTCGGCTATGACACAACCCACCTGAACCAACGTGAGCCATGCTGCCCTGCTGCAGGAGGAACTGCACGAGGGCTGAGGGAGGACTGTAAGATGACAGGTTTTCTTCAGAACTTCTGCTGGGTTCCCCCTAGGAAAAGGGCACGTGGCCGCTGTGGCTGTTAAGCCAGTGGTTCCAGGCCTCTCTGAGAATGCGTGCAGGGGAAAGCCAGCTGTTCTGTCTGTGGGAGGAAGAATTCAGAGTCACTATGAAAAATAGAGTAGAAGAACATCTTCTAGTTTTCCCATTTTTTCACAATTTAGGTATGTCCCTTTATTTTTTTCTTCTGAAGGGAAAAGACACTGCTTTAACTTATCTTTGAGAAGTTTCTAAAGCGTTTGTTCTAGAGGCCACTACAGTCAATCCCATAATTACCCAGAGTGAAAAAACCCTAACATTTCCTTTTCCTTATTTCCATTTACTTATTAAAAGCAAATAGCAGTCCCTGAGATCCATCAGGTTGGGTAGGAGTCTTCTGGAGACCTTTGGTTCCTGATCTCTTTGGATCAAGAACTTCTGACACTTGTTTACTGACAGATTAATTAATATGGTAGTGCTGGGACTTTGGTTCTCCCAAATGCTTGTGCAGATTTAATTCAGGAGCTTAATGTGCAAGTAACTCTTCACAGGATAGCTTTGGATTTTCATATAAAAAATGAGATGGAAGGATGGCAGCTATCAGCTTTGAAATATAGGTGGAATTAGTTGTGCCTTCATACCCATCTGTCTCGATGTAACAGGCTTTATGCATCCCTTGTCATTTCACACTGCTGTGCTTGTATTTGACTTTTGATCACTGCACTAACAGTGTATCAGACACTGTATTGCTACTCTGACCTCTTGACAGCCACATCCAAGAATCAGTGTATCAGACACCATATTGCTACTCTGACCTCTGACAGCCACATCTAAGAATGAGTGTATCAGACACTGTATTGCTACTCCAAACTCTGACAGCCACATCTAAGAATAACTAGCTTGCTGAAACTGAACTGTCTTATGTTTGGCCTTGGAACATGATATGCATTCCCTGAATTCTTGCTCTATTACAGAGGTCTCTTCATCATCGATCCAAATGGGATCATCAAGCACCTGAGTATCAACGATCTCCCCGTGGGTCGTAGCGTGGAAGAAACCCTCCGCTTGGTGAAAGCATTCCAGTATGTGGAAACACATGGAGAGGTTTGCCCAGCAAACTGGACTCCAGACTCCCCTACAGTAAGTGACTGCTAAATACCACTTGTCTAAATATAGACACTGGCATGTTTTTGCATGGCTGAAGGGGTGAGAACCACTGTAATGCGAGGTGCTTGACTGAATCTCTGCATGTTGTGTAAGTTTGAGGCTTTTAGTACTTAGATCAATTTAATCTACTTGTATGATGCTAAATGTGTGATTTCTGTGAAGGAAATCACTGATTTTCTTTCAGAAAATGCAAATGATATTGGAAAAGTCTCAATTTGACCCACACTCTCCACCAGTTGTCTTTAGATATTTTATTTTTTTTATACTTCTGTAAGGGCCTGCTTGATATTTAGTAGGAAAAATGTGCTACATACTTACAATTTGCAAATAGGAGCTTGTACAACATTTAGGCCTTCATCTTTCAACTGAGTCCAGAAACAACCTATCATTTTTATAAAGTGCACATGAGTTTTTCTTGGACAAAATCTCAAATCTGTATTTTTTATTAGTTACAGCATATAATAACTAAACTTTCTTTTCTTGACAGATCAAACCAAGCCCAGAAGGTTCTAAAGAGTATTTTGAGAAAGTGCATACATAAACATTCAAATATGTGGACAAAACTCTTAGTTACAGTATGCTGAAGAAATTAAGACTGCAGCTGTGATTATAAAAGTAATAAAAATCAAAGTTCTCTTTTATGATGCTTAAAAAGAAATTAAATGTTGAAATATTTGCTGGCTTCCCTGTCTTTTTTTTTTTAAAGAATAAAAACTAAGGTGTGTTTTTTCCCCCCCTTTTTGCAACTTGCTTCATGAATTGCTGTGACCCCTTGCCTTCTTCCTGAATATGACAAGTACACAAAATAATAGTTGCATTCTGCTGGCTTTTTCCTCTTTCCTTGATGAGTTTTGGACCAGCACCTGTTCCCTCACATGAAAAATTCTGTAACAAGAGTTTGAAACAAGGGTGATGATACAGAAAACAGAATTTTGATACGTGGTTTGGTTTTAAGGATTTTGCACAGGAGGAAATGAATGTAACAAGTAAAATAATATAATGCCTGGGTTTGTGTGTAAATACGCTAAACTCTGAATGTAAATTTGCCATTTTAATCCTGTATATAGGCAAAGATGCAGTGTGGCTAGGCAGGAGCAATAACAAGCATGAAGAGCTTCCATTCTACTTGTGAGATGGTAAAAACTTGAACCCAAGTAGTGTCCTTACTGGAGTTTAATGACAGTCTTCCCTCCTTTAAAGTATTGCTGATGTGCTTGAATCCATCTCCAGGAAAAACTTGAATGTGAAATGCTGTACTGCTTGAAAAGAATGTAGGGTTATCTCTAGCTATGCTAATAAATCTTAATGTTCTTAACCAGCAGCAGGTGTGTTGCTTTTCTTTCACTCTTCCCCCTGAATATACCTATTTATTTTGGGCATGTTGGATAAGTTGCACTGCAGTAGAAAACCTTCTTGTATACCTTTGCTCACACACAGTTAAGAGCTGCCAGGGTCTGCACACGGTGGTGAGTACACAGTATGTAGTGGGTGTGCTGCTGCAGGGAGAGCAAGGTAATATGATGCTGAATGGGTTTGTGTTTTTCCCTTTTGAGCAGGAGAAAGGGCTTCAGAGGAACAGGAGCATGAGGGAAACACCTTGGCACAGTGGCTGCTGTTTCCTGAGAGCTCTTTATAACTGGGATCAAAACACAATGGGTTTCAGTACTTGCAAATCTCTTCTCAGCCCGTGTTCTGTGTAAATCCACTAGGATCCATGCAATGCTCCCCAGAGACCTCACCTCCTGGACCTGCGATTCATGGTGTTAACCCCCTGTGCAGCTCTCTGATGCAATGTAACACGCTGTGGTGGCTGTGAAGCCCCTAAGCAATGCCGTGCTGATCGTTTAACAGATGGGTAGGTGAGGTGCTTAGGGATATGGTTTAGCATAGGACAGGAACAGTTGGACTCCATGATCTTAAAGGTCTTTTCCAGCCCGGTGACTGTGTGATTCTTACCTGGCTGTGTCCTCTTACCTCAGCCGCTGAGGTCAGGGCGTGCTCGGCAGTCCTGCTCTGGCTCTGCCGCGCAGGGGGAAGAGGAAAAGGCGATGGGAGCTCTGCTGATCACTCTCTGCTCCCCTCGCCCTGGGGGTGCTCCCGGGCTGCAGGCCTCGGCCTCCCGCTGCCTCCGCGCCTCGCCGACACCTGCCTCCCGCCGGCTTCCCTCCTCCTTGCCCCGCGGCGCCTCAGGGCGGGAAGGTGGCGCGGGCACCAAGCCTACCCCGCGAGAGTTCCAGCCGAGCGGGTGGGATCTCGGCTCGGCGGCACCGCGCCCGGGCGGACCGTGCATCGAGCGCACCGTCCCCCGGCAGCGCTTTCCGGTGCCGCGGCTCCATGGACGCCAACCTGCAGTTCTGGAGGACGGAGGGGCAGGTCAGGGCCGGGGGGGAGGCGGCGCGGGGCGGGGGGAGCGCGGCTCGGGCGGGCTGCTTCCCAAATAACGCCTCATCTCCCGTCAGTCCTTTTTCCAGAGGCTTCGTCTCTGGGTGGACGCCTTGGACCCCACGCTGCTCCTGAAATCCTCTGTGAGTACCGCGGCTCGCTCCAAAGCCGGGGGGTGGGAGGCCAGGCCGCGGGAGGAGGCCAGGCCGCGGGAGGGGACTCGTCCCCCGGCCCTTGGCGCCGGCACCGCGCCCCCGTGAGCCGGGGCTCGGCGGCTCGGTGCCCCTTCGGTCCCCCCGCGAACGTGGCCGGGCGGAGGAAGATTGACTTTACGAGCGTCGGCTTTGCCGGGGCGTACACCCATCTCGTTATAGGGCTCCCAGAACACATACATACCGACACGTGTGAGGGGAGCAGACGCACACACGCGTGCATCTCTATACACAGGCGCATGGACACCAAGGTGTGGCTGGGCATGATCATTTCACCAGCCTTGTTTAGGCTGTGTCCACAGGGCCAACACCTGAATTAGTCTAATTAAGAATTAGAACACCCCACCACCCCCCATCCTCCCCCCCCAAAGACAAGAGAGATGGAGTGAGTGGCTCCACAGGCAGTTCTGAAATGCATCTGCTGCTGGAGGGGTCAGGATGGCCAGCTGTCACAGCTTTGGAGGAGACACATTTGCATCCTAGGCACCCAAAATCTCTGCTGGCTAATCCACAAACCCATCCTTGTCATGCAGCTTAATCTGAAGGTCACGAAGCTCTTTGATTCTCCTCCGAGTGGCTACACACAAAGGAACCCTCCCCAAAGGGGAACACACCTGGTTTGTAGGGTCTCCTTGTAGCAGAGATATGATTATTACCATTTTAACCATCATTATTGAAAGTGTGCCTCTGAACATGTTGTTCAGAGCTTCCAAAATTGTCCAGCTTCTAAATTTCAGGAACTGTCATGAACAGTGGACTTCTGTCCAAGATGTGTTTTTCTGTCAATCCACTTCTGTATAGTTTTGTCTGGGGGGGGACAGAGGAAAAAGCAAAGGATGTTGTGTGAGAGGTGGCTGGCTGATCTGTATGTCAAAGGAATTTTTGTTATTCCATTGTTTTTTAAAAGTAAAAGCTGTTTTATGTGTACAAATAATATAATTTAGTAAGTGCACACTATATATATGTAAACACCAACAATAAATCATATAGTACATTCAGGGATTTGGAGATCTGGGGTTAGTTCACACCACATTGAATTAGAACAAGCAAGAGATGTGCCTGTTGAAGAAAAGTCAAATCATCTCCTAAATTCTCTTAGGAGAGGCAGCTTTTCATATGGCCTGTGGGTAACTGTGTGTGGTCACAGTTTTGCTCTCTTTAAGTGTATCTGTTTTCTATAGTGAAAAGCTTAAGCCAAGTTACAAGGAAGAGCGTACAGTCCAAAACTGGATCATGGATTTGTGACCATGGATGAACATCTAGTGATGGTGTGACTCAGGCTGGAAAGATGGGCCC
>VZTU01027507.1:49328-60665 GCA_013400835.1 Zapornia atra | reverse complement strand
AATAATAGAAGTACGTCCTGAGTTGTTGACATCTTCTCATTTGGAAGATAAAAAGGTATGTTACAGTTGTTCCGTACTGAATTTCACTGGGATGGTGGGGAGCAGAAGGTGAAAAAGACTTGCTTTCGTACTCTGCTACTGTAACCACAGTGAATCTCACTGTAGCCTAGTTCATATGAAATGTATTGAGTACATGGGCCTCATCCCACTGAAGCCGAATGAGGCTTAATCTAAAGAATGTGTGAGGGTCTTCACTTTGATTTTGAAGCAGTATGACTTTTACTTCTTGTGTAATCTACACCAGTTGTAATGGCACTTAAACTGGTTTAGCTGCCTAAGTGCTACTAGGCTGTAGCTCTTC
The DNA here is from genome assembly GCA_013400835.1 of Zapornia atra. NCBI lineage: Eukaryota > Metazoa > Chordata > Aves > Gruiformes > Rallidae > Zapornia > Zapornia atra. The sequence continues at coordinate 60,304 of VZTU01027507.1, read as the reverse complement.
TTTCTCAAGCCGCTCAGCAGATTGCAGTCTACTTGGAAGTATTACTGTCCCTAAACTAAAAATTTTAAAATTCTATGGGCTCTTGCTACAGAGCATTCCAACCTAAAACTGCAATAATTTCTCTTAAATTTTGTTACAGGAAAATTAATTTTAGAATTTGCTAATTATAAACACAAGAAGATGTCTGTAGTGCAGTTTATGCTGTAATTAAATCCTTGTGGAGCAGTGGAAGTTTTTAATCTACATGCCTTCACTTGCTACGTGGCATTGTCAGCTACTGAAGATGTAAGCAGCCTGCATTACCGAGTGTTGTTCTTCATTATAATGCTTTTTATCTCCTTTCTCTGCCAAGATTTCTGTTCTCCTGGGAGAGCCATTTTTCACTACAAGTTTGTTGCCATGGCATAACCTGTATTTCTGGTATGCGAGAACAGCTGTCACCAGTCACCTGACCAGCAATGTCACTGTCCTACCTCAGACTGCTTCTTTGCACATGATGATTGTGGAGTTTCAGGTGAGATTGTTTAGAACTGTCTGATAGTTCCACGAATTTACTTAGAATTGAGTACTCTTCCAGGTTTTTTTTTAAGTTTATCCCATCTTAATACTGTCCGCTTTGATATATTTTGCACTTACCACTCAGGGAAAATTAATTTTCAAGAAGTCAAATATTCTGTTCTCATTCCAGCCATTTCTTGTAAAATTATTCAAGGGAATTTTCTGACATTTTAAATGAAAAGGCTGAATGTTTTAAAATATTTCTTTATATTAGAGATACATTGCTGAAGCATGTGAGAATTGTGGTTATTCATAAAATTAGATAGTCTGCAAAATAACAGGCTTTAAAATGATGCTGTAAGAATATAAGACTGTAGGCAGAATTTTGTAATTGTATGTTCTTTATTTTCAACCATTTGAGGCTGTGCACAGTTCTAAATTTGAGCATAATAAAGGTCAGATTTAAAAAAAAAATACTTTGGAAAGTCATCTTTCAGAAATTGTACAAAGGTACGAAGACTTGGTCGGTAAAGATTGTGAAGAGTTCACCTACAATGACAATGGAAATTAAATCAGTACTTCTGTAATTTTTTTTGGTCCAGTAGCAGTAGGGGAACTCTAGTCTGGAATCACATAACTAAATATACAGATCTATAAATAAAATCCATGCCTATAATCTAACGTAGCTTCACATAAACATAACCTATAGTTTATCTGTTAAAAAAGCTGGCACTTTACTCTCGCTTTTCTTCCCTCTGTCTGGATCACTGGCTGTGTAGTTTCATATCTGAGCCTTCTCTCCTGAAACAGTTTCCTTATTCAGATTCTCTTTAACCTTGTTTTCTTACTTCCACCTTTAATTTGTGCATGTGACATTATGTACGCTCTTTTTCCCTCTGGGACTAAGCAATTGTACTACATGTTTTTACATACCCTTCAGTTTTCTCCAGAAACGGAGGGAATGTAAATGCATACTCAGTAAATAATGTAAATCTGAGTCTTGTAATAGGAAGCAGATGTTTAATCAACAGTAATCATATTGAAATAAGCAGATAATTTTAATTCCATGCTCTCTTATCTAGGGGATTTACTTCACTAGACCTCAAACCGTTTTGTAAGGAAGTAAGCAGTGCTCTCTTCATGCTCTGGATGAGGAAACTGAAGCATGCAGAGTGATGACTTAAGATTGTTCTAGCAATATAGTAGCAGAATGTAGAGTAACATCAACCTCACCTGAACTTCAGTTGCACACTTTCATGTACAGGGCTGTGTTCAGAGATGATCCCACATAGCTATTTTGGTAGAACATTCAACTTGTGTTAACTGGATCCAGGAGAAAGAATTTGATTAAATTACTCCAGTTGTAAACTTGTTTACTCTATAATTGCATTTAGGGGGCAGGATGCTACCAATCTGATTTGATAGTTTTATCAGGTATGCCATTCAGAGATTCTTTAGTCACTCTAATTCATGCTTTGTTCAGATATAAATTATAACAGAATTTACTTAAATTTATAGTAGTGCTGCTGCCGTCTTGTAAAGCAGGAACATTTGAGGTGCGACAGTGAACAGTTAATAAAATGTATATGACCACAGCTCATGAATGTTAATGTTCTATTAAGAGGCCATTGATGCAGCCTAAGAAGAGGCAAAAGTATGGTAGTCTGGTAGGCTGGAAGATGTTTGTTGCAACTGGGAGCACTTACCTGCGCTGGGTAGAGGAAATGGGAGCCTATAAGGCTTTAATCTTGGCTAATCCATACCTACTCTACAGTACACTATGCAGAGGTAGTAGGAGACGTGGCAGATTCTTTAGAGCAGTAGAAAACAGCGGCTCAAGAATGAATTGCCTCACAGGACATTTTTCCACACTTTTTTTCTGATTCTTGCAGCAGTATTAGTGGTTTAGGAATATATACATAGTAAAGAGTCTTCATCTGACTTGTTATCAAATGTCTAACCTAGTGCTAAGATTATTTTAAAATTTCCTATTTCCTTTAATCAAGCCAAACAAAATCTTCTTTTCTTTTTCAGGACTTATGGAGAATCCGGAGTCCGTGTGGCACCTGTGAAGGTTTTGATGTCGGGACCATGGATGATATGATTAATGTAAGAAGACTAAAATTGTTTTGGCACAAGTCTCTGCAAAGCAGAAAAAAACAGCTTTGCTTGAGAAAGTGTTCAGTAACCCTGGAAAACTTGTATGTTAGGCAGAACACCATTGTTTTAGGTTTTCACGGATAAGATGTCTGTTTAGCTTACTGAGAAAACAGCAACTTCTGTGGCCTGGGTTTTGGGGTAGTATGTTTCTCCTCATCTGTCAGGCTTTTCAGTGCTTTACACCATTTTGAAAATAATTCCGCTCATTCAAAAAGAAAAATACTGTTCTTATTTTATTTCAATCTCAGAATAAAATTTTCAGGGAGTTGTTCATAGACGAATCCTCCTGTTCTACTTGCCCTTGCAGATACCCTTTAAAGAGAGAAAGGCTTTTTGACTGCTGATAAATAAATAAATGTGAAGGGTGAGACTTATCTATATAATTTTCCAGAGCTGTACTGTTAATATCCATATTTGAGTTAGCCATTTAGACTGTCTCTGAGGTCACTGTAGAAGAGTACAGGCAATTTTGGAGTAGAATTCATCTCAAAGGAGAAGAAGAGTTAAACACATTATCGTTTAAAAATGCCCATTTCTCTTTGACTGGTCATAGCTATTAGTTCATGTGTGTAGTACATATTTTCCCTTGTGCCTAAGAAGTGTAGACCTGTCCTCTCACAGCTTTGTTGCTTAAATATTCTGAGTCCAGGACACAAAATTAACTTGAAAACAAGGACTGTCTTCCTTTTGGATTATTTTCAAATAGTTCTATTTCTTTCTTTCTTCAGAATTCTCTGAATTTTAGGGAATCCAAGGAAGCAGAACCTCATCCTCTCTGGGAATATCCTTGCAAGTCACTCTCTGACCCCCAGAAAATTTTGACGTTTGACTTCAGAAAGACTGTACCGCAACACGGTCTCAGCACAGAGGGTTCTGTGAATCTTCTACGGTCAGTTTTATCATTGAAATAAATATTGTCGTAATCCATTTCTTCACTCAAGCTCTTTGTGTGTGTGTGTGTGTGTGTGTGTAAAATAGAGAGAGACAGTAGACAGTTTTTAAAAATGTAATAGACAGTTGTGGAAGTTACCTTGATGTTAATTTCCCATGGCTGTTCACAATAGGCTGTAACGGTAAGGGTAGTTCTTAGATACTATGCTCTTGTTTAAAAAATAACATTTATTAGGTGTTATCATGGCTTAAAACTTAAACAGATTAATTAATAGCTTAATTGTCTGGATATTTTTACTCTTCCTGTTTGTTCCCTGCTGCTGAGCTCTTGCAGAAAAAGCTACTGTTTAGCTTTCCAAATGACTCTTTATAGCTTTAAGGTCTAGACTGTTCTTTGTTTTAACTGTAGCTCCGACAATCTTGGTATTTGTCACACCTTCTGAGATAGTTTTCAGAATAATCTAACTACAGATTTTACGTAAATCTGTTCAAACCTGAAACACTGTTAAGAACTAAAAAGCTGAGGAAAGTTATTTTTAACAATCTGGAGTTTATATAACTCAAACACTGCCGTAATTCTGTTTCTCTTTCTGAAACCAAATTCATGGGTTTGAAAATCCAGAACCATCTGCATGGGGCCTCTGTGCTTTTGCACCCGTTGCTGTATTTACAGGCAACGCGCTAGCGTGACCTGTGCTCCTTGTGGAGTAGACGCTTGGAGTGAGATGGAATGTGTGGTAAATATTTCCACAGAATTCAGAAACAATAGAAGCTGGGGTCTCTGAAGGGAGTTCTCTCCTAATATGCCATATAATTTATACCATGTTATTGAGTGCCTGTTAAATGACTGTGGTTCTGAGCAGATTTAGTTATGACATAGTCTCCTTTTCCTTACGGGATTTTTTTAGATTTTATTTCTGCAAATACTTTGAAAGTTTCTACCCTTTTTACCAAATCATTCATCTGTTCAGCTTTTTCTGAAGGAAACAAGTTATGCATGCTTTTACAGCTCTTGCCTAAACTGTGAGGAATACGTGCAGCTTTTAAGCTGTCAGTGTTAATGAAAGTTAACATGTTTTGATCCTCCACCTCTCCCCAGGAAAGGAAAGAGCCATGGAGCAGTTCTGTGGATGGAATATCATCTTGCAGCTGATATCACCATTAGTACAGGCCTGATGCAAATTGCAAATGAAAAGGTATTTCTTCAGTATAATTTATTATGTCCATGTCTATAGGATTACAGTGCTGAAAAATGGGTCTCTGTTGGCCATGCTTGGTTCATGTAGTGCTCTTTGCTACACTGTTGGGCTACTGCTTAGACAGAACTAGTACAACTGTCCATATTTTTGGGGGGAACAGGAGATACACCTTACAATGGGAGAGTCTGAATTGGCCCCAGAGTTGGGAGCAACATTCAGAACTTAAATATGATGCTAGCTCAAAGCATATTTATTCATACAAATCCCTGTTCTCAGTTTAACAAAAGCAAAAATCCTGAGGGTGAGTAAGTAAGTATTTTTGGAACTCTAGCTAAAAATTCTTTGACCAAATTAATTTTTTTCCTCTGTGACTTCACTGTGCCATGTAGCATATGGTGTTTCAAGTTATGCATCCTATAATGGAACGGATAGCAATGGCACTGATAACTATCTGATTACTGCATATTGAACAAGAACTCTTGTGCGCTTCCTATATTATTGCTGTTGAAATAGTATTGTAAGATTTTGACTGCTTTGACTTTAACTCTCTCCTATAGGGAAACTGCGAATGGAATCCCCACTGCAAGCAAGCTGTCTATTTCTTCAGTTCTGTTATTGAATCAGAGACCCTGTCAGACCATCCTAGTGCTGTCACATATGCTATAAATTTCAACACAAAGACAGGAGAGATTGCCATGGATTTTAAGTTACTGTAAAATACTTTCCTTTTACTAATGTTCCTAAGTTATAATAAACTTGTCTTTTTTCTTTTTTTCTTTTTGTATGGCAGAGGGTTTTTTATTGTACACAGAGAGTAAAGTGACTGTTCTGAAACAGACTTTCAACTTTTTTGGGTTTGTTTTCAAAATACATAGTTGGGGAGGCAGAGAGGAACCTTTTCTTAAGGATAGGTATTCCTAACAACATTTGTATATGTATACACATGTACTTCTTATAATCTATTTTCAGTCTGAAACTCTTGTTTTTTGGGGGTTTCGAATAATGTTATGGAGCTACAAAGCAGTTGGCTTACTGGTTATTGAATGGCACATCAGTGGATCAAGGTAAAAGTGAGTTCAACTCTTGTATTTCTAGGAGTGGCTCTTGGCACTGTAAAATGAAAAATAATCTCCAGAGTGACCGAATTCTGGAAAGGTGTTATTAGAAATGAGAAAACATACATATTTACGTTAATTGGAAGTGTCAGACTGATGGTAGTCTGGCCAAAAACAAAAGGAAGAGCTGTAGCCTAAAAACCTTGGAAATCTGTAAGAGAGATGTAATAAGCATTAAGTGATCAAAACCGTAGCCTGCTATTCCTTCCATCAGAGGTCTGAACAGCATCGGCCAGTTTAGCTGAGTTCTGTGTCGGTCTGCAGTAGCGTGTTCACAACAGAGGTTTCCTGAGTTGCATTCCAAATCTAAAACTAGTGTGTGGCCACGTGTGTGCAATTAATTCTGCTTTAGAGGAACAATCAATTGGTCTATCCGTTTTGTATGTGTGACCTAATAAGGGAAATAGAAAATCAATGTACTGCCTGTCCTAAATTATGTCAGCAAGCTGCAGGGATAACTGCTTACCAAAGCTACTCCTATTTCCTCTGAGCAGCACCTTCAGCAAAGTGAAAGGAATGCCATAAAGAAGCCATGAGGGAGCAGGAGCCTACTCTGCTTTGCTTTCCTGGTCACCATGATATATATAATTCTGGTGAGTAGGGATTTTTCCTTTTTTCTCGCTAAGAGTAGTGCGATCATATTTACAGACCTGGAAGCCATCTGAAATAATCCTAAATTTTTCAGAACTATTTTCCTGACAAAGGTATTAACACTTCATAGATGTAAGAGAGCAACGACACAGACGACTTCATGTTTTTTACTAGAACAGAGACCTTGCAGCTCCTGCTGAGATCTTTGGATTTCACTTTTTGAAACTGTACTTTTAAGATGCTTAACTTCAGACTCTTTTAGAAAATTCGCTGAAATAGAGAGATTGCTGTTCTTAAAACAATTGTTTTTAATTTTGATACACTGCTCCTAGCTCTCAGAAAGTGTGGTAGCACAACTCTGCTGGGAACATAAGCTGTACAGTTGTAAAGGGAACAATAATACGGCCAAGCCTTTTAAATGGTAAAGGCTTGGTCCTTTATATTTTAAAAAAAAAAAATAGACACAGGGACAGTTGTGCAGGTCTGAATTTGTAAGCCCTGCATTGTATAACTCTTCTTCTCCTGGAGGAGATAACACAGGAGATGAAAAACATAGATGCTATGTTTGTTCGTGGCCTGATAGAAAGCGTGAGCTACTGCTTGTGTTCTGCAGTAGGAATAGCTTCTGAAGGTGCTTTGCATTTCACTGCACAAACAAGTCTGGATCTAACAGAAGCAAACAGTGTTCCAGAGGGAGTGCAAATCTAACAGCCAGCAATATAAGTTACATGTTTCAAAAATCTAAGAACAATAACCACAACTGATTTTACAGTCTTTTAATGTGTAGTGTTAACTTTCCAACAGTAACTGTATATGCATGTGCTTAAATTGTACTTCCTAGGAAAAAATAAAATGGGATAAATTTGCTAAAATGCCAAAGGGAAGAAATCCACACTGATGGGAATTTGTATTTTGTTACCAGTATTATGTATGTTGAAGATACGTGGGCACTGAGGTAGTTCCTAGGCGCAGTGACTGAGGTATCCTTTTTAAACCCTTTTAGTATTGTGAGTCTGGGGATGACTGACTCTCAGAGGTGGGTGTGGTGAAAGTGAAGGGTGATGGATAGATACAGTAGCTAACTGATTTGAAGAACTGTGCTGCTAGAACCAAACTGTGGCAGTTAATATGAGTCATATTATCTCCATGTGAGGAAAAACATCTTAAATTTAGAGAGGTGATTGTATTGCTGCTGTCCAGAAAAATAAAAATACTAGAAAGCTGGAATGCAGACCAGATTTTAGCACCTGCGGATTCCTTAGAGGAGCAAAGTTTGGTGGATCTGCTCAGAAAACCTTGTGTATGTTTTAATTCACTGTGAGTGTGATCAGCATTGCTAATGTGTGCTGGTTATGCATCTGTATTTAGACAGGCACTGAAACTGCTTTGAGGATTTGGTTAAAACATGCTGGAAGCTGTTATGTTGAAACAAACCCTTACCACCTGTATGGTTTGATTGTTTTCCCAGAAGTCACACCACACATTAAATTCTGGTGCATACAAAACGGCTGCGTTGATACGGATCTGGATAACTTGGGGAAAAGATTTAGTCTCCTGTAATTCGGAGTATTTAGCATGTGTCTCAGTTTTCTTGGCTTCTGTGAATTCTTCAGGTTGAACTTAAAAACCTAGTTTGCTTTGAGTGGAAAACAGCTGCTTACGGGGGATACTGGCCATTCTTTAAACATGTATGCAAAACCAAACCGAAGTAGTACTTCCATCTCTGTCCTCTTCCATGGGGCATTTTACTGGAAGCACACACATGGGGGAGGAAAGCCACTTTATCAGAAAAACACGTCTCTGCCCAGTGGCAGCATTCACACTCCTGTTTGTTCCAGGCCTGACAGATGCATTGTGATGATGTATTCAGTTCTAAGAGCTTCTGGCTACCGGCATCTTAATAAGCGCAACAAGAATCCTGTCTTCTCTTGGAAGGAACGTGTTCTGTGTGGCCACCGCAGGCGATGTTTTTTCTAAATGACAACAGCTTTGTTCCTGACTAGGCCTGCAGGCAGAGATGTGTGTTTTAACAGAAACGGGAGCCCCTGCCACTACTGAAGAGACCTCATGTGTGGCATGAGAGCCAGTGTAAAAATGTAAAAATGGCAGACTCTAATGTGGCACAAGAGATACTTGCATTAAAGATGCAGGTTTTAGTTAGGTATTAAAAATAATCATAACATTGAAAGTTTTGCCATTCACATTTAACTTCCCTCCTGTGGCTTTGCTGCAAAAGTAACTTTCCTGTAGCTGTGAATTGTAGTGGAAGTTTCACTGATACTTGGTAGTTAACACAGCATAAATCCACAAGAGGGTGCTGAGAAGCCGCTTTTTAATTCCTAGTGCTTTTTCAGATCATGTTTATTTTTAATATGGGCTTGCAGTGCATTTACCTTATATGCAAATAAAATGCTTGTGATTTTGTAAGATAAACTGTACAACCATGCACTGAAATGAAATACTAGCAAAGAAAGTGACAACTACTAATAGGACTAATACAGATTTGCTCCTACCATAGAAAACAGAGCAAAGTCTCTCATGTGAATACTTTCAGTACGGTGAAATTGTCATGACCCTAATGAAGGACAAGTCTTGCATTTAATTTAAAGGGCGTTTTCCAAATCGTGACAGCTGGAAGATTTGTTTCATATCTGGGAAACGGGTATCTTTTGTCTGAAGGCAGGGCAATTCCAGGGCTGACATCCCCAAGCTTGCTTTTCTCCTTCATTAGTCCCTTTGAAACTGCTCTGTGTAGGCTTCCGGCATTTAACAAGATCGAGTGTGTAGTTCAGGACTAATTCATTTAGTCACTCATCTTTTGTATTCTATTTGTAGTTACAAGCTGGTTGTTAGGAGAAGGGAAGAGCATTACAGCTCCCTAACGTTAGATTTTTCTAGTGACGATTATGGGCTGAATACGATGGGTGCTTGTATGTTGTCGTTCTGCCTTACTGACTCCGATGACATTGCAAGATGTTAATTTGGTTCGGTACTTAGTAATTTTAAAACTTTACATTTCCAAGCATTTAAAGCAGATTAATGATTAAGACTTTTCTTGGAGAGAGGTATGTGGTCTTATCCCCTTTTTCAGATGAGGAAAAACTTAAGTGTGCTTTGTGTGTGTGTTCAAGTGTTTCTTCTGCCTCAGGCTCACTATAAGATTAGAGCCTCAGAGCTAAAAATGACTTGCTGAAGGCCANCCCCCCCCCCCCCCCCCCTTGCTCTGCTTTAATCGTTTGTTTTCTTAGCACAGTGTGATTTCAGATGCAGACTTAGGAGGTTTGACCGACATACAGAAGATAAAGGCTCAGATGCACCAAATCCTTGGATACTTTAGTAATTAAAACCATGGGTTTTATTTATGGTTTTTTATATATTAAATATATATCTAAAATGTGGTTTATATACAGATAGTACGTGCAGGTTTACAAGGCCGTAAGGCTGTTTCTGTTTTGAAAGGCTGTCATGAAGATGACCTGCTTCTCCCCCAGGCAGGGTTCTGTTTAGGATTTGAGAGTGCTGAAGATGCCTCACATGCGGATGCAGGCTCTAATGAGAGAACAAGAGCTGATTATCTTCCTGTATGCAAAGGGACAGCCCTGCAATTGCAGGACTGATGATGCTCCTTGCAGGGGCGTGTGCCCAGTCCCAGTAGCTGATGTTACATGCAGCCTGGCCACGTAACCTCCTCTTCTTCCTTGGGGTTTTGCTGGACTACAGGTCCAGCCTGTTTGCTGTGGATGTTGCCTCCCACTCCAAGTAATTTCCGCAGCCTCTGCTCTTGCCTGTCAGCGTAGTTGGAGCACTGCATGGGAAGAAGGAGTGGGCAGCTGCAGCTGCTTCTCAGGGCCAATGGCCCCTGTTGTGTTTGCACTCCCAGAGCGTGGCTGCCCACTTCATGTTAGTATCTAAGAAACCAATTACTTGCAAATCAGTAAAGCCGCATCAAGGAGCGGGGTGGGAGGGAGAGACCGCAGTCTTCGCGGCAGCGCTTGAAGATGTCCCGCTCCAGCTGCGCCGCGGGGCCGGTCCGATTGCCCGGACCGGAGCTCTGCCTGCGTCACCTCACGCCTAGTTCGCAGGCATCTGCAGTCACTTATGGTGAAGGGCTGACGATCGTACCCCTCGCTTTGTATAGAAAGGGCCGTGAGGCATCGCAGGCAGCAGCGGCGGCGGCCCGGCCCTGCCGGAGGCTCCGGCTTGCGGGGCATTTGCGGCGGGAGCGCCCGGCCCGCACCTGCCCGGGGCGCGAGCCCCGCTCCTGATTGGCCGAGCCCCCTTCTCAGCCCCGCTGGGCGCCATTTTGGCCTCCTGCCGCCTCGGGGGAGGGGAGATATGTTTTTATACCCCCCGTCCTCCCCGTCGCCGTGGAGGAGGCGACGAGGGACCAGTCGGTGGGGGTGGCGTCTGGCCTCTGCGCCGTGGGAAGGCTGTCGTAAGCCGGGTCGGGGAGGCGTTGCGCTTCGGGGATGGGGGAAGCAGCTCCGGCGGAGCCGCTTGCGCCGCGGCGGGCGGTCCTGGG
>VZTU01027507.1:10888-48407 GCA_013400835.1 Zapornia atra | reverse complement strand
TGACTAATTGAAGAGCCCTGGTTTTGATTATGTTTAATGTTAATTCTGTTGTAATCTCTATATTTAAGGCTGAAATCTCAAGGGAGAGTAACATTATACTCTGCTCCTCAGTTCATTTCCAACCATTCCACACACATGCTTCAAAAGCAAGCAGTTGCAGCAGCTTTACCATACCTTCTCTGTTATGGGATTTGGGGTAGCCCCAGCTGCCTACATATACAGCTCTTTTTGTTACTATATGTCGCCAGTAGTGTTCTCACATGAATGGTTAAAATAGTAAATCTAGTGATTTTATTCCATTCAGAGAGCTTAAGTGATGGTCCCTTAAGTGATGTTGTTGGTGTTGCTCCTCATTAAGCCTTGGGCTTGCTTACAATCAATGGCCATCTCTTTCATTCCTCCACTTGTGCCCAGTTGACCAGGCAATGTACCCTAAGAGCAAAGCAGAGGTTTCAGAGGCTAGCAGAAAAGCGAGCCGGGAAGTCGCCCAGAATGCAACAGGGACTTGTGCTTCTCTTCAGCAAAAGGTGTTTCTGCATAAAACTAGAACTTTGGCTGAAAGTGCTGATGAGGCCTGGGAAAAGTGTGCTAAGATTACAACAAAGTTACCTCGTGCAGTTTATGTGTCATTAGAGAGCTCTAATCCCAATTTTCTTGGTGTAGCGTGCTAAAGGAATGAAGGTCCTGGTAGAGCCAGCATGTTAAGATGTGATGGTCTTGTGTGAAAACTGCTGGTATATTGCATTATGCTATGTGTTTCTGTTTTGTATGAAGCTCTTAGGGAAGTTCCATCTCCTTCATCCATTAAATAAATGATTTTTTAGATTGCAGGGCTTTAGATTTTCTTCCCCTCCTTCTCTTTTTGCATGATGCTGACTAGTGCTTTTCAAAAAACAGCACTTCTGTGTTGCGCAGGAAAATAAATGAACTATGAGGTCAACTTTGATGTTAAATGTTATTTTTTCACCCTCTTTTACATTATCTTGGCACATACTCTGCAATATGGATCAAAAAAGTCTCCAAAAAGGAAAGAAGGCAGAGAGAAATCCTTGGAAGGACTATGTCTTCATATTTCAGGCTTTATATCTATCTGTTCCAGCAGGGTACTCTGTTCCACAGGTTTTATGGGTGTATGCCTGACACAACAAGTAGTATCTGTGTGCTTTCTTTTGTGCTTGTCACAGACAGGAAGCTCTTTAAGCAGGGTCTCTCACTGTATTCATGGGCAACGCCTGCACTGCCAGGCTACAGTTTGTATTTGATGTTTCTAGATCATATGAATGAAATGGCAGAGTAAAAGTATAAGTAGCATTTCCCTTACAAAAGGGGCACCAGCACCTCTGGTCATCTAAGCAGGCTACTGTCAAGGTTGCGTTATGAAGAGTTGAACTCTTCTCATTATCCTTTATAGGTATGATATTGTACAGATGCATTTGGCAGTTTGTTCTTTGCTCCACAGCGGCAGTCATCAGGCATCAGCAGGCGCTTTGCAATAAGGATGTGACACGGCCCTTTTAGGTGCAGTTTGGCTTGTTCTGTTTCTTTGAAGCTTCCCTCAATGGCAGAACGTGTCCCTGTTTAGAATGCTGCCAGGTTTGTATTTGTCACAGTGCCAGTCAGCTAAGCAGTGCAGTCTGCCTGAAAAAATAAAGGTATTTTCTCACAGGAGATCATCTATTCAGATCGATGCAGTGCCTTGTATCCACTGCCAGCTTCCCGCTGCTTTCTTGGATGCTGCTGCCTGTATCCCTTTGCTTAAAGGGAGAATATTCCACTTGTCTCTGCCTCTAGCTGGGAACTAGATACACTGCTCCATTGTTTACCTCCCCTTAAAAGCTGAGAGCTGACATTTTTGTTTGAGACAGTCTGTATTTTTATTCCCTGGGTTGGCAGGGAAACAGCTAATCAAATAATTATATTTAAAATAAGATTTAATAAAAAAGCATCTCTAAAACAAAAGCAAGGTGTAGTCATGCTTCTTAGCAACAAAACTAGTCAGCAATGCACGTACTGTGGAAAGTTGCCCAAATAACTAAGGGCCATTTGGACTTTCTTAATATTCTTAACATTTTCTATTGATTTTTTTTTCCTTTTTACATGCTCTCCTGCAAATCGAGCACCCCCTTCTATTACTTTTTCCGTTCTCTTCCATGCCTCCCTCGCCCCCACGTTTGAAGTAGGTTATCTTACCTAGAGCTCTGACAGCATCTATTCATACTTGAAGAGCTTCTACTAATAAGCAGCTGTTCTGTCCAAGTTTACAACATGAATAAAAATACTAATTGTGTTTTGTCAAATAATAAACTGAAGGTCCCAAACAGCTAATTATGCTTGTGCTTGTAAATAATCATTACTCAGGACCAGAAGAAATTCTGTACTTTTCCCCTGTCCTCAAGCCAAACACAGGACTGAGTGGGACCTTCTGGCTTGCTCTATATACTCCCTTCCTGTAGCAGGGCTTGTGCATATAATCTCTTTTTAAAAATACATTGAACTCTGTTTTAAAAGCGGGGTTTTGGAGAGGAATTTTTGGTTGGTTGGTTGCTGGGTTTCTTTTGCATTCCGTTGTGGTACTTTGGAAGCTGCTTTTGAACTTGTCTGGTCTTGTGGCCAGAGACCTCCTTCTAATTATCAGCCTCTGGATGTCCAGGCCTGGACAAGGACCTCTTATACTGGGTACAAAGCCACTGTCCAGTATTTAACCAGACTCAGCGTTTCTTTCTGTCAGGGTATAATAAATGCTACGTTCACAGCTTCTAATTTGCTCTAACATTGGAACACACATCTGTGGAATGGTCAGGCTGAGGTTTTTACAGTGAGGTGGAAGGACACACAGGGTCAGCTGTGGGCAAGAGGGATCTCACCAGGGTAAGCACCGTTAGTTCATGTATGCCACAGAGTTCCAAGAACACCAATCTAATAATGAAGTAACTGCAGCATGAAGTCCTTCTTATGAGCTTATTGTGAGATACAAGACAGACTTTGTTAAAAGTCGTGAGTTTGCCGTGGCTATAAATAGCTTTCTTGGCAAATGTGGAAAAGGGAAATTATATGTAACCAAGGAGTAACAGCAAATAGAGTTTAAATACCTGTTTCATAACAGTGTTATTTTGGGGCTGAGATAATGGACCAGGCTGCGTACTGAGAATTAGTTTGTCTTGTGTGATACACCTTTCATTAGAAATATATTTAGCATAGTGCTTGGCACCATGCTAGGCCTAGGATTTCTTCTCAATTGATGTCTTGCAGACCTTGTAACTGCCTTTTGTTCCTTGATAACCTGAAGGTCCTTACTAAGCAATATATGATGTTAAATGTTGGCTTTGCTGACGCTGGTGACGTTGTTTTAATTGTAGAGAAAGACTTGGCCATGTTTTTCTGGTTATTCATAATTCTGGATCAGCATTTGCAGCCAAACACAGAGGTAACATTATGCATAGTGAGACTAGAAAAGGTAGTGAGGATGTTACCCAAATTGTAGCAGGGCCTGGGTGTTTAGGCTAATAATCTTCTGCTAATTTGGAAGCTCATGAATGTCTTTAATGAGAACAACGGTACTGAATTACATTTGATGTCGAAAGACATCATTGTCCCCCCTCATGCTCGTCTCTTCCCTTTCGTTGCGGTGGGATCTGTTCAGGATGTAGTGCCACTGCTGGATTGCAGTTCTGAGCTCCCACAGTGGTTGTTTCAAAGTGTATTTTGGAGGCTGCCCATGCAGGTGCTGTAGCATGCAGTGCTGTGGCAGCACTGGAAGTCGCTTCAGTTGCTTTTACCGCATCATCCAGAATCTTAAAACTATTGAAGTAATTTCTTACTGTAGCTGCATCTTGAGCTCTGAGTCTTTCTGCTGGGCATTTGTGGCACTGCAGTTCCCGGATTAAATGTGGCAGGTACATCGCTGCTTTACAGACATGTTTCTAGCCTTTCTACAGGCAGTTCCGTGTCTCTGATGTAATGGTGCAATGTCTTAACCATCATCCTCCGTTTCGTATCATTAAGGCAGAAGGATTTATATCAGTTACTGGCTAATGCAGTGTTTAATGTGTGTATCTGTGAGGCAAATTCCATTTTAGCAGGGTGGAAAGCGGTGAGATATCAATATTCGGTATACTAATGACAGTACGGCATCCAGGATCCCATTAAGGTCTCCATTGAGCTCATCAGGCTGACGCATCTTGTTGATAGGATTTGGAAGAGTCAGACATTTGCAAATAGGAGTGGCACTTCTAAGGCTTCTGGCTGCTTTGGACAGACATGCTGCCACGACTTGAGCTTTAGCACAGCTTTGCAAAAACCCTGTTGTGACAGATGTAGTGGAAGAGTGAAGCTTTAGGCTTTTGCTGTAGTGTTTATACAGGTAAAGGATATTCTGACACACCTGGCTTGCCAACTGTACCGTGGCACATGGAGCAGTTTGAAGTTGTTCTGCTGGGTTTGACTTTGGAGAACATCAAATGTTTACTTACAAAAGGGAAGAGGGGGCTTGGCAGTGGTGGAAACTCTGGTGGTGAGTATGAGATGCTTGTGTGGGAAGTGAGGGAAGGTAAAGCATCAGCTTATGGACGTTTCCGGAGGGACAGAGTAAGTAGGTGCTGTTTTCTAGGAATTATGCAAATTACAGACAGGAAAGCAAGCTGAAAGCTAATATGTTGATAGGAACATGGGGACAATGCCCCTTTATTTTATGTGATTATATTAAATGCACATTTCTTTCTGTCTTACCCATGATTAATGCGTTCTTCATCCCATCCTCATCTGGTGGGTGTAAGGAGCAGTTGTTAAATGTGCCACTATGTAAAAGATGAGAAAGATTTGCTGTTTTTCTGCCAGTCTTGAGCCCCATTCACTGATTTCACAAATGGCTGCTTGGAGCCTTCCTTCAGTGTCAGGGAAAGTGTGGATTTAGGAGTGGAAGATAGGGAATCTGGATTAGTCAGTAACAGCAGTAGAGGGCAAGAGCATGCCATCTGAAAGGCCGTGAAAATGTGTATGAGCAGCTTAAATTTGCTGCAAGGAGAATTGGTTCATCAAAGTACTAAATAGTCAAAGAAAAGGGCTAGAAAAATCGCAGTTTCTGTAGCACTCTGAGCAGGAATTTCAGTGGGATAGGGAGGTTTGTGTTTTAATAGGTACTTTGCCAAGAGAATCTGTATGCTAGCCAAAGAGGCAGATGGCATTGCAGTTACAGTGCTGCTGGATAGGCAGCTGTGGGCACAAGTTCATCATAAACTATACTGCAAGCCCTGGGCCAGACGGAACAGGAAGGAGTTACCATTTTCCATACTTGTTCTTTGTGGTTAAATGTCTGGAAGATGCCAACTGTCCAAGAAATGATGGCGTTTTATCTTGTGGTTCCATAACACTTAGTTCAGGGGAACGCAATGAGCTGCTTGCATGATAGTGTAAACTGCAACAATGGAAAAATAGATCAGGGATTGCAGGAGAGGCATGTACTGGGAATGTGGCCCTGGAAAATTAAGTCTGCCAAAGTATAGTCCTATGGCAGCATCAGGAAGCAGACAGAAATCACCTGTACAGCAGTGGAGAAGACTGCAAAAATTCATCTCTAACATCCTGTCTCATGAGATGGAGCGGTTCCTTTCTAAGCTAATGATAAGAAACATGTGCCTGTCCTTAATCGCTTATGTTCGCTGACTTTCTCCTTGTGCTTGGGGGGGAAAAAATAAATTCTTTGAGGTGGAGTTCCCTAACAGCTTTTTATAAAGGACTCCAGAAGACCAATCAGAAAGACTGAATGAGTGAAGTGGATTCTTTTCCCTTGACAGTGTTTTGTTAAATCAGTAGAGTTCTTAATGACATGGGTTTGTTTTAGCTTTAAATAAACTTTTGACAGTCAGTAGATCAAAACCTGCTGTCAGTGCAGGGATTAGATAGCTGTCGAGATGTCAAGATTACAACTTCATACTAAGGAAGTTGTGGCCTTAAATACTAGTGGAAGGCAGCACGGAGTAGGTGTCCTTGTGCTTAAAGTGGGGGCTTGGCGCAGCACGTGGGATTCAGGCTCGCAGCCTGCAGCGGGCACTGCGTATGCCTGTGTGAAGGTTGCACACCTTGGAAACTGAGCAGGTTGTGCCTGTGCAGGGGGATGTCTGAGCAATAGAGGCTAAGGTGATATCAGTTAGAAGCAGTCATTTCCTTTGCCCTTTATTTTCTGCAGATTCCCTAGAACAGCGTAGCGCAGTGAGGCCATCGTACTTGACCCACCAACCAGACTGCATCTTAGAGTCAGGTTTCTGTTAGTGCCATGAGACTCAGCATCACAAAGCCAGAAAAAGTGGACTCCACAGAATTGTTTGAGCCTTGAAATTTTATTATCTTGTTTGCATCAACCAGTTACTCCTTTCAGCACCAATAAAAGACAAAAAACCCTCCCTGTTGTTCAAAATACCATGTTTTTATCAGGTCTGAGATTGTAGTTTTCTTGCAGGCAAAGAAACCAATGAAAATATTTAAATTTTTATTTTTTAAATACATTTATAACAAAATGTCAGAAGGTGTGTGCTTACCATATAAAAACATTAGGTTCCAGAAGGATACAATACCGAAAAATCATTGAAATAAAAAAGGTTATTCTTATTATAGGATTTCTAAATCTCAGCAATAATACAAGTCTTTAAAAGCATCAAGATTATATTGAAAACAAGATGGTATGGAAAAATGAGACCTTCGGTAACAATTTGACCCTTGTAATGGATGATAATATCGGGAGTTGTTCAAAGTGCTTGAATTGTATTTCTATTCTCATCCTATAGTGCCAGGAGGAGGTAAAAATGCTTAATTTCTGAGCTGATGATATGTGCTGACGCGCTGCTGTGTGGTCCCAGGGTAGCTCAGAGACCAAACTGGGGGCAGTCAGATCTGCTTATTCTGGACCTCCAAACAAAGAGTATTTTACTATAAATCTTTATGGAATTTAAGTTCCTTAAATCTTACTGTCTTACTCAACAAGCAGGACTGAGGGTCTAGCCAGACTAGCCGAGAGTGTTTCTGGGACAAAACCTTGCCAAACTACTAGCATAAGGTAGGTAACTTGTTACACCAGACAGCTTTCGCAAGGGCTTCTCTACAGCAGGCCACATCTCAGCGGGCTGCAGGCTTCTCTTGGAGCCTGTCTGTGGTACAGTTTATGTTTGGATGCTTCAGTCAGCTTCTAATAAGCATCCAGTTTGCGATGGAACAAACTAGCTGGACACCACCTAGTTAAACGCTTTTTTCACTTCACACGAAGCTGTACATTAGGCATTACTACCCTGGCCCTCAGTGGCTGAGCTGTGGGGCAAAGCAGGTGGATCACCTACCTCTCAGACAGGCAGTGCACAGGTGATCTGGATATACATGTGCCTGAGAGGCTACATACTGTTCTCTGTCAGTCATGGTTTTGACATGATTTAAACGTAGTAACTTGGTAGGGACCTGACATCCTTGAAACTTCTGGAAGTTCTTAGTTTTCAGCTGTCCTCATTCGTGTCTTTCCACTGGTTCTAGAAGTGCTGTTGTAAAATGCAAATTGAACACGAGAAACAGAAGATGCTATCTAGCTTTTATAAAAACAGATGACACTTCATCTACAGTATCCCTGTGGAGTGGCAGTTATTAAAGCAAGAATAGCGTTATCACCCACTTCCTGAAGATACCTGAAATCCCTGTACAAAGTGGGGGAAGCATAGTGTAGAGTAAGCAAAACTCAAGTTTCTTATAAATAACATCCTCTAACCAATCAGGACATGCTGTCCTTAAGCAAAGTGCGACTGACGTCTGAAAGCTGTCCAGGGTTTGAGTTCCTGGGCATGTTCTGCTCCCTCCCCCCCGCTTTTAAAGCAAATATTCTATGACATAGTATCTGTCTAAGGCTTGTAATGATTGATATCCGGTCAGTACAGGTGTTGTCTGACAGTCTCTGTGAGATAGTATATGGAACTGTAGTAGTGGCATAGACAAAATTAACTGTTCTCCAGGATGTCACCCTTGTGAAAAGGAAAGCTGCTTCAATACAGGTTACCGGTGCACGCGCTCTCTGACTCCTGCAAGCGTACCAAGGCATCAGAAGGCACAGGATCAATGCTGAAAAGCGAGAAGCATCTGTAGAAGGGTGCCACGATGCTGTACCTCCCAGCATCACTCTCCTGCAAAGTTAGATCCTTAAGACAGTAAATTTGTAAGAACTACTGAGACTGGTTAAATGTACGTGTATTGTTTAAAGAGAACATTTTACAGCTATCCACTTCTTTGTCACTGAGAAACTAAGAACATCAAAATCTAAAACAGTTTACCTCAGATTTGAAAAATATTTTTCAACGTGTCTCAAAAAGTTGACAAAAGTGCCTGATTTTTAGTCAGCACAAAGCCACAGAACTAATTTAAAAGCGATTTAGACCATGTTAGTTTTACTGTAAATATAATTTACTGTAAATGTAACATCATTTGGCAGTAGTTTTATGATTATATCCCACACAGTGTCAGATTCAGCTCCTGCAACTGATACTTTGTGAAGTTGATATCAAATTGTAATTTACATTGTTAGGAAAACTATTAAAAATACTGTACCTTATATTTAATCTTAATGACTGAGAAATAGCTGCTGAACAGCACACGAGTTGCTATTGATAGTTTGTCGTTTTTTTTAAAAAGGTTAATAAAATACAAGCAAGGTAGAAAATAGGATTAAAAGCATTGTTTCAGGTACAAGTCTTTCTGAATTGGGTGGAGAGATAAGAAACCAGAAAAACACACTGCACATACGTGCACCCTCTGTATAAAGAGAAACGTACAAAGTGGGAAACGTGGTGCACTAGGAGAGTACACTGAAGTCTCTGATGCTGTAAACTTGAATTCCTAATTTTATCAAAAAAGGGAATTGAGTCTGGTTCCATTTTTGAGTCCCCATGGGTTACACTTGCAGACTACCCCTTGGTTTGGCACAGAACACTTCAGAGGCAGTCTCTGCTGAAGGGATGCCGGGACTGGAAAATGAGGCATAGGACGTGTTAAGACCAGGTGCAGTGGCTCGCTGCCTACATGGAATTAGCCAATACTGTGGTTAGTCCAGTACTTCTATCAGTTTCTCTACTTGCAAAATCAGGCTCAGCTCAGTACAAGTCCCATTGTTTGCAGTAGCCAATTAAGCCAGTACCAGAGGCTGCGCAGACTGGGATTTCTAACCTGAATCTATTCTTGATTTAGCTCAATCTGATTCCTGGCAGTTGTGAACTGAGCCAAAACGGGAGCAACTTTAGGAGTTCGTGGCCAGCATAACTAAAACATTTTACTTAATTAAGTTACAAGTATTAGATTAACTGTATTGTTTTGTTTTTAACATGGGAAATTTGTAACGTAAGAGGAAATAACACTAAATTTAACTGGAAGTAGGCAGAAGAAATTAAGTCTTAGAAATGTGAGGGGTCGTCTTGTTCTCCCAGCAACACAAACCCTTCTGAATTCACATCCCTAAAAAACCCGCCAAGTCTTGTCATGGACCTGACCCCCAGCTTTTCATTGTCTCTGTGAAGGTTACAGAGGCTGAGTAGGTCAGGTCACAGGGATGAGCTGGCAGTGGGGAGCTCCACGCCGAGAGCGCTGCAGTGGAAAGAAGGTATGAATTAGATGGGAAGAGCCCTGTTACAGTCTGTGAGTGCGTAACAGTAGAGAATTTCCTCACAGACATAGACAAACCCTCTGATCCATAGTAGTCACCCAGGGCTGAGACTCACAGGTCTGTTCTCTAGTAGCCAGCCATGCTACGCTTTCCCTTTACATGTACGGATTCCTCTGGAAGATTGCTAGGTGATCCTGCCTTACCCATCCTACACTGTCCTATGCTTTTTCTCCCAAAATGTCACTTACGGTTACTTTAACTCTATATCTAGCATGCATTTTTACAAGCTATTTCCCACTGACTCTTTCTAGCTAAGGCAGAATGTTGGCTCTGGTGTTATCAATGGTTCTACAGGAATCTATTCACTCTACTGGAACATACATACCATCCCATACCATAATTCAGGACTGTCCCACATATTGAAAGAAAGAAAGAAAGAAAAAGACGTTACAGGGGAACCACGTTTCTTCTTAAGGGAATAAGTTGTGCTTGGAAAGCTAAAGGCCTGATTCTGGAGTCGCCATTCAGACAAAACACTTCATAATTTCAGTGGGAACACAGCTGGAATAGCAGTAGAACTGTGTTCTTAAAGTCTTATTTCCAGATCTTTTAAGTGTCCTTGAATCAGACAGGAAGATACTGGTCTGCAAATCTAACAGTTACTTTTTAAGGTCTGTCTGTAATGACAGAAGGGTTTGCCAGTCCCAGAATGCCTTGCTTTGGCTGATATCTGATTTTTGAACTCGCTTCCATTCTGATATTCCCCATGGTATCTTACTATTTATGTCAGAGTGGCATGCAGTGCGGGCGCATGCTACTGATGCAAGCACGCTACTACAACTTTAACAGGCTAAAAAAAGAAAAAAAGCTTTAGCTTCTTAGTTATACAAAGAAATGATGCAAAAAACCATTGAGCAGCACTAACTCACAGACTAATTACAAACTAAATTGTGCTATATATTAGTATAAAAACAAGTTCTAGTAAGAATGGCACTGGTTCAGAAGGAATTCGGACTTCCATCTTGGTTCCTTTCGGTCCACAGTGAAAGCATTGTAGTACAGGCCTGCCCTGTTGCCTCAGCAACACGAGGCAGTGGCTTTTGGCCACAACCCCTTCCATTTCTTCCCTTTTTATAGTCTCCATGTAGTACATTCTGGGAGTCGCCCGGGACAGGTCTGGTCATCTTTCCTAACATGGCACCAGAATAGTTCGTTCTTATCCTCTGGTATTTTCTCAGTATCATTAATGTTTCTCTCTTCTAATCCCTCAAAGCTGGTCAGTTTTAAGGGTCATCTTCTCCTGTAGACACCATGAGACGCATTGCTACTGGTAGGTGGTCAGTCAAGCCTGCTAACTGGGTAATAAAGCTGAACTCTTCCACCTCCTGCAGAAGGAAAAGGAAAGTAAGAACATTTAAAAACTAACCTGTTACACCACACGCCAGGACTCAGGTTTTATGCCTCTCTTTAGCTTACTCTGAACTACCTTAGTGTATTAGTAGATGTATGGGACCAGTCTGGCTTGGCTGGGTTACTGGTAAACTATCTGCCCACCCAGGGCATGTTGCTATATGGCACGGCTGATGTGGGTTCACCTCATTTCTACACTGTGCAGTTGGATGAGCCTGGATGAAGAAATCTGTTGTGCTTTTCCAGTAACATCTGTGCTGTGCCAGGTGGATTTAGTGCAGTGCTGCAGTAAGCAGTGAAGTGTGAAGGAGGTGCTTGCTTGGGACGAGGGGGAGTCCATACTGTGCAATACGGCACGCAGCTGGAAAGGAAGCTGTCTTTATTAGATTGGGGTGTTAAGCTTCGTGGGAACTTCAGGTGGTTGGGGACTCTGCTCCTGAATTTCAGGCTTTTTTCTGACAATGCTTCATAGGACCAAGTTAAAGTTCTGTAGGAAATGCTGTGTGCTTCCCAGCTTTGGAAAGCTGGAGGGAGCAACCTTAACACTGGATACAGTGTAGTTGAGTCGTCCCCTGCTAGGGTACTTTCTTTACTTGCACTGTGGGAATGGCTTGCAGAAATCATAGATACTTTAGTTCTCTTTATGCTGCCATCAAAGAACTAATCTGGGTCAAAGCTATTGGAATACTGGGTTTGCTGCCATTTGTGCAAAATGCAAGATGGGGTTTACTGTACAGGAGCATCATGGGCATCTGAAAGGAATCTAGCTGCTAAACCGCCACATCCAGAGATGTAGGTATGCAATAGAGCGGTTCCACGTAGCTTATCACCTGCTCTTCTGCAGCACCTGTGGTAAGGTGTGGTAAAGAAGTGTGAACTTACTTCTTGCTTTCATCTTGGAACTCTTTATAAGGCAAGGTCATACCACCAGGAAACAGACAGTGCACTACAAGTTTTTACTCTGATTACCCCCTGTCAATTTCTGCCTGTGTATCACAGGCTTGTACCTTAAATAGGTTTTCATGGGTGCAACAAAAGCACACCCAGACACCTGAAATGGACTAAAAAGTATTCAGACCGCTGGTGGGGAAAGCATCAGCAGAACACTTGGTATGGCAAAAGTTTAAGGAATGGAAAGCAGGTTTGTTGCTTGTTTTTGAAGAGCAGAGTATCCACCAGTGTTGCTACCAGAATCCCTCCCTAATTTGTTTCTGCAGTAGCTTTAGAACCTAGGTATGTGCACACAAAGCAGAATATAACAAAGCAGCAATACGAATTGGAACCTGAGCAGAAGAGGCTGCAGTGCCATCCAGGCAGGCTTGTTCTGCAAGTTATGGCTGTCGGCTCTGAAACTCACCACTTTCCATTCCAGGTAGAGACCTTCTTCTGTATAGAGCATGTAGTCAATCCTCCTCCCATTTCCTTTCAGTGATGCCTTCCTCCCCTTTTGACTGGAACTGTGGTTCTTGCTGGTGGGATAGACTAAGTATCCTTTCCTTCCCTCTTCGCTTTCCAGCACCCTGTTTCATTAAAAAACAAAGCAAGTGCGTCAAATGTTTGCTTCGTGCGTTATGGGAGATGCTCTCCAAATCCCTGGTAAGGGTGACACCTGTCCAAAAGGACTGTTGCATTTGTAAAGTGCATCTTCTTCCAAATGTGTTTCCCAATATATTGCTCTACTGACTCCTGACAGTGCTCTTAAAGCCTCAGGTGGGTTTGGCACCGTGGGTGCTGTGCAGTGGGCCCATGGACCTACCCTGGTAGCCAGGAGAACAAACATCTGAGAGGAGGACCCTGCCCGCCTGCTCTCTGTAGTATATTGCAGCCCACAGCCCCTCAGCTGGTTTCCAGTGTTGCTGAATCTAGCTGAGGAGCAAACTGTTTCATGGATTACTTTAGGATAAGTGGGAGTACCTCGACACAAACCTCTCCGTGCTGATGAGAGCAGCAACCTCTGCAATGAAGACAAGCAGCTTTACAGACAGGGTATGAGGAAGGCTTTCAGCACACATTTGGGCATGGGGTAATTGGCTTTAAGTGAGTCTCTGCATCAGATTACTGTGTCTCAGACCTTTTCTTAATTAGTAGTAACAGCCTAATTTATTTGATTCCGGGATGTGATGCTTCAACTCCTCTACAGAGACAGACTTACGTAGCAGGTGTGTTAGTCCTGCTCCCATCTGCACTGGGGTTACCTAACCCAGCACCATATACAGAAGCAGTCAAAGCTACGAATCTCCCATTAAAACTCTTGGTTCGAGTGGTCAAACCTTAAAAGCTTATTTTGTAGAGAATAGTATTAAGGCCTTGAGCAGCTTGATCTAACTTTGAAGTTAGCCCTGTCTTGATCATTATTTTGGACTAGCTAACCCACAAAGGTCCCTGTCACTCTATCTTTCCAACTCTACCATGCTGTGATGTTTTGCTATTGGATTGGATTTAACAGGAAACTCAATTTACCTTGTGTTCTGTTTAAAAGCTCTACCAAAGGAGCGCTAAAGGCAAGGGACGCAGCTGTGTGTGCAACCAGGAGCTGTGCACAGTAACTGTTGAGGGGGTGTTACGCAGACAAGTTAGTAGCAAGCGTAGTCACGGCTGGTTTGCATGGTAACCGTGCGAGAGGGACAGATGTGGTTGTGGCTCAAAACACAGAAACAAGCTACTCTGAAAACCGCCTCCTTGAATATCATTTTCCTTTACTTACCTGCCAAAACCTGAGCTCAAGGTTCTGTGGTTTCCCTTGTAAGAGCTGATTACGCCATTAAGCTACATCAACTGTTGCAGGAGAAACACTGAGCCGTGAACTTAGGCCCTGGCAGGTACAAAGCCTTTAATTGCACCTTGGGGAAAAAAGAAGGTATTTTCGATGACCTGGTTTTTAAGACTTTACTTTGGATGGGCGTTATGGGGTTGGGTTTAGGGCTGTTTTCTAATGCATGCAGGTAAGAGTACAGAACAAAGGAAAAACTAGACAAATACCACACCCTTGTGACTTGTTTTAATGTTGGAGATTCAGATGGTTTCTTTGTCAAATTTTGTGTCTTTGGGTGGACTGAGCTGTGGCAGAGGGGACACGCCTTTCACTATACCCGATTAGGTCTCATTAGTGTTAGAATCTCTAAGTTTGGGTGAGTTGTTACATACAAGAAGTCCTTTATTGCCTTCAAAAGATAACAATGACAAAATTGTGGTCTTATAGTTACTTAATCAGACCAATTCTTTAACCCCGTTTGGATGTAGTGAGGTACTGAAGGTTTTTAGTTTATTGTGCCTGGTTTCTCCAAGTAAGCTTTCTTTTATGTATTATTCAGTTTTAGGCTGTCATCTAATAACTCGTGGTAAATGAGGTTACTGTCTGCACCCCATTTGCAAGCTGATTCTGCAGAGAGCAGTGATTCACTTCCTGGAGTGCTTTTTCTAGGTTCAAGACAGCAAATTGATGGAACTGACCTCTTTCCAAAATGGTATTTATATTTGGCAAAGCCAATTACGTGACAAAGTAGAAGAAACTGCTGATTAGTGCTGCAGTACTACTGCAAAAAACCCCACCCCAAAACCCAACATCTTATTTGCATTAATTTAAAAGATGAATTTGGTTTAGCTTCAATTATGTGCTTTTAAAAGTCTGTGAATGCTGGGTGTTCGCTTAACCTGCACAACTAACTGCTTGTGGAAGGGAAATGTTAATTTTAAGTACAGGAGGAAAACAAATTGTACGTGCACATGCGCCTGCTTCTGCCCCAGACTCGCACCGCTTCACAGCAGTGGGTGCTGTTTGTGGCTGCTTCCTTGAGGGACACAGTAGCGGACATGGGCTCTGCCATGTGGACAGTGAAACGCTGACAATTTCAGTGAACCTGAGTTGCACAACTAAACTGAATTTTGTCAGAACAATTGTCTTCATTCATAGGACGCAAAGATAGAGAGGGTAAAAGTAATCGGAACTTTATCTTTTCCCTTGGAAGACTCAGTCCCAAATACCTCCAAGGTTTAAGTATGGAAATTCTGTCACACAGGGGTCTTGTGGGTGGCTGGTTTGCAGTGCTGACCGTAGCTGCAATGAACAGAGGTGTGTGAAGAGCTGTGCATGTAAGTGAGCCATACAGCAAAACTCCCTCATTATACAGCTTGGGGACCACCTCATTCAGGCCAGGAGCACCTGAGTGGAGGAACACTTTTCTTACTGGTGCTGCAGCCTGTTGCCCCAAAGTGTGAGCTGCTGTCCTGCAGTGGAGACTGGCAGCTGGGGTGTCTGGAAAAAATCGTATATAGATCTCGGTTCTTTGGCACACTGTAACGTGTTCTCCTGGGCCAGGCTCTGTCCAGGGTGCAGAGGCAAAAATGGGCTTATCCAGTGCTTTGCTGAAGGAGACAATCATCTCTGAGATGAGATCATTTTTGCGCATTTCATGAAGCCCTTCTGAACAGAAGCTTGTGTGGCTTCCAGCATGGTGGCAGTGCCCAGATTGCTACATATAGCTTATTAATTGTTCTATAATTATAAATCGCTTGCACATTATTTGTACCAAGTATGATGCTCTACTCTGACATTTGCTGTATGCTGTGCTTAACATGAAAGAGATTCTTAAGAGCTAGTTGTTCTGCTGCTTTAATGGCCTAATTAGTTCAGTAATGTGAACTGCATTTTATTTATAAATGGGAAAGGAGTGCTGATGAAGAAATAATTCTGCAGATAGCTTACTATGCCAGTTTAAATGTCTTTACAGCTTTAAATGCCTGTGAAGCCTGATCAAGGTTTATCACTGAAAAATTTGAGAAAGGATGGATGGATTTGAGGCTGTAGCCTCTCTGGCTGTGTGAAGGGAGGACACCTGTTAGCTAGACAGTACTCCACAGCTGCTGTGCTGTCAATAGCCCTCTGTAGTCCATCAGTACTCCATCTATACACGTTAGGAAAGGCACTTATAAAAATGTTTTGAATCTGGAAGCCCAGATTCCGTTAATGTCTTTATAAATTTTACTGAATTTATTGGTAATTTTTATGTTTACCAGTCCCTGGCAGAGACGTGAGGACAGGCTCTCTGGGCTTCTCAGAGAAGTGATGGTGTACGTAATGTACAGATGCAGATCCCTGTTTCCCTGCGGATCTGCATGAAAAGCTCGTGGCAATTCCTGTCTAATGGAGGGGGTTTCATCAGTGTGAGAATTAGTGGATTGCAGAAAACTGAAAGCCACGTTTAGTAAGTAGGCAAAGAGTTAACAAACATTCAAGAGTATTTTCCACTTACCCTGAGGTGCTGTGCATACACAGGTAGCAAAAGTAGTGCTCTTAAATCTTTATTGATTGTTTGATGGTTCCTTATCTATCTGTTATGTGTTCAGCAGTTAAATTCCACTGGCAAATGCAAGTTACTCTCCAGGGAATAAACCAAAATACCCAAAAGTAATTTGGTGACAGCTTGTCTCAAAAGGCTGCCTGGAAACACAAGGCGAGGTTCTGTTTGGTTTTTTTAAAGTTTTGGAACCATACAAAAGAATGCAAATCTGTGTGTGGGTGTAATAAACTTGATTTTTAGGACCAAATTACCTTGCTTTTGCTTTCCAGAAATACCTTTCACATCAACCAAATTCAAGTTTTCAACACGTGAACAGAAATGCCTGGAAACTTCGCAGGCTTTTGAATGCACGAAGCATGACTTGCAGCAAAAACTTTATGTCGACTATAAGTAAACCCATCAGTTTTGAACAGACGACTTTGGGGGGGGAGCCTCTCCTAATACATTCAAGTAAGTGTCTATCTGTACATGGACAGTACTGTACTTGGCAGTAACAATGCCAGTGTGAACTGTGCCCCTGTAATGTGCCATTTCCATTATGTGGAACTGAAGCACCTGCACAGATTCACTAATTCAAATAACTCCACTCCCAAGCATGTTTTGGTAATAAACATCTTTTATAGCCAGTCACGTTAATAACATACTTAGTCTATTAAACCAGCCTTCAAGGTACAAAAGAAGCTGCAAAAGGATTATCACATTCATTAAATGCTGCTCTGAAATGCACAAAGCTTATTAATCTCTCTCTGCTGACCTATTACTTAACCACCACAGGTATTTATGAAATTTGTCATAAGACTTCTGCAAATTAAGTTGGTTTTGTTTTTATCTTAATTCCACTAGCTCAGACCAAATTTACGTTTCTTCATATCAAACACACCTTAAAAATAACACTGCACTAGTGTCATAGGTAGACATTAAGCCATGTTCCTAGTTCTGTCTGACTTGCGGTTTAATTCCCATCTGCATTTGTGAGTGTTCCTTTTCAGGTGCATCAAATTCTGCAAGCCACCTAGGATGGGTTATTAGGTGTTGGGCTGGGAGTGGGGTTTTAAACTTGGTGGGTTTTCTATTTGAAAAGAACTCCCATTTCCCTTTGTTGCTGTCCTTTACAGGGGGTGACCATGGAACTGGCTGCTTGCAGAAATACCTTCAGAGAAGCTGTCGGCATACTACGGAAAGGAGTGCTCAGACTTTCGTTCCTGTGGGTCTGTCCAGGTAGGACCAACTCCAGAGACATAAACAGACCAACACTAGTTGCTCTCATCTTTTTACCCACTGAAACCATTCTATTAGGCTCTGAAAAGCAGCTGCTTTTCCTTCCCTTTTTTTCTCTTCCCCAAGTACCTCTAAGTAAGAACATGCATGGAGTTTTTTGGTTTGGTTTTGTGGTGGGCTTTGTTTTTTATATAGTCCATGAAACACTCCTTGATTTGTGAAATGTTAAACAGGAAGCAGAATACTGCCTTTTAAAGGAAATATCTAAAGCATGTGGGAGGATTAGGGATTGCATACTTCTGTAGGTTATCTGGAGTGCACACTTCTTCATCATACAACCCTTCAGGATCCAGCAGGGTACCTGTGAACAGAAAGGGAGATGTGACTGTCCCGGTATCCCTCCTGACTGGCCTCTCCTGGGAAGCTCCTGGGGGTGTGGGTGTGAACACAGCATCTGTGTGGGGGAGAGGGCATCCGAGAGCACTTCAGTAGTGAACACAAGCAGCAGCCCTACATACCAGTTACACCTTCCACAGTGACTGTGTCTCACACCTGACTGACGGATGCTTTTAGTCTGAGTCTTTATTTTCAGAAAAAATACGGGAAAACAATTTCTTGTAACAGCAAAGATGAGGATACTGGACTTTAGTAACTCAGCTTTTCTTCTGCCATCCCTCCATACATCTTCTGTTCCGTTTTAACTACAGCATAGTCCCCGCCTAAGCAGGGCACACATCTGAATCTAAACTTGACCTTCATTGGTGTCAGTTGCTTCTTGTTCCTTAATTCATGCACTAACCTTTCTTCCTCCTTTTTCAACCCATATGCACAAGAGGTGTGCAAAAGTTTTTAGGCTCTAGTGGCAGGGAACCAACCTGTTTGTTGCCTGCAGCCCAGACAAGCAGCCTTTGTTTGGTCTTTATGAGCAGCTCCTCTATCCAGACCTCCCAGCTGCCTGACAACTTTCAAAAGGTTACCTCCAGTTTCTCTGCCCCTGAGTCTCTGATACTTTTTTGATTTTCTGCTATAACAAAGTAAAGCCATGTTATTACACAGTTCCACATTCTTACCTTTAGTATCTTCACAGTTATAACTGTTTCTCTAGAGAACTCTAGTCTGATTCCTGGTCTGAAACTTCATCAAGCTTAGCTGAGTTTCACCAGGTATGAATAGCTCTGAGTTTCAGGAAATCTTTTATAAGCTGAACCCTACGAGTTCATAGTATTGTTGAATGGCCTTGTTACATCCTCACAGGATTTATAGAACACCAAATAGAATATTCTGATCAAAAGTACTGCATGCAGACAGTACAGAAACAGCAGTTTGGCTTTCCTCTCTCCTGTCCCCCCAGGTACTTATTTTAAACATAGAATAGGTGTGGGGAGGTGTTAAAGTACCCTGAAGTTCCAGAATGTGGACTGATGTGTGAGATCTCTGGTTGGGAGTCAACAAGACACTGCTAAGGTTTGTAAAATACACATTACAAAAATGGCCCTTGTAAATATTTGGGCTCCATGAACTTTTTACTGCTGAACTACCTGCTGCTTATAGATGTCATGAGTGACAGACAAGTAAGTGTTCATATATACTAATGGCTAAAGAAAGTCTTACCGATTGCCCATGGTTTATCCTCCCCAGGACCAATTCGACACGGGTCTTTGTAGTGTGTAAACAGAGAATGCTGCTGCTCCAACTTGTCCTCTGCAGGGAAAGAACAAGCCCAAGGAAAGGCACATCAGCAGTGTTTTGTAAACCTGTGGGCACCTCCGTGTCCTGCCTCAACAGAAAAGGCAAGTCCTCCCTCCTGTGCAGAACACATCAAAAGTAGATTTGAACCAGTTCAGCAGTAGCTTTACCATAGAGCAATATCTTTTCTTGACCAGAAATTCAAAAAAATCCTTACTAATAGCACTGCTTTCCTACAATGTCTTTCTATGGAAGATATTTTTTGGTACTTTCCAGCTGAAAACTGAAAGTTTTCCAACATCTTTCCTTGCCATTTCCTTCCCTACCCACCGACACCGCATCACTTACATCGCTACAAAGCCTTTGTTGAGACAGATCATGCAATGTAGATTCAGACTAGCTTCACAATGGCAACGTAAGTAGCTGTTTGTGGGTATGTCTATACATCCTGGTATGTCTGGAGATTAAAGCTTGTGCTTTATTTGCTTCAGAGGAATTCACTGAACATATGTTTTCCAAGCCATAATAGTTAAGAGAAAGGACAAGCAATTGATAACTTGCCTGGGATATTATTGACAGCATTAATGTCATTCTAAGCATAATCAGCATAACCTATCAACTTCAGAGTAATTTCTTCCTAATCGCTTCTGTGCTCCCTGCATTTAAAGCATGCAGTGTATCGAGCTCCTAGGATTATTTAGTAAGATGCCCTACAAAATGTATACATCAATTTCAGACACTGAACAATAAATAAGCAAGTTCTAGCTCTGTGCATGCTGTTTAACACTGTGATCATTAAACCTGGGAAACAAGCACAACCAGAACCTGAAAATACCATCTGCTACAATTGTGGTGGTGTTAAAAGGCAAAGGAACAGGCAACAGCTCCTGATAACTTTCTTTCTTGCAGGATTTAAACCTTTTACAAGGTTGAAACTTCTTAGCAACATGTGAAGGCTCTCTTTTGGGATCAGCGGAATATTCACCTGTGCTTGGAGCTGCAGCTGTACCGTGTTAGTCACTGTCTATTGCCAAGACAACAGAATATGTAAGCACACATGAAAATGGACCCCTTTAAAGTGAGAAACAAAACCTTAAACTGTAAGCTGTGTATCTTGGACAGAATGCCACTCACCCACTGTAGGAACTGCGTTAAATCTCCATGTGTAAGATGCTGTTCTTGCCAAGTGAAGAAGCTGTTGACCTCTGCCTCTTAAGAGTAAGCAGAATGCACCCGTGCAGTACAGGAGTACTGTGTTTGTAGCTGTAAGCATTTTTGCCTTTTTGTTATGAAGTCATTAATACAGCTCCTGCATCCACACCAGCTGATCTGTCTCACTACACCTTTCGGATTTCCCCCTGCCCTAGTTAGCTCTTGATCTTGAGAACATCCTTGTAATTGCAGGGAGATTGGAAAAATGAATTTACTGGGGTATCCTGGAGCTGTGGCAGAGGATTGGAGGACTGGCCCTCCCTAAGATTTGCCAGGTATGCAATGCAGAGAGCTGCTCTTACTGTCTGAACAACCAATCGGACTGTTTCATGTTCATGAAAAAGTAAAAGATTAAATCCATGCAATTGTTCGTTTCTCCAAGTTCTCCCTTGTTGTATTTCTACAAAATATCCTGCAAAACCAAGATTAAAGTTTCTGTCATGATTAATTCACAACTGTGGTACTGACAGTGACAAGTGACAGCTGATGAGGCAAAAAATCTTAACCCACCTGCCTGGAAGACTTTTTATCTTAGGCTGAAACATTTGAAAACATAATAGACTTTTACACAAGTCAGTCCAAAGCAACCTGACAGTAAGTAACTTTCTAATTACATTCCCACTAAGTGTGAATTCACTGTACGAATGTTGTCATCGTGTTCTGTAAAGCTGGAGAGGAAAACTGAGTTGCAGAAAATTTGTCATAAGTATAAGGTCGCTTGTGAACCAGGAGATCTTTGGAAGCTGTACTGTCAATACATCTAAGAATAGAAGCTTGATATTCACTGAAACGTTAATTACTTGCTGTATCAGTCTGTGGAGTGGGAAAGAATACAGAAAATCATATACAGGATTACAGGAAGCTGATTACTGCTTTAAAAAAAAGTTAATCTTAAGATGTTGAATTCTCTGTAATGCTAACAAATGTCCCTAAAACAATGAGTAATGGAAAAATGCAGGAGAAAACTTCTTCAAAGCACTACATTAATCTTGCTTAACGCATAAGGAAAGAAAGCGATCTAAAAATAAAACCCAAAATAGCCAGCTTGAGTTCAGTTAGCAGGCTGCGTGAATTTTAAAGGGAGGGGGATGTAAATAGGTGGCAGAGAGTGCAAAAATAAAATGGATGTTTAAAACCTGCTGTTGAGTCTGTTTTAGCAGTGACAGTGTTTACAATTATTATTTGCAAAAGCAAATAGTTGGTTTTACTTTTGATTTACCATGACAGGTCCCAACAGTAACTGCAGTCTGTGTGCAAGATCAGGGTTAGAGTGCCATAACTTCCCAGGTAGAGAATACTGACCGGATGTTCTGCCTCACAGCTTCACTCCTGTCTCTCTCCTCCTGCTGCACAGCCCCACTCCTGATTTTCAACTGGACTGGGCAGTCTCCCCATTAGTATGCAGCAGAATGTGCATTTCCTTGGTGGATATCTTTGCCTCCAGGCCACTCTATCCAGCCATCCAGCATTACAAGTGAAACATGTAATGTTTCAGCTGTGTCCATCTGTATCCCCCAGCTTCTGTCTCCCTCCAGCCTGCTGCAGTTGCTGCCTCAGCCTGTCTGTGCTGCGGCAGCTTGGGAAGCTGGTGACCTGTTACTGGCCACATTTCTTCCTTCCCTAAGACCTCACTGCCACTGCTGCTGTTCCAACTTACCTAATACGTGTTTGTTTAACTACACTAATGGCTTCTTCTACCTCTCTCGCCAGCACCGTCTCTGCCTGTTTGGAGTTTACTTTGGATCATGTAGCTGTGACCAATTTACATTTTGTACATAGGAGCTAGAAGCGAACAACAGAAGGGCTGTGTTTTGAGTTGATGGTCTTTTCTACTCAATTAAACGTTTTGTTTGAGATCAGACAATGCTTGTGTTTTGTTTCTTGACATTATTTTTGGTGCAGTTGCTGTCTTGGTCTGAGATGCACTTCTTAGGAAGACTACAGAATCCACAAATTCACCCATTAATCCACAAACTCTGGTCTGAATTTTTGAATCCCACTTTGCTGCAGCCTGAGCTCACCTGTACACTGCACATCTCCCAGGTAACACAGAGCACAGACTCAACCCCAGTGGTGAACCCCCCACACTGTGCCTGCCTTGTGCTCTTTATCTCTGTCAGCCTTGCGGGAGGCACAACGCTGGGCACCGCTGACCCATTTCCCAGCTCCAAACCAGCAGAGTCAATTGCCACCATATAAAACTGGTGAGGAGCTCTGCTGGATGCCTGAACTGTACCGACAGGAAGGCAGAGAGGATATAAAATGCTCTGCACTGTTGGCAGTTTAACTGTTAACAGAGCATAATACTGATGTTTGGACAAGGCTACCATCTCTGTAAACTCACCACCCATTAATTACTCTTTTGTGAAGTTCTATTCCTTGTTTACACCCTGCATCCCAATGTAGAAAAAAATTTAACAAATTTTAAAAGCCCACAGGAGTGCACAGCACCAGTTAATTTTTTTAAGACAGATCAGCAATTTTTAGTTCTCTCTGCAGCATTAATCTCCTACATCTGTATATATGCACTATCAAATTACTGTTAACTGCGTGAATTTACTACTTTCTCCACAAGAAAATCCCGTAATGTGCATGTCTCATTAGGTAGACACCTTGTCCTAGACTTTTAGTTAGCAATTCAAATAAAGGAAAGCCACTGGATATGTCCTCCCCATTGTCACCACAAATTATTGCCCATCGTGTCTTAACATCATGCTGAACTCAGCAGAGCTTGCAAGCGTGAGCTACTCTTTTTGGCTCATCTCAAGGCCAGTACCTGTTTGAGAAGTAGCTGTAGCAGTTAAGCCTTTCCTTGGAGAAGCCAGTTGCAATCAGTGTACTGCTATAACCCACAAGAATCCAGAACTTTACTGTTCCTTTTTGGAACAGGTAGACACCAGGAAAAGGAGAAGGTTGTCTTACCAGAGGAGCAGTTATCGAAGTTGAGATCTCCACAGATAACATCAAAAGCCACCAGCTCCTCTGGATTGGCTGTACTGGAGGAGGAGGTAGATTTTCTGAATTCAGACAGCCAATCTTGAAGCATATCCAGTTGCTCACAACGAACAGTAGTGTCTCCTGTAGCAAACAAAGAAAGAAATTACCAAAACAAGAACTAAGTCCTCCTTTTGGCATGTTTCACAGCTACATAGTAGTTGCTAAGCTAGCGCTAGGTATCTTGAAAACACAGTGTGGATAATAGCATACTCAGTACCTAGTGCTTAGCCCATTATGAAGTTCATCAGGAACCACACTTTCTGATTATTTAAGTATCTCCTCCTGGAATCAGTCATACCAGGCATGTCTGAAGAACTAAGATGACAAGGCATCTTGGGCTGCAGATGACCAGTCGAAGTGATGGTGTTTTTAGCCATGGGAGGAGGAGGATCTGAGGCACTCCATTTATAATCAGGAGTTCAGAGTTTAAAACTGGACGTGTTCTGGGGTGAACCACTTGATCTTTCTTTGCTCCTCTTTTGAGTAGTTAAAAATGAGAAACTTACCTTTCAAGTGTTATTAGGAAATACACATCAACGGTTAAATTCAACTTACTCATACACTACTAGTCCATATGAGGAATGGTTCTATTTGTGTTCAAGTAAGAATGCTTGAACTGGAAGTATTTCTTTGTATCTTTTAAGTATATGTGGATACAGGTTTAGGCAGGAAGCACCTAAAGGAAGAATCAGATCCTTTTCACCAGCAGCAAGGAAGTTACACCAAGCTACAAGTGCTGAGGATGCGCCCACATTTTCTAAGAGTGACATGAAAGGCTTGAGATGGATTGATTGCTAAAGACTTGTTTGTGAAACCAGCCAACGCACAGAACAGCTCTTTAATTATGGCAACTAACCACACTTTATTTCAAGCACGTTAGATGACATGAAGTCTAAGAAAAGATTAATTACTGGCTCTCTTAATATGATTACAGCAGAAGCTTGATGTGGGGAAGGGAGCAGAAAGAGACACATTCTAGAAATAATTGTTTACCACATTGTCTTTCCTTTTCACTGTACCTATAGTTGTTACAATTCTGCTTGTTTCAGGCTTGAAATGCTATGTCAAGTCAGACCAATGTTACTTGTCTTCAAAAGAAAAGATTTGTTTTCAAATTCCACCATTGGAAGGAAAAGCAGCAAACCCCAAATTACTTTCTCTAGTAGATAGACAAAGTAGTCAATTAAAGAGGTGTAAAACACAATTAGAAATATCAAAGCTGCTTTCAGTGGCCAGTATGAAAACATTTAAATACAAACTGAATCGGTATTGTTCAACCAAGCATGACTTGATACAATCCTACATAATTAAAGGAAACATTGAAAAGAACAGGACCAGGCAAAGACAGAGCTTTAAGAGGGTTCTGACACTGATTCATCCCTTCAGACTAGTAACTTCAACAGCAAATAATCTGATTTTTTTTTGTCCATTCATGCATTATTCTGAGCAGATCTTCACTGGTTGGGCTGTAATACAGAAGCAGGCACAAGTGCTTCCTGGCTCTATTCCCTAACCTGCAGTTTCTAGTTACGTGTACCTCAAGTTCACATAGTACTCTAATTGCACAGCTTGACCCAAATCTAGACCAAGATCCTTGGGAACCCCCTTGCTAAAACAGTGTAAGCCAGCCCTACAGTTAAGGCGTAGCCAGACAAAAGCACAAATCATGCTTGCAGTAAAAATGCTTTATTTTGTTTAAATGGCATTTCTTGCACTTCCAGTTTGTGCCCATTGCCTCTCATCCTGTCACAGGGTACAACTGAGGAGACTCTGCCTACACACTGTGGTGAGATCCTTCCTGAGCCTTCTCCTCCTGAAGCTGAGCAGTCCTAGTTTTTTCATTCTCAGTGAAGTTCTCAAATTCATGGACTATCCTCCTTTTACAGCATCTGAGTCTTTCTATCCCATCTCATCTCCTTAGGCATGACTTCCTCTCTTCTGGCCTGCCTTTGGTTCTTCATGACGTAACTTTTAAGCATGGTGCTCGCTGACAAGAATGCAGTAACGTGCCTTAATCTCTACAAAATCCAGATTATATAAATTGCTTAACTGGTTTTTACATCCCTGAGCTGTGAAGTTGTTGGGCTTTTTTACATTTTCTGTGAATTACCCATCCAGCATGGTTCACTAGGTTGAGTGATACAACAGTGTGGCCATTGCAGGCATATAAGTCAGGCAGCAGTACCCTGTCACAGACCAGTGTGAAGAACAGAGCAAAGGCATTCAACTGAGACACACAAAGGTCAAATTCTCCACAACAGAAAACACAAGGCACCCAGGCAAAATCATTTTAGGAGGATATTGTGAAAGGTGTTGAATAATGTGCATTGCTATTGCTACAAAAGCATTAACTACCTAGTGACATACATCTCAGTAAGAATGCTCAGGTTGTGTAGCAGCTCTGTACAGCAGGTAACCTCAGGGCTCTACAGAACAAAAGCAGCCTCAGAACTCTACAAACAGATGACTTTCATTTCTTTTTAGAAAGAGTAGAACTGGTGACAGTCTGGCATCGCTGATTATCCCCACTAGAGGTCATAGAAGTAATTGCACAGCAGTACACTACATGGAGTGTGGGCAATGAAGCGAGCAAAGCTTCAGCAACAAAAGCTGGGATCCTCTAATGTGACTTGAATCTAAGTGTTTTCTGAGATTCATATTAAAACTAATGGCTTCAGCTCACTGCACCTACACACAGGTACTGCGTGTGTCTGTACGCAGAACCGAAACTCACCCGAAGCAGCTCCCAACCATCAGTAGCTTTGGAGGTAAATATAACTGCACTAATCAGACACCTAAGTAGAGGAGAAGCCAAACCTAAATCCAGAACAACCAGTGGAGCAGAGATTTCAGAAACTGCTCCTGAAACAAAATAGCATCAGTAGATATTAAGAAGATAATATTAAGATATAATTAACAGAAGAGAACTAGGTAGTAAGTCTCAACACTACAACACTCAACTTCTTCCAGCCTTCAGCTCCAATTAAATGTTCAGATAGAATCACTGGTCTGATTGGCTGCCACCAGTGATTAACTAGAGAATACAGATTTGTGCTAATTACACTTTTTTCCCTCAGTAACTGGCCTGGAAAAATGCAAGTAATTGTGTTGTGACTGGTTCTGGCCGTCAGCATTTCCGAATTCTTTGCAAGTTCCATCCAGCTTCAGGTTCTGTGGAATGATGAAAGGGTTGGGTGGGAAACCTCAGCCAGCATAAATACTTCACCTTTGTTTGTTATAGGATAATCACAGTTGCCCTTTCCATTCACTTTGGAACCGCTTAAGTGAAATCCTGGCTTTAGTTAGAACTGCAGGCAGGTACTATACACTGAGGAAGACTCTTTGTCCTACTCTGAAAGACGTCAGAAGGAGCACTATGGTGGTTGAACAAAGCAGCGGATGGGCCCACAGAGAGGAAATTAAATGATCCAAGAGGTCTTTTAAACCAGAGTTCTCAGCATGAATGAGTGCTATGGGATATATAGGCAGGGAACCTGGAGAAGATGAGCAAAAGCAGCTTGTGAAGCACAGGATGTAAAGTCTAGTCAAAAGGAAAACTTATTTCCAACTTGCAACCAAAGACTTCACTTTAGCCATGGGACAGGCTGTGTCACATCTGACTGTGTGTTTGGTTAGGCAGATCCCTATACTTGTAACGTACTTAATCCAGGGTAGACAGGGAAAAAAAAATAAAAATAAACCGCCCAAAACACCTACACCAAAAAAACGCCCCTTTAATCCTGCTGGGTTACTTTGCAGCTAGGTCAGGTCCCCAGTCAAGTGCAACACAGTCTACAACATCTGTGTTAGCACAACCAAGAGAAGGGGGCAAGGGCCGTCTGCCACAGTGTGAATACACCAGCTCTGCTATTTCAGCATCGTTTGGACCCGCTGCCCAAGCACGCTTAGCACTGAAGGTACTACTCCTGATTGCACAGTCAGAATTCAAACACTGAGACGTCTCAGTCCTCAGCTGAGTTCCACTTAAGCTGTGTGTAAGTTTGTGGAACCTGCAACTGGTACTACAGAAGCCAGATTTTCCAGTACCTGTCCTGCTAACAACTGGATTCACACTGAATGAACAGGAAGACGAGCGAGGTAATGAGAGTGTCCAGCACAATACATTGTCTGGGTCAGGGCTGGAACAGCTTGAGGCTTATTCTGTTTGGATGGCTTGGTGGGGTGTCTGAAAGGGGGGAATTGGAAGGTGGGGGGGATTCTAGGCAGTAAAACCTGTCCAGAACATTAATCGCTAACTAACTGAAAGACATAAAAGAACCGTGTAAACTTAACTGCCCCATCGAAAATAATTACACTCAGGTCTCATTAAAGGATCCCTTCATTTGTCACTGAAATGCAGCTATTTCCACAGTGGAAACGAAGAGCTGCTTCATAGCCCCATTCAGCAATAGGTAGAGCTACATCTGAGTCTAAAGTTTTACTGAAAAAAGGCAAATCTGAAAAAATAGTAACTGCTCAGAACAGAGTTGAGCCAACACATCTTTTGAGAAAAGCATTAGTAGTTCATCACTGACCACAGCAGTTGGATCCTTTCATTTTATACTCACGTAAGTATCAGAACTGTCAAGTGTAAGTTTATGTATCATAGAAGGGAAGCCAAATTGCACTCAGCTATGCGTGACAAGATGATTTAAATGGCTAACCTTTTAAACAGTGCTTGTTTTTATAGATGGTACATCTTTACATCGTCCAACTGGGTTTTGGACAATCTTTTTAAATGTGTGAAATGTTATGAATCAGATGATACAAATCAGAAAGCACAGCTCTGCCAAACTTATGAACTCGAGTTTTCCATTTCATTACATAAACTAATATGATATATCAAAGGACAATTAGACTCTTAAATCACTGACTACTCTACTGGAATGTAGCTTGAACCAGATAAGACTGAAAATACGCATCAAGAGCACAAGGGCTGCATTTTACCCTTGGAGAAGCTTTTGCCTGACTTTGAAAACAGAACATTACTTCTCCATCCTTCTTCCCTCCCCCACTTCCTCTTTAATATTTTAGGGATTTCACAATGCGTTATCAAAGACTAACAGAGAATATATGACTAGGTAGTAAAAAAAGAACAGGACTAAAAATGGAGGTTTATAACCTAAACTAGAACAGCAACAAATCCCAGGTCCACAACAGCAATCTCACAGTACATTACCATAATTCCAGTGTTAAAAATAGAAAACCAGAAAAGGATGTTACACTTTTAAAATGTAGCTGAAAAATTCATGACTCTTCTTTAGAACTATCCAGTCTCTCTAATGTACTTCAGGGACTGGCAGTTTTGTTCCCAAGTCTGTCTCTGCAGCTAAAGCACTGACAAAGAATGAATGCTAGCTGCCTCACTGGGTTAACTCAGACGTGCTGAGGCGCATAGGTTCAAAGTTCTACCATTTATAATACATCACTGTCCTGCCTCAGTCTGCAGCCTACATGCTGTCTTCAAGCAGTCTAGGAGGGCTATGTTGTCCTCTCCAGCACTCAGGAGCACGCGATTCACAGTCACATTAAGTAAAACCAAAGACAGCCACTCCTCTGGCTAAATTCAATTCTCATCTTACACAAAGTAAAGGTTTGTAGATTTGCCTTTTATTTTGTTACTACACCTGCTCTAAGAATAGAACTGATAGTTTTGATGCAAAAGACAGGGGAGATACATGGAACCTTCCATATGCATCTCCAAGATTTGTCAGTTTTAATTGATGAGTGTTCAGTATCTTGACTTCAAAACATACGCATCAGAAGACTAAAAATGAAATAAACCAACCTGAAGTTACTAACTTTTCTTCCCCATGCCTTCTGGACTTGGGTTGTAAAGTGGGAGATAAGGCCACCCATCTCCCTCAGTCTTGTTTTGATTAATATTAATATAAAAAGAGGCATAAAAAAAGGCATAAAAGATCATAAGATGGTTGAGGAAGAATTTTCAATGAGTGTATCAACTTGTTAGTCATTTCTGTATGAAACTTGCAGGTCAGAACCCCAGAGAACTTGGCCTTACTCCAGTCGCTAACTTCCAATAGAAAAACTCCCAAACTTGTAACTTCGGATAATCCCCGAGTTAGGTACAAAGAAATTCCAGTTTACATGCTGACACTCACAGTATGGGTTGTTAAATGCTCTCTAATGACAACAGTAATGTAATTGCTAAAAGAGCAGTATTTGGTTTAGAGGGAGCAAAGAGAAGTAAAGTTTGAGGGGTATTTTTTTGGTTTTGTCCTACAGTTCTTAACTACTCTGAGACTGAAAATACGAAGATTTGGGGATATATTTGTCTGCCCCTCTTTCTTCACTAATTCACTATCTGCAGCACACACCAAGCTGTCAGACATACTGGAGCAGCAATGCTTGCTAGTCTCACACAAGAACACCACCCCAGGCCTAGAAATAGCAACAAACGAAGATAGGCAGATTAGGACAGTACCTGCAATAGCTTGCAAGTGAGTGCAGGAAATGTATCCCACAATTCTTTGGTCCTGAGGTGTACTTCCCACTTGCACCTGGAAGGGAAGGAAGAAATTAAAAGGGGATTAATGAAGATCTCATAAAGCTGCACTTCCAGTCCTGGCTGTGCAGCTGTTGTACATGGTATTGGCCTTTTTCACCACTCTTTCCATCTAGCTCTGTTTTGAAGACAGAGACACACACACACAAACCCACCAGAGACTCACTGGGGCATGATGGAGTGGCACAGGCACTCTCTCCTGGTCACTACTTCAACAGTTTGATTTTGATCTGCAACACGTGCAGAAGTTTATATTTCTCCTGCTTTCCACAATCCCACTGGTTCTCTGTCCCAGTTGTGTTGCCCCCCTTTTGCATCCCAGCTCTTGTACATGGGCAAAGTTCAGCCCCTCCTCTGAAATGCCATCTAATAATACCAATATTATCTGCAGTCTAATTCTTGGTATCTGTGTAAGACTAGAATGCAGAGGGACAAAATGCCAATGGAGTCTGGAGAAAAGGGTGAAACATGAAATAAATATTGGTTTTCACCACGCTCTTTCCATTCCATTGCAAGTTTTGGATTTTGGATGGATTTTTTTACATTCTTCTGCAGAGGTGTTGGAGATATTTTGCTATGTCTCGGCAAAGCGTTCACATTATCCAGTTCACAGCAGCAGCCCCCATGTCTGTCAACAAGATGAACACACAATGTGTGCCCCTGCTCTTACAGAAGAGGCAGGGCTTCCAGGGAAGCTGGAATGTTATCTAAGCCTTTATCTATATCATAAAGTTTGATCTTTTAAAAATTATGTTTGCT
Organism: Zapornia atra; assembly: GCA_013400835.1. Taxonomy (NCBI): domain Eukaryota; kingdom Metazoa; phylum Chordata; class Aves; order Gruiformes; family Rallidae; genus Zapornia; species Zapornia atra. Next base: position 17,686 of record VZTU01027507.1, on the reverse strand, counting down.
GATGAACACACAAGCAAATCAGAATCATGTTCTAGTTTAGGTTTTCAAACTCAGAGGTTTTGGCAGTTCAGGCCTTACACAGCTGCAAATCAAAATTCCCAATGATCAAGACTTGGATATATTTGAGCATATGGTTTTCCTGTTGGCAGTTCAGGTGGCAACACTATGTGGACTACTAAAGAAAATGCCCCCAGAGGAAAGCTGTACCTGGGGCTCAGAAAACAAAACCATGGATGACTCTACTTTGCAAGGCTCAGCTCACATTTCATCCACCACCCCTAAATAACAAGCAGAGCTCCATTTCATACAGACACAATTTTGTCAGCTTGGTTGGTTTTCAGCTATCCAAGAACCATCTGATTCATTTTATAACTGGGAAATCCGCTCTGCAGTAAGTGAATTTAGAAGTCATTTGTACTCAACAATGCCTTGTTAACTTTCAGGTTCTGTTCCAGTGAAAAGAGTCTGCAATAAACAACTTGTATTATTCTGTCCTCAGTCTGCTCAGTCCTCTGTTAGTCAGGTTCCCAAATGGATATTGATGGAGTTCTTATTGCTGTTCCCACACAGATAACCTGCTGCAGGGAGGGTGAAGGCAGAGGGAGACAAGGACAATACACAAACACCTACTCCTAAACCAGAGGATTCTTCTAAACTCACGAGTATCACAGAATCTCAAAGGATATTTTGATCTGCTGGGTGGCTGCTAGTGACCACTGTGGAAGCCTGGTTGCACAGACCTCTTTCTTCTTCTCTCAGGCTAGCTTGGTCTGAACACACCATGGTGTCACAGGTGAATTAAAAAGAGCACACTCAGATTTTTTTATGCAACATAAGCCATTCCAATAGAAGAGTAGAAAACCATTAGGCTTATATCCTCTCTACTATCTAGGACAGGCAGAAACATATTTTCTAAACTTAATAAGTCAAAATCAGATTATTTCCTTCAACACAGAGCTATATATTGTAACGTCTCTACTAGTTGGAAAATTTGCAGTGTCCCCTGCCGCAGTGAAAAGGTGTGCACGTTGTACATCTTTCAATGCCATCTACTGTCACCACACTGAAAGGAAAATACTGCATGAAAACTTTTCTCCCTTCTAGCAAGAGCGTGCTGCTCATAATCCTCGTATTGACTAAAGCAGATGGAATCATTTTCAGTGTCTCTATGCAAAAAGCATAAAAGATTTAAGTCTAAAAGCTGAACATCCAAACATAAGTTATAGTCAGCTGAGAAAAAGAAGTCAACTCAAATTGGCTTTAGAATTTCCTGTGCAGCCTTAATGGAGTGCCTGACAAGGCTTCGTACTCATCAGCCAATGTATGCGCAGGATCACACTAATTTTCATTAATCATAAATAAATATGTATGGTACAGTGTCCCTGTGTGCACAGATCTATGCTGAAATGGACTTGGGATCTTTTGCTCCCAGAAGAGTGACAAGAAACAGCCTAGAAGAAAGACTGACTGCCACTATACGTGGGGGGTTGCGCACAACAGACACCCCCAAGGGTGGCTACCATAGGGGGACAGAACCCCAGGGCTCTGTACTTGCTAGGAACAAGGGCTGCTTCACACACACCCCTGAGGGGGAAAGAAAAGGGGCTTTCATAAACACTCTGCTAATTAAAAATGTAAAAAAAGCTCCAAAGCAAGAGCTGAACATATTAACATAATTAGAATTTCCTTGGAAAGTGCCAGCATGGAAGTACATCCAAAGCAGCTTGTCTCCCAGACTGAACATTTCCTCCCAACTTTTTTGACTTTTGGGGGTGAGTTTTTTGTGCGGCAGCATTGACATAAACCTCCAAGCAGAGTCATTTTGAGTAGAATCATAATGGAGGCAAATATTTATGACAACTACTAGGAGAGGAAATAAATATCCTTGGAGGCTACTAGTCAATTCCCAACTACACTAGAAGCACTAGGATATTAAATATGGTCTAAAATAAAATAGGAAGGAAAATGTGATTATTCAGTCTAATTTGGTATTTTACAGATGGACCAGGACTACGGGATGTGCCGAGAGGAAAACTACTTGACCTCTGGAATATTACAGGCCCTATAATTCTGCATAAAAGCATTACTTTGTGTGGCCAAGGACTGCAGCTACTTTTAGACTGTTCCATTTTCAAGGGTACGTTATACTGTGGTGTCCTGGCCTTAGCAGCTACGTGGCAGTCCTGCAGGAAGACAAGACCGAGCGTTCATTTCAGCCTGCAACGTGGGTCTTGGCAGAAAGGTCCCACTTCCACCAAACCAAGTCAGCACTTCACAAATATATTTTTTGCTGCTTAATACAGAAGGAAACTTCTGAATTCATATTTACAAAGAAAATATATATGAGCAAATAAACCAGAGTGGGTCCTTCACCATAAGCCTGACTTAAGTTCACCTCAACTGTTACATTAGTAGCTCTGTATCAATAATATATTCATTGGCTTACCCTTCTATAGGGAACTACTTCAGATACTTCTTTCTAGAAATCACTGCAGTCTTAGGTGTGTCATGGACTGCTATTCTACGCCTGTGGGAACTTAGAGGTATGCAATACAGAAATATAAGTTCCCAGTGTTTTAAAATAGGATAATTATTACAAGAGGAAAATGTTGTATGTGATAGCCTGTGTCAGGGTATCTAGGGAACTCTGATGTTACCTGGAGGTAACATTCAAACTCACAGACCATTGAGTTTTAAAAGAAAGCCTCCCAATTACATACTTTTGACAGAAGAAAAAAAAATTTCAATACAATCCTGAAATATGCAAAATAGAACCCAATTCTTGGTACATTTGCAAAGGTTAAGTAATCCACCTAGTGAAACGTGGAAGCTAGGAGTGGATTCTGATCCCTGTTACACCACTGAACATTATATTTGTTAGCTCTTGGGAGGGTGATAGAGAGCATAAAAATCTCATTACAGATGAAAAAGAGGCTTTTTTCTGTAAAGGGAAAAGCCTACTAATGATCTGGAATTCAAAATGCCAGTTTCTAATGCTACTATATTTACATTTCTGTGATTCTGTGATTTGTCTCTGTCTGTAAATGAAATACAAATGTCCAAAAGTGACAGCTCTGAGTTTTTATTTTCAGTCAGTACTGACTGTAACTGTGTCAAGTGCACAAAAGTACTTGAATTAAGTACTTTTTATTAAAAAATTTCCTCTGTGCCATAGCACATTAGACCAGTTCATTAAAGACTGTGCTGTACTATGCAAAATTGTGTATACGCCTGTAACTGCGCATCAAAAACTTGTCCTATATGGAGTAAGGAGTGGTATGTTCTCCAGTGAGACTGGTGCTCATGCAAGAAATCAAGCCAACAAGGCTGCAGCAGAAAGATTCTTGTTGATGAGAGAAGAAAATGGAATGAGCAGCAACGTTTGAAACTTCAGAGCTAAAGTGAGGGCAATGATTTTCATTTCCATCACAGTACTTGCTATCATGGGAATTTTCTGAGCCAACTTGAAAATCTTGCACATCTCATGTTTACCATACTCCATATAATAAGTATACAGAGCTGCAAACACGGCAAGTATCTTGCCTGTAACAGTTTCTATTTACACACATCCCTCCCAGCAGTGCAAAACAGTTCTATTACATCTGGATGTTAAGAAAAGCATCAACAGATACTCAGCAAAAACCAGGGAAATGTTACAAAATACCAGGGGTATTTCAATACGAGCTTAAAAACCAGTTTCAAACATGTAATTGCTCTGTTAATAAATCATTGGCTCCTCGGAAGGAGAAGTTCTTTAATGCTTAAAAATTCAGGCTGTGCCATCCGTCAGAGACTTCACCCAACTAAAGAAACTAGATTCCCAAAGGCCAATAATGCACAGCCAAAACTGAAAGGTTTGTTATGAGGGGAACTTAACCTTTAGTAACATCTTCTAGAAGCTGTACTTTGCAAGGAGGAAGCCATGCAAAAAAATAAGACAGTTTCTTAAATGCGTACCCTCCAACACAAAGTCTTGTCTCCTCTACTGACAGGTTCCAAGCATGTGCCATTGCCTCTTCCTTCATGGGAAGCAAATCTGGAAAATGAGCTCCATAGAGTGTATCACCTCACAATCCACTGCATTTGTAAAGACCATCATCTAGGCAGGGGCCTGGAGTTACTGTTTGTCATAGAAATAAAACACCCCAGATTCAACTGAATTACTGGAGTATGCAACAAGTGCCTCTATCTCCTCACACACTCATGGTTCAGACCTCCCAGGTTTGATGCTCAGAGACGTGCTGGTAGCAGCATGCTGTTTGTACCTCCCTATTTCAGCTGCTGTGGGAATATCATTACGAATATCCTGTGTAATTTTAATGGGTAAACAACAGTGAAGGAAGAGAAGGAGTTTCTCTTTCTTGCCAGTACAACTTTTCTCTAATCTCCCAAATTTTATCAGCCCCTCCTGGATGCTTCCCCCTCCCATTTCAACAATTTTCCAAGGCAAATGGGACTCTTAGTACCAAGAAACTAACTGGAATAGCCAGTCAAACTGTGTGCCTAAGTCCTCATTCCTGGTACTGTTAAGGTACAATGGCAAGGAAAATTTGCAACTACTCACATTCCCAATTCTAACATCCCTGTCCCACAGAGATTACTTAGATTAGTGTGGTAACTTCGAGAAAGATGTGTTTTATTCCTGTACTTTGTGTTCTTTGTAGGAGATTTTTTGGTTAGTTTAGACAAAGTGTAAAGAGGTCTAGCTTATTTTTAGTACTTTGACAGCCCTACCTTTTGCCTTCAGGGGTATGTAGCAGCTTCTAAAGAAGATGCATTAGTTGAATTAGTAATGTATTATTATAAATATATAATTTAAGCATATTAAATAAATAAAGATTAAAAGTTACAGAGGTCGGCTCAAAATTCTGTCTGGCACTCTGCAGTTCTTACTATACACATTTGCATTTGATTATTTCAGAATCCTATTTTTCCCCACCTACTGCATGACAACAATTACTGTTCTGTAGACTCAGAAAATTAGTTATTCGGCAAAGCTTCATTAAGCTTATATGTGAGGGAAAGCAGCTGCAAATTGGTGCCATGAATGAAGGGCTCTTCCCCTTCTGAAGAGGATAAAGCCCACAACTTGCATTGTCTCAAACCTGTATTTCGTCCTTCACGAAAACATCTCCTCCATTAAAACTCAAACAGTTTTAATTCATTTCCATTAACAAAGGAGAAAAAGACTGTGATTAATAACATTAATTATTTCAAAGGTAAGGAACATGGTACAGTGCCATACTAGGGTCTTTTTTTTAAGTCTCAGGCAGTTTATTGGACTCCATCCAATTCCTGCATTGACATTTTACAGCAGAAACTGAACACGGGGAAAGTGTTTAGGTTACCCTCCTGACTTAAATGGCACAGCCTTAGAGTTATCCAAACAAACTCATGAACAGCACTAGACATTTCTTTTATACACCTTGGGAGAACTGTAGATGCCGGGCAACTGATCAAGGACAGGAGGATCTAACCACTGCAATGATCTTTTACTGGGGTCAGAAACCAGCCATTCCCCTTTCCTGTGTAACCCTTAGGTAGAAAAGCCTCCCCTCACTGAGCTCTGCAACTGCATAGCAGTTGTCCCTTCATTCTCAGCCACAACACACACAAGTTGGCACCGGACAGTAAAGACAGTTTAAATTACCCAAGCAAAATGGATCTGCAGCAGTAATATCACAAAGCAGAACCACAGAGGTTAATTCAGGGAACCCTCATTTTATCCTACAAAGCAGTCACCTCGAGAACAGCAAATAGTAAAAGCTCGGCTTCCAAGCAGTTCTGCAATCAGAGCTACTGCTCCTTCTACCATCTGTTACACCATATCAGCTCTTTTGAAAACAAGTCTAGCTTTGCACATAAAGCAAAGGTTGCTAGGTGTCCTTTAAGCAATGAATAATAACATGTTCTCTGCACAATTACTGTACTTCCTGAGAACAGCAGTAATTTTCAGAGAATTTGAAAAGTAAATCTGTTAATAAGCTTAGGAATTAATATTAATTAAACCTAAGTTCCTTCAGAAATTCAGCAAAAACCACAAGATATTTTTTCCTTTTGATTTTGTTAGAATACTATTAGCTGTTCAAATTACCCCCATCAGACTGCAGTTTTGCTTTTGCTCTATGTTCACATACTGTTAAGCAGGAACTCTTTAAGTTTTGCTAAAATTCTCCTGGCAGAATAATTTCCTAAGAACAGCAGGAAGAACAGCCTCCTATGCAACATACGACCATGTCTCCCAGTCTCAGTGGGTGGAAAACCACCTCAAAACCTCCCCTCAATTAATGACCATTTTGAGTATGATAACTCTTTCATTCACCTCCCTACCCCAAGTATGCATTAATGTATCTGGTATAGCTTAGGTCTACCTTAAGTTATAGCTATTACAGGCAAAATTTGTCAGCAGAAGGAACAGTTGTTACTAGATCAATTTGTCTGGAAAAATATGGACAAGCTCTCCAATTCAGGAACTCATTGGGTCAAGTTAAGGATATTTTCTGGTTCTTTTGCACAGCTGCACAAAACTCAGGCAGCATCCCTGAAAAGACTGAGGCTACAAACTAATCCCTCTAGCTAAAGAGGAATGTTGGTATTTTGAGAGCTTCTAGTAAATTACAAACAGGTGATGCATTATGCAATTTCTGCTCAGCATTCATTGATACCTTTTCAATTTGTATCAAACTGCAAAAATCATCATAGAATCATAGAATCGTAGGGGTTGGAAGGGACCTCAACAGATCATCGGGTCCAACCCCCCTGCCAAAGCAGCTCCCTAGGACATATCACTCAGATAGG
>VZTU01027506.1:5256-16302 GCA_013400835.1 Zapornia atra | reverse complement strand
CCCCCCCACCCCCACCTATCTAGAGCTCCCCAAGCACAACCTGAGGCTGTTTCCTCTCATCCTGTCACTTCTTGCTTGGTCCTAGTCCCAACCATACACAGGGCTAGCACCAGCCCTGCATTTTGGGAGGGTTTTTGGGTGTCCTGTTGAGGCTGCCTGCTTGGGACTCACCAGCCCAGCGAGAAGCTGCCCCATGGTCTGTGGTGGCACTGCCACTACTTGAGCATCTCCTAAGGCTGCCTGGCCCTGGCTGTCTCTCTTTCTCTCCCCAGAAGCCTCCTCTAGCTGACAAACTCCTTGAAGAACTCCCTGATGAAGCCCGGGTAGTGGCTGGACGCTTCCCCTTCCCTTCCTGGACCCCTACCAGCACCCTTGGGCAGGGACTGGAGCAAGTCTGGGCCTATGATATGAAGGAGGTGCGACGAGCAGTGCAGAGCAGCACAGAGGGAAGCCTGGTCTAACAGCAGCCTCATTAAGCCTGGCTTTAAAAGCCAGAAGTGGTAGGGCTCAGAGCTCCTCCAGCCCTCAGGCTCAGAGCTCCTCCAGCCCTCAGGCTCAGAGCTCCTCCAGCCCTCAGGCTCAGCTCAGGACAACCAAGAAAGGGATGCTTGGCCAGGCCTTTCCCCTTTCCAGGTCTTTTCTGGGCAGTCTGGGGGAAGTAAGGAAGGGGAAAAATCTGACCTAGAGATTCTGGAAATCTCCCAGGATTTAAGGGCTAAATTTCCAGTGCCTCTTTCTGTACGTTTGCTACTTTATTTCTAGGTAATCTTTAAAAATAAACATTTGGACTGTTCTTCCTTTGAGACTCTGGCTTTGCCTTCGAGCCACAGGGTGCTCCTAGAGCCAGAGCAGTGGCAGCTCCCAGCCTCAAGCTCTGCTCCACCGCCTCTTTGGAGCCAGGTCAGGAGGGAGTTTGTCCAGCTCACCTCCTGCTGAAGGAACAGTTTGTCCCTGCTCATCTTATATAACAGTCCCTTTTCCACTCAAAAACAGGAAAAAAAAGGTTTCCTCACCATAAAAGAGCAGCTCGTCCCCTTTGCCTAACCTCTTCAGCTGAAGCTGAGCTTGAACCAGCCCTGGCCTTATCTCTTAGAAGCAGAGATGGGAGCAAAGGCAGGAGCAGAGTTAGTCCTTGGACTCTGGGTCTGACTCAGGAGAAATGTTAGGTCCTAGGAGGCAGGAACAGGAACCTGTCCCTGCAGCCCCACTGTAAAAAGCTGCCTGGGAACCTGACCCCACGTCCTGAGGTGTGATGTGCTCGGGGAAGAGCTCCCTGCAGCTGAGGGGTTAGAGGAGAGATGAGACACAGTTGTCTCATCCCATTTTAGTACCGTTAATTTGAGCCTGAGAACACCCACGTGGTTTCCCTGCTGTGCCTCCCAGCTCTCAGCCAGGGAAGGACACTTGCTGTGGCCAGCCCACACAAGAGAAAGCTGCTTCCTGTTAAATCCTGCTCTTCCCTGTGATCCTGGAGCTGAGGGGAAGAGCTACGGGTGGTGGCTGGTGGTCTGTTGGGCTCTGGGCAGCGAGTGAGTATGGGCTGCCCCAGCACTGAGCACACGTGGCACCTCGCTGCCGGCGAGCTTCCTCAGCCACAGGATCTCCTGCTTGTACCTGCAACAGGGAAGCAACACCCTCACTGCCTGTGCAGGCACAGCTGCTCTTGCAGCTGGGAAGGGCGATGGGATCCTGGGCTCCATCAGCAGAGGGGTGGCAGCAGGGACAGGGAGGGGATTGTCCCTCTCTGCTCTGCCCTGGGGAGGCCCCAGCTGGAGTCCTGTGTCCAGAGCTGGGGCCCAACACAAGGAAGATGTGGGGCTGTTGGAGAGGGGTCAGAGGAGCCACGGAGATGCTCAGAGGGCTGGAGCAGCTCCCCTACAGAGAGAGGCTGAGGGAGCTGGGCTGGGTCAGCCTGGAGAAGAGAAGGCTGTGGGGGGACCTCACTGCAGCCTGCCAGTCCCTGAAGGGAGCAGAGACACAGGAGGGAATCAGCTTGTTAAAGGGCAGAGACTGGCAGGACAAGGGGGGTGGATTAAAGCTGGAGGAGGGAAGGGGTAGATTAGATATTAGGGGGAAGTTCTTTCCAGAGAGAGTGGTGAGGGGCTGGAACAGGCTGCCCAGAGAGGGGGTGGGTGCCCCATCCCTGGGGGGGTTCAAGGCCAGGTTGGATGGGGCCCTGGGCAACCTTGTGTAGCTCCAGGCCTGGAGGTTGGTGTCCCTGCCTGTGGCAGGGGGGTTGGAGCTCTATGATCCTTGGGGTCCCTCCCAACCCAGACCAGTCTGTGATTCTGGGTGATCCATTTCAATGTCTGCTGTGTTCTTGGGTGAGCTGTGTGCTGAGGGTGTGCGGTGCCAGTTAATTCAGCCCAGGCACCGAGCCACACCGGGAGCTGATGCAGATGTAAAACTGCAGCCTTCTTCCCTGAGGAAGAGGTGGGTTTTGGCTCTGCCAGGTGATGGTACCAGCAACAGTCCTGCAAGTCTGACCTGAGTTCAGAGCCGAGCTGGCTGGGGAGTTACAGCAGGCATGGAGTTGGACCGTTACCCTGACAGATGCACCCTGCCTGTTCTTCCCCTTCCTTGCTGGAACAGCTGTTCCCCCTCCTGCAGCATGTGATGAGCCAGGAAGAGAGGACCACAGATGAGGGAGGCTGCTGGATGGATTTAGATTTTTAGGCAACCCCTCTCTCTGCTCCCTCCAAAGGACGGGTAAGCACACAGGGAAGGGGACGCTGCCCCTCCCTCCTGGCCCTATGGAAGGAGGGACGTGCTGTGGGACATCAGCCACGTCAGCAGCACTGTGGGAAGGCAGCAGTGGGGTCAGGCAGGCACAGTGATGTCCCTGACAATTAGTCCAGGAGATGAACTTGGAGCACAATGCAGAGGATGCACAAAGGGGGATGTGACCATCTCACCTTGCAAGGTGCTTCTCTATGTACTCCTGCAGCTCTGCAACCTGCTCTTCTGCCATGACTGCCCGAGTCAGCAGCTGGCTCCTCTCCTGCTCCAAATCCTCCTGGAGGGGCAAGGAAACACACAGAGAAACAGCGAGCACTGGGATGGGAGTGAAGTTGCAAATCCCTGCTCTGCCAGGTGAGACCAACCTCTTCCCCATCACTCAGCTCTGGCACCTTTTTGGCCACAAGAATGCACACAACTGGGGTGTTTCACTCGACGTGCCTGGAGCAGGGTGGACAGAGGAAGGCACGGCATGGAAGCCAGCTGGGAGCACATCTTCAGCTTTGCCTACAGCAGAAAGCCCAACCTCTGCTCTGTCTGCAAACCCCTTTCCTCACATGCTGCAGTCAGTGTGGAGGGGATCTCCATGCCAACCCCAGCAGCCCCTGTTGCTGCTGTCACTGCCAGCAGCACCACTGTTTCCTGGGTGCCGTAGGGCAGCGCTGTGGATGGAGAGTGCTCTCCTCCTCTCCTCCCAGCTCTGGGCCACCCCATTCCTGTGTGTAGGAACCTTGCGCTTGGGGGAGCCAGACTGGGAAGCTGATCCAGATTCCAGCTAGACTTGAACCAGGTCAAACTCCATCTTGGTTTGCTATAAATGTTTGTGCTGAACCACAGGAGGGATCAGTAGAGTCCAGCAGTGCTGCCTTTGAGTAGGAGCAACAGTACAGCCTTGGTACAGAATCAGAGGATCACCAGGTTGGAAAAGCCCTTTAAGATCATCCAGTCCAACCATTCCCATCCTAAGCTAAACCAGATCCCTGAGCACCTCATCTCCCCTCTGTTCAACACACCCAGGGAAGGGGACTCAGCCTCTCCCTGGGCAGCCTGGGCCAGGCCCTGACAACTCTGCCAGGGAAGAACTTTTCCCTCCCAGCTGCTCTGACTCTGCCCTGGGGCAGCTTGAGCCCATTGCCCCTTGTCCCATCTCCTGTCCCCTGGCTGAAGAGACCATCCCCCCCCTCTCTGCACCCTCCTGGCAGGGCAGGGGAGGGGGGGAGAAGGTCTCCCCTCAGCCTCCTCTTCTCCAGGCTGAACACCCCCAGCTCCCTCAGCTGCTCCTCAGAGGATTTGCCCTCCAGCCCCTTCCCCAGCCTGGTTGCCCTTCTCTGGACTCGCTCCAGGCCCTCCCTGTCCTTCTTATGATACATGGCTGGCCAGGGATGTGCTCATGTCCCTTGGCATGCCGAGGTCAAAGCAGGAGCACAGCTCCATGGAAAGCTTCCCTGCTCCAGCCTGGAGTGCCTATCCTTGACATGTGGGTGAGGGATAAGCTGGTTTTTTGGGTGAGCTGTTTCAGAGCTTTACCTGGGTGGTACGTGCGAACTCCCGGAGCTGCTTGCGGACCTCTGCCCAGCTCTCCTCACCCCGCTGCCTAGGAGAGAGAAGCAGATTTTGTGATTGTGCCCAGACATTCCCATGCAGCCCATCATGCAGCTCTCTTCAGGGGCTGGATATCAGACCATAACCCCCAGCTTTGGGGGATGACCTGCTGGAGAAGAGCTCTGTGGAGAAGGACCTGGGGGTCCTGGTGGGGGACAGGTTGGCTATGAGCCAGCAGTGTGCCATGGTGGCTAAGAGGGCCAATGGGATCCTGGGGGGCATCAGGAAGAGTGTGTCCAGCAGGTCACAGGAGGGGATCCTCCCCCTCTGCTCTGCCCTGGTCAGGCCCCACCTGGAGTGTTGTGTCCAGTGCTGGACTCCCTGGGATCAAACAGCCAGGGATCTCCTGGAGAGAGTCCAGAGGAGGCTGAGGAGATGCTGAAGGGCCTGGAGCATCTCCCCTGGGAGGAAAGGCTGAGTGAGCTGGGGCTGTTCAGCCTGGAGAGAAGAAGACTCAGGGGGGACCTGATTAATGTTTCTCAATATCTGAAGGATGGGCTGCAGGGGAAATGGGCAGCCCCTTGTCAGTGTCTGTGGGGACAGGACAAGGGGCAATGGCTGCAAGTCAGAGAAGAGGAAGTTCCCCACCANGTCTGGACACCTATCTGAGTGATATGTCCTGGGGAGCTGCTTTGGCAGGGGGGGTGGACCCGATGATCTCTTGAGGTCCCTTCCAACCCCTAAGATTCTGTGATCCTGTGATTCTGTGATTCTCTGAACCTTTTCTCTCCCAATACCCCAAACCACTTGAGGGCACGCGGTGCCATCCCTGCAGCCCGCCACGAAGAGTCAGAGCCCTTCTGCCAACCTGGGGTTCCCCACTGGGATGCCTGGCTTTGTTCCAAGCTCACATCAACACTCATACATCAGAGGGCTCCGTGCAGAAAGCATCCTTAACCTGACACCACGGGACTGAACTCGATGGAAGCAGCGAGCGAGCGATGCCAAACGCTGGTGCCTTTCATGTTTCTGAGCAGAAACCCGCCTGTTCTGGTCACCGAGCATGATAGGTGAGCTGACTGTGCAGCCCAGCCGTGGGAAAGTCCTTCCCATTCTGTCCCAGCCTGAATAAGCAAAATACAGGTCACATCTGATGCTGGGGGAGCTTGGGCTGTATGGAGGGAGGAATGCTTTGTGCTCCGGAGCGGCTCTGCTGCCACTGCCAGAGTTCCCTCTCAGGGCTGCAGCCTCCCGGCCCAGGCTCACAGGACATCATGGCTGAGATTTCATGAGGAGAACAATAAACTGTGAAGACAACAAGGCTGATAAAGACAAGAAGCAGCAGGAGGTACAGCCGAAGTGCTGCGGTCACCCCGGGGCTTCGTGTCTTCAGAGGAACAAGGTAACAGCCCAGATAAACCCATCAGCGTGCAGAGGACACAGTCTCTTGGCAGCAAACCCCCCATGAAACCTCACCACACCTTAACAGCAAGATGCATCCCTAAAATTCAGGTTCTGGTCTTGCCATGTCTGGCTCCTGCGGTGGGTCTGCCCCAGTTAATGCCTCTGTTCAAGGACTGCAGTTGCTTTCCAGTGTGGAAATCGTTGCAGAGCTGGGCTAAGGCTTCTCTGAGACACTCCTCCAGAGCCCAGTAGCTCAGGCACTGGCCAGCTCCACAGTGCTGGCATCCAATTAATGAAATACCAAGCATGTTTTCTAGGCTACTGCATTTTAAAAGGCTGAAAAACCCCCAGCTCAGATTTCTCCTGGGCTTTATTCCACCCCTGCACAGCTACAGCTGAGTTTCAAGAGAATAATGGAACGGAGGAACAAGACCCATCAAAAACAAGCAGGTCAAGGGCACGTCAGGGAGGTCTCCTACAGGGTCACCTCAGGCTTCGAGCCCTGCTGCTGTGCTGAGAGGAGGAGAAACAAGGCCATCTCAAACTGGTTGGTGTTTCACTCGCCTCTCCCAGGTTGTGATCCATCAAAGCACTCGAGCGTACGCTAAACTACAGCTTCTAAAGAGATCAGCAAGACTCAAAACATGATTAAATCAAACGTGCTTAAGAGCTTTCTTGGATCAAGGCCCAAATGACCAACTCCTTTCACTGTGGGAAGCGCTGCGCTGAGACGACAGCTGGCTTTTCTTCTCAGAGCAGTCCCTATCAGCTCGCTTTCTCCCTATTTATTGCTGTCTCTGAGTAAGCAGAGAGAGACTCCTCAATCCACACAGCCAGGAGAATTCATAATTACAAACATCCTGAGAAAGGAACAGCACTTACTGCTCAGGGGACAGCAGGGAGACAGGGGCTTCTTTCAGTCTTTTCTGAAGGCAAAAGAAGGGTGTTCTCGTAAATATTAAACCATTGCAAGCTCACCACAGCAGCACAACATATTCCAGCACTCCAACAGCCCCCCCAGCCCCCTGGCAAGGAAATAAGGCAATGTTAAGGTTTAGGTCTCCCACCCTCTGAATTCTTAAATAAATGTATCTCGTGCAAATCAAGAGACAGATCCAGTGGGAGGATGGGAGCAGCCTGGTGTGTTTCTGAGTGCAGTCTCCTGCTCAGTTAGCTATTCAGGCTGAGGCAAAGGCATTCAGGAACAGAAAGCCCCAGCCTATCCTCCCTTGCTTCCCTCTTCTTTTAGCAGTGAGAGAGTCTGGTGGCCTGGCAGCGCTCCCACAACATCTGCTAGGCCTCAGCCCTCCCAGAGCTCAGAGCCCCCCGTTCCAGGAGCTGCTGATCCTCCTGGATCCAACTGTAACTCGCCCCTGTGCAGCAGGGTGGGAATGCTGAAGGGTCTGCTTGGACATCTCATCTCAAAACAAGACAGCAGAGATACAGCGGAGCCTCAGGGAACGCCTAAGGAAGGGGCTGGAAGTAGCGCTTGTGAGACTCTCCCCACTGCCCCCCAGGTTTCCCTGCTCCCCCCAGCAAGGCAGCAGCCCAGTCACCGCTCTCTGCAGGTCGTGTAACTGCATCTCCAGCTTTGCCTTGTCCTCCCGCAGGCGGTTTAGCTCCCGGCTTGTGTTTGTCAGCAGCTCTGGGTCTGTGATGGAAAAGTGGAGCTCAGCAGGGCCACAGTCCATACTGGTGCTGCCCAAGGACCGGATCTGCTCTCGCTGGAGCCTGTAACATGCCAGAGGGGTTAGTCCCTGCTACCTTTGGTTAGCTACCAACCCCGAGCATTTCTGTTGCTGATGGAGGTGCCATTGGCTCGGGACCTGCTGGCTACTGGGAGCCAGTCCACCTGCAAGGGATAAGTGGGAGAGCCCAGCAGCGTGCATGATATTCCTGGCAGCGTTTCTGAGGGGAGCTTGTCCTAGAGCTATTTGTGGCTTTTATGCCACAAGAATTTCTGCTGCTTCCCACAGCCCAAGCTGCTGAGAGAGCTGTGGAGCAGAGCTGAGAGCACTGCAGGGACGGGCTTGGAGAAGGGAGTTATTTGTGGTACCTCTGTGCTTCCACACCATCCAGTGTGGAATCAATCGCTCACCCTCAATTTTACACAGGAGAAATGCACGTGCAAAGCAGGGCATCCAGAGCATGCTGATGGGCAGCTGGAGAGCCCTTGCTCCTGGCTTGGCATGAGCAGGGAGATAAACATGCACTCCGGATCCCCTGCTCTCCCTAGGAGCCCCATTTGCCTCCCTCTCAGCCGGGGCATTGGGTGCTGTGGGACATTCCCACTTGCTCCTTAGCAATAAGCTGAAGAGACAGAGGTAGCCCAGACCCCAGCTAAGACCCACCCATAAGCAATCAGCAGGTTCTCATGCTTCTTGACCAAGGTCTTCATGCGTTTCTTGTAGCTGCGTGCCGCTCCAGCCAGCTGCTCTTCCCGAGACTTGTAGGAAGCCCTGATATCCTTCAACATGCTGTCCACAAAGTGTTTCATGTGAGCCTGATCAGCTGGGGCTTTCCTAGGCCCTGTCACAGTGCTGGATTTGCTGTCTATGTAGTCCTTTAAACATACAGGGCAAGAAGTGGAGGTAACTGACTGGTTCCCTGAGGCACGTAACCCATTTCCCACAGCAAAGGGCCAGGCATATTCATGCTAACAGCACAGAGAATAGGAAATATCTTCCATTTTCTGAGAGCACAGAAGACTGACTAACTTGGGACATGCCCCTTCAAGACAGAGAAGGCATCTGTACTCTATCAGTGCCCCACAAGTAGGCGTTGGGAGTTACAAGCTCAAGTCCTGTATTCTTCCCACCGTGCCCCACTCTCTTTGCTAGGTAGGAGATGCTTCAACATTGCTCTGTCAGAAATTAAACTACTCCTCATAGTAAAAAATGCTTTGCTTAGTCTCCTGATCCATCCCCACACCGTGTCCTTTGGTACCAGCCTTTTCCCAGCACAGCAGCTCTTGCCAAAACCTGCTTAGTGCTATCTAAGGGGGTAGAAAGGTTCCTTCCCAGCCTCACCGCTCCAGAGAAATTGGGTATTCATGCCTGAACGTGCCTGAAACACCTGCCTTGTGCCAGGTCCTCGCCATGCTCTGAGAGCCCTGCTCTGCATCAAAGATGCTTGTTCCCAGAGCAAGTCCCAGGCATGACATGGCTCTGAAGCCAACCAGGGAGGCTGGCAGAGCTCCCTGTGGGGACAGCAGCAGAGTCACCGTGGAGGCGGTGACAAAGCCACAAGTGGCATCGCCTGGCCTGCTGAGGGAAGTTGTCAGGGCAATGGGGATTAGAAGCCAACTGGAAGGCAGCCACTATAAATAAGAGGACCTTTCAATCCCAGTAAGCTGACCAAGAAAGAAAGTCCCAGCAGAAACTCACAGAGCCTTTAGTGTGGCCATACAGGAAATTTGGGTGAGGAGGAGGGGGACTGGCACCTCCTCTGCACAGAGCGCCCTTGCAGCTGCAAGCAATGCTCCCCGAGCCCCACTGCCTGCTCTGCAGCCCAGCAAGGAAGGGGGAACAGTGGCAGCCTGCAAGAAGTAGACAGCCAGCATGGAGAGCCCATCTCCCAGGCCAGGAGAGCCCCTGGGGCTGTGGGTACCCACCGCCACATCCTTGACGTACTGCGCAAGCCGGGAGCGATACTCCTCGTTCAGCTCCTTCAGCTGGAGCTGCAGCTGGGAGTTCTCTGCCTCCAGCTCTTGGAGCTGGCTCTGGGAGGTGAGCAGCATCTAGGCACAGCAAAGACACTCACTGTCACCCTCATCCTCCAGCCAAGCAAGGGACACTAAGAAGCTCCGTAGGAGATGAGGAGCTTCATTTCCAGGTATTGAGCTCCACTAGAGCTGGGAAGGTCCTGGGTTTTCACAGGAGCCCACTGAGATTGCCTGTAGTCTCTATTCCCATGCTCCCTTCAGTCATTTGCAATCCCTCCCTGATGACTTCACCAACCCTTTCCAAACATCAGGGAACAAAATTCCTCCCACCACCTGTGGCAAGCAGCACCTTCCACCACGTGCATGGCAGCCCTGGGGAATAAAACTGCACAGGGACAAATACCTTGGTATGACACACTCCCTGGAAAGGACAAATGTGTCCAAGTACATAGTACAAGGTCTCCAGGAGAAGTGCATGGCACCCAGGAGAAGTGGATGAGCAGGGGCAGTCCTGGGTGCTGGGTGCTGGCAGGGAGCCTGCCCTTACCGCTGAGTGCTGTGCCAGCTTGTGCTGGGTGTCCCCAGTCGCTCCCTTCGCCTCCTGCAGCTCCTTCCCCATGGCAATCCTGGGCAGGCAGGAGGAAGGGGTGTTTATTTGAATCCCCTAAATTCCCTGTAGGTCCAACACAGCCAGCTGGGAGAAGGGAATCACGATGGGAGGACAGAAATTTATTGGCAGCCCCTGCCTGTGTGCCAACAGAGCCCTCACATACAAAGGTGAACATCCTTCCCAGTCAGAGGGTCTGGAGTTCTGTCCCCCTGGCTCTGGCAACCTTTGGTGGGACACCGAGCCCAGCCCAGGTGGCTGATGGAAGAACCTTCACTGTCTGTGTCACAGAAGGTGAATTTTCAGAGGTGCATAGGCCAGTTGGTGCCTAAGCACCACGGCTGACCCTCTTAAGAGCCTTAAAAACATCAGGTTTGGCTTCCAGGCCTCACTTGTCCCAAGAATGAACCATCATTTCCCACCCTGTATCCCTCCAAAGGCGAGCTGCCTCCTCCCCTGTTCCCAGTGACCAACTTGAGCTGCAAGGAGCTCCATAAATGCCTGGCCAAGCAGAAGGACATGCTTGTGAACGCTCACACTCTCTCTTCCAGCTTCTGCTGCTGCGAATCATAGGTTTGCTTCAGTTTTTCAAGCTCCACTTTTATGTGATCCTGGTTTCCAGGCAACTGAGGGACAAACGAAGAGGAAGATGAGACAGAGGGATGAGCTAAGAGGGATCTGTGAACAGGGAAGAAGTGAAGAGAGCCTCCAGCTGAGCACAAGTCCAACTGACCAGTCCATACTGGGGAAAGGACTAGCACACTAGAAGTGTGTGCTCTGGAGACAGGGCATACAGAGGTGCACACTTGTTGTTCCTCCAAGGGAGAGTCTTGCTCTGCTTTGAGAGTCAGATTCCCAGCAGGGGCTGGTGGCAGAGCCCTGGCTGGTATCACGTGGGCTGCAGATGGGAAGGAGCCAGGGGGCATCTCTCTGCTCACAGTTTTGGGTGCTTTATCACCCCCATCTTTCTCAGCTATCAGCAAGGAGAAATTAAGCAAGTGTCCTCTGCACTTCTAAACTCTTGCCTCTCTTTGTCCAGGGGCACTGAGAGAAGGAACTGGAGTCCTGTGTCCAGATCTGGGGCCCCCAA
>VZTU01027505.1:12122-264962 GCA_013400835.1 Zapornia atra | reverse complement strand
GCTGCTGCTTACAAATTTCAGCTCGTGTGCCTTGACTGGGTTTTTGTGGTATTTGGTGTACCCATGATGTGACTAGCGTGTCATTAAATAACCATCACCCACAGAGAATGTCAGCCCAGCAAATCTTTGCACCATGTAACTTTAATTGCTGCTTCTGCCTCTGAATTCATGTAGGACTCAAGGAAGTATGAGTGTACCTGTGGAGTTTGCAGAGGGAAATCCAATGGGCTGAAGAGAAGGATCACATTTTCAAATCTGGATATCTGGAAAAGGAAAAAACCAGCTTGTGTCCTTCTACTGAACAGACCAGGTCTTCAGCAAAGAGGAAGAATCATTTAATGCATACAGATTTGCACAGGAGGAAGGCTGAGGTTTCTTTGTGCTGGGTGTATCTCCCACTGCATTAGTGTTTGTGAAAGGTGTGATGCACGGTACCTATACAACACTTGCAGTGTTGCTGGCCCTCAAAGCTATGTTCAAAGGCAGGCACTGTTTGCTGATTTAATCCAGACTCACACTTGAGATTACAAATTACTCTAAAATTATCAAGTGGTGTTTTGTGGGGTGGCTTGTTGTTTTTTAAAATGCTTTCAGCTCTTGTGTTTAGAGTGAAAACCTTGAAACCTGGATGATCAGAATCTTTAAGGACTTATAAGTATTGTGTGTGTAAAAAAGAGGCATTTTGGGGAATTATTTAATACTTCAGGAGTTTAATCCTTCATTACAGTGACGCACATAATACACTTGGCACAAGGCTATGTTAGCGGTCACTGTGTAAGTTAAATGACATGGAGGGGGCTATGCTAATGAAGATCATATGTCTTTGAACTTTGAGGTTTTCCACGTCTGGAATGGTGTATGAGCTGATCCATGCTGCCTGCATGAGCCCTCCTGTCACTTATGCAGACCAGCCTGCCTGCTGAGTGGTTACTAAATTACGATATAGAAGCGGAGGCGTAGGAAAATTAGATTCTTGGCACTGATGTTATTCACATCTTTCAGTTATTATTACAAATATGCAAATATTAAATATTCACCCTTTTTTAAAAAAAGCTCCGGAGTCTTTAATCTTTTTTTGTTTTCCTACAATGACCATTTATTATCTTTATTAGAAAAAAATGCAATGTTGAATAAAACACTGTATTAAAATGTCTAAATAAGTAAAAAGCTGGCGAGGAATGAGGCTATAATAATGGTGGCTTTGCTTTGTTTCCTGCTCAGTAGCAGCAAGAAGCACAGGCGCTGGCTGGAGAACCATCTGCAGCAAGGACAAGGAAAGTCACAGAAACAGTCAGCAGACAAGCTTTGACAAAATAATGCAAAGGGTCAAAACATTTCATTTAGCAGCTACTTTCAGAATTATATTTTCCTCACTCCAAAAGCTGGGACACAATCTGTCATTTCAGCTTTTGTTCAGTAACAACCTGGAAAAAAAAAAAAAAGTAATAGATTAGGAATTGTAGATAACGAAATTTAGACTTGTTAAGGTGTGTTGTGTTATTTACTAAGAGGAGTTTTTTATTACTTTTAGCTTAATGTCAGGATTGCAGCACCATAATTTTACCTTGAAATACTCAGTACCTTTTTCTTTTGTCTTTTTAAATTCTTCCCATGAAGTGAAAATAGTACTCTGTTACAAAGAATAACTCAAGATTTTGGCCTTTCTGGTTGCAAAACAAGTAAAAAAAAAACCACCAAACAACATATTTGCAGCTTCACAAGCTAAGAAAGTTAAAGTGAGTCCCCAGTTCTGGTTTTTATGGGTTTTTTAAAATAGAATTAGAAAATATATCAATCGCTTTTTTGGATCTGCCTGATGTATGACTCAAGAATCTTTGGAGTTGGCAGACTCTTGGACTTCCTAGTGGTCTGTGCATATGTGTCTTCAAACTGTCACAAGTAGGTAGTCATATAAGTATTTATTTTATGTGATTGTGTATTTTGACAGCCTAAATACAGACTGGAGTGGTTTGGGATCTTAAATCCAAGCCTCTCTTTTGCCAATGGTTGAATTATTAGCTAATATTAAAGCTAATACTTTAGTTAAGCACAGATGTGAATTTATCAGTTTCTAGAAGGCAAAAAATTAAGGGCATACTTTGGGAGGTGTAAGAGACAGTTTCCCCTCTTTTGTAAGGACTCAAAAGCGGGAGGAGGACTCTCTTTTTAAAGAGATTAAATACCTGACACTTGCATTTTCATTTCTTGAAACGAGTTCTCAAATTCCTCAACAATTAGGTTTCATATGAAGCAATGCACTTTTTTTTTCCTTGGAGCAATGAACTGCAACTTGAATATTAACCTTGATGTGTCTGTGTTCAGAAAACATCTCTGATGTCTCTAGATTTGCTAGCAGAATGAAGATTCTTTTCTGCTGCTACATTTCAGATAGGAAGGAACACACAGACACACATGGTTGAAGCAAACAAAGCGTTGAGATAAAAAACCCAACAGCTGCTCCCTGCAATAAGACTCTAAACCAAGCACACACTGTGGGCTTGGTCTGTCAGCTTACGACATGCCTCGTGAACAGTTCAGATTCAACATGCTGCCAAGTTCCACCCTTCATTTTCTGAAAAGTCAGCATATCTTGAAAAAGCATCCAAGCTCCCTTAAACTAATTTTGCTGGCTATCTCAAAAGCTGAATTCAGAATTTGAGGAGGAATAAATGATAATGAGTTAAACTTCTCTCTCTGTTTGGGGGCTTTGTTCTCAGTTTTGCTATGATGGGTGTTTTCATCAAACCGCAAATCAAGAATGCCTTTCCATCTTTGCTCGTTTCGCAAAGTAGAACCGGAAGATTGGGGTTACTGATGACAGTCAGACAAGGTCAGGACAAAAGAGGGGAAAACCAAAGATGTTTAAGGGTGGGTGGCTTGGAGACAGCTATTAGACCCTACAGATCTACAAAAGCCCTCAGCAGGATTCAGTGTGAATGTGCTGCAGCAGCCCAAAGCTTCCTTAAGGGAAGGGACAAAACTATCTTCTTTGGAGTATCCTTGAGAGGGCAGAAAGGTCTGGGAGGATACAGCAGAGTTACTGGTGGTATCCTTATGAACTTTATGTACTATCAGGAGTTAGAAATTAGCTGGAAGTAAATATTAATTCTTCTTTTATAGGCAGTGAAGTCTATCCTAAAGTTAATATTGTCAACTACAAATGACAAGTTCAAATCGCTCACTGGTAGGACACTTTTTAATATCCCCAATGCTATCACATTACAGCTTAAAAAAATAAAAAAGCAGACAGTAGATTTTCATCAAGTAATGCTGTCAAACACATTTTGATATTGCCACATCTTGATGCATGGATAACCAAAGAAAAAAGAATATTGGCTGGATTTTTTTCAAACAATCTTGTAATTGTTTTCTCAGCTGGAAGGACAGATAATAAATATTGACAATTTGGCAATTTGGCTCTACAAAGACCTACCATTTGCTATCTTGAAGAACAGCAGTTATTAATTTACAGACATAATCGAGGTATTTATATTCATGATTATGGTTCAAACTATCATGACACTTGTTCCTTCTCTATCATACGCCTTCTCAGTTGCTGCTTTTTGTGTTCGCTAGCTATAAAAATAGGAGAGGGTTGGGGATTTTCAGAAGCTTTGTTAAAACGTTTTTGCTCTGATTTCAGGTCTTAACAACTGAATCATCACAAGCACCTGGGAAACGTGCACTGCACTAAGTACAGTAAGACTTGCAGTGATGATTGCTGTACTTTGGGAATTCACAACAAGTCATTTCCCCATTTGCATTAAGAACTGCAAAATTTCTTTTTTCTCTACAGTTTATGTTCGGTTGGAATTCTTATATTTGTGGTGAATGAACTGGTCTCTCACTTGACCCAATAACTCAGAAATAACACTGGGTTTCAATTTTAGACTATGTTCATTACCTCCTCTGTGTTGGCTCAAAATTTGAATGAGGATAAAGGCCCATAGTTTACACATACAGAAAGCTCTTTATCCTCAAAAAGGTAGAGTTTATACGACGACACATACTTTGAGAATTTAATTCAAATATATTCTATTTTTCCATGACAATTAAATTATTCAGTCGATGTTACATCTGTACCTGGTTATGAAACAAAATAAAAAACTTTTGACTGTCAATTGCTTTTAACTGAAAGCCACTTTTTTCCAAGACCAAGCTCTTTCAGTACCTGGGCCTGAAGTATGAGGCACATTGGGAGAATAAGGCAACTTTTTCTTGAGTTTTCTTGCTCAGTTTCTTCTTAAAATCAATTCACACTTGAGGGGTTTTTTTTTCTCCTTATACCTAGGAATCTTCCATGTCCTCTTCAGCAGACCAGAGCAAGTTACAAAGCTGAACAACAGTGTGCCTTCATGCTCAGATTCTGACCTGCATCAAAAATTTTCTGGGGAGCTTTGGTAAGGTTTTTGGCTAGAAATGTCCATTAAATATTTGTCTGACACTTGTTTTCAAAGCTCTATTGTGAACACTGGTTATTGATGCTTAAAAGAAGAAAAAGATGCTGATAGTGTGGCAAGAATTCACTTTTTATAACCATTAATTATCTTTCTGAAGGTGTTTTCTTTGAGGTCCATCTTTTCACCGAGCTCACAGGTGCTGGTAGAGCCCTGAAGGGTGGTGGTGAACTGGGAAAAGCTGTTGTTTGCTCATTCAAGATGTTTACTACAATCTTGGGGAGTACTGAATACCTGGTTAAGGTGTGTGCAGAACCTTCTTTGCATTGAATTCCTCCAAACTCGTCACTTCTTACATTGCTTGGTGGTTTTCTGCAGAAGTCTGAGCTTTTCAGTTACTTACCGGATAAAGAAAATAAGTTACAATCTATAGAATTAAAGGGAAAAAGGAAACACTTTTCTTTTTGTCCTGTTCAGTAGTGCCAGAGTAGTTCAACGCTGACCAAGCCAGAGAGAACATGCAATTACTTCAGCTGAAAGACCAAGACACTCTTAAAGTTAAGGAGTCGTAGTCTCTATCCTGTTTTTCAGCATTGTGATTTTAGTCACTGTTTATGTAAAATAGAGAAATAAACATGCTCTTCTTTCCAGATGAATGTAAGAATGGGAAAGAAAGGTTAGTTTGTTTTAGATCTATGGGCTGGGATTGTTTAAAGGGAGTTTCTAAAACCTGACCTTTTTCAATACAAAGAGAAGCTGTGTTTCTATCTTTGGAAGGATTTGTTTTGTTTTGTTTTGTTTTGTTTTTTGTAGTTGAACATTGTAACAAGTCTTCTGTGATTTCAATGTCAAAGATGATGGTTGTGGAGGCAGGAGTAACATCCATGAGATCTGCATGTTGTTTGATGGTGAAATTTTATCAAGGGGTTCCCAGAAGCCTTCTAAGTGCTGTGCTGAATTTGGACCAGTTTTCTGCTTGTGTGCATCTGCATCAATAGTTTGCCAACGTGTCCTGAAATTCTTGAGAGCAAATTCATCACCGATATGAACGGATTTACAGTAGCAGTTACAGCAGGAGCAGATTGGGTCTCCTGACAACTGCCTGTTCAATCATATCACATAGAATCTGAAACTCTCACAAAAAGCTTGATTTGACCCAATTATTTAAGTTTTGCCCAACTAGATTATTTGTTTTGTCTTATTTGTAACTTATTTGTAAGTTATTACCCAATGTATGGAGAGTCTGTAATGCTGAGATATCCACGGGTATATTTAGGTATAAACTGTGGTACAAATTCCCATACTGCCAGGGAGGGACTTGTGCATGTCCCCCTCTCCTGGTACCTGTAAGAGGTGCCTGAGGCTGGGGTAGCCATGGGATGGCTCCCTAGTAGAGCAGGTGACTGTGAAACAACCCTGAAGGTCACCGATCACAAGGCATTTGTTCAGCAGGCCACAGCAGCCAGAAACGTCAGGGGCTGTCAGTGTCCCCGGACCAAGAAGTGACTCCTTGGAGAGTCTGAACCCTCTTCTGTCCTCTAGGTAAAAGGCTCTATACATCACTAATCAAGCTATAACTTGCTTAATGCAACCTCACAGTGACATACACGTTTTGTTGAGGGCCCACAAGATTTTGTTCACACCAGAGTCATATAAATCTCTTTGGATCTGAACTATGTAAGTCCTTAAAGCAGAATCTTCTCACAGCTCTCATTGAAGCTTTACCTGGTTTTGTCTGGCTGAGTCTTGGTCAGACCACTATCCTGCTTTCACACAGTGCCTTTTATCTAAAGACTTTAGAAGAATAAAATAGTTCATAGAACTATTTTCATCTTCATTACCCATCTTCATTACTTCATGTAAAAACTGTGAAGCAAGCAGAAGATGGATGCATGATTGACAGCTGACATCCAGCTAATGAGTTGTTGACCTGGGAGTGGAGCACAGACCTATGGCTCTTTGCACGGAAAGTCACTTGCGCTTCAGTACATAGAAGGATGATAAGGGCTGATATCCCCTCCTTCTTCCAAAGGAACAAGGGCTGCATCTACTATATCAGAGAAGGAGGAGACCTCAGTTGTCAGCTGCCTTTTCATGTGCAGGAGGTAAATCAAGATGATTTATTTTTCCCAGGCTTGAGGGTTGAGTCTTTGAGCACAGGGGATCCCATTGCTGCCTCTAAAAACTGCTCAGCCTTCTGTCACCATCCACAACATAGACAAGACTTAGTTTGGCAGAGGTTAAACCCCCTTGCATTCTAACCGAACCTCAGATCACTCTGGGTGGCTGGGGGCGGCAATCACTAGGTGTTTTATCGTGGTAAGTTCTCAAATTCTCGGAGAACAGAATTAAGACTCGAAAGGGAGTCAAGGTTAAGGTTGCTTTATTTGGAATGAATGGGAAAGGGGGGAAGAAAGAAAAAAAAGGGGTGAAAAAGAGATAGAGAGAGGGAGAGAGAGTGGAAAAGAGGAAGGCGGGGGCTACGGCATTCGGTCCGATGGCAGAGTATTCTTCAGTTTCTCCTGGTCCGATGGAAGGGGAGAGCATTCCCTCATTTGTCCCTCGATGTCTTCATTGCTTCCCTTCCCTCATGTTGCTTCCCCCACCTGTTCCATGGCCAAATGCTCCCTTTTAGTAGCAATACCGATCCTTTTCTCGGTACAGGCTTCCACCTGGCCTGTGGGAATGCTCCAGGGTGGATGACGGAATGTCCGATGTGTGAATGGCTCCCGATGTGTGCTCCTGATAGTGGAATGCTCTCCTGATGTGTGAATGGTCCCTGATGTATATCTTCGGGGGGGGCTTGTTGAATAGTCATTAGGTCCTTGAAAGCCTGAGCCTGACCGGTGGTGATGTAGTGTGTTAGGAATGAGGTTTGGTTAGATGAGAGGAGAAGGTGGGGGGGCCGGTGGAATGGACAGGAGGACAACATGGTTCTGTTAGCAATTGGTAAGGGATATTTCCAGTACCTTACACCTTCTTCCTTCCTTGAATATGACCACAGCTAGACTGAAGAGCTCCCAAATTGCTGAACTGTGGTTGCAGAGTGCTTTCAGCCATGCAAACGTCACAACTGGGGAATACCAGAGTGTGCTTTAGTTTGGTCTGTGATAGATGTCCTCTTATAATGGTTAATGATTATGTTCCTGACTAATCTGCAAGCTGTTTCTTGTAGGAATTAAGGGCTCCAAACTGTAACTTAAAGTAAATGTTTGATACTGAAACAGTGAAAAAACAAATTTCATGTAGAAAAAGCAGAAGTGATTTATTTTTTCTAATATAGTCTCTTAGCTAAAAACCCAATTATTAGTACAACAGGCTGAATGAATACAGCCAGAGCACTAACTGTAACCAGCTAACAAGTTTTTCAAATTGTGATTTAATTAAAAATTTTAACTTGCTAAAAAATAAGAGATAAATATCTCATTTTTAAATGACTGCATTTTTAACATTACCTAATTTCCTAGCTTGTTTTCCTAGACTGTTCTCTACAGTCTACCCTATGCTCCTGGAATTCTAGTAATTCTGCTTACCAGCTGTCAGAAACAAATCAGCTTTTAATTCCTGGAAACCAAAGCAGGACACAGCAGAGACCATGCTGTTCCAGCTCTTGATTTAATAGAATTCTTAGTTGTCTTTACGGTCTCTCAGCATCCCTGACCGAAGAGCTTTCCCTGTTCCCATTTCTTGGAGTTCAATATCACATCTTGACCTGAAAGCACTGTTGTTGATGTCCTTTGTAGACTAATGAAAATATACTCCACTAGGAAACCTGCTGGTTAACCCTCTTGTGAGACCTTTTGGTTCAGTGCTTTTACGCTCTCAAGTTGCATAGAAAATGTTCACTAGGTGATTGATAATATACGTTTGTAGCACCGTGAATTCAGGAAAGCACTTAAGCAAATGGTTATATTGATGGCAGGGTGATTGCAGATATGTTTAAATGAAACACATGGCCATATGCTCTGCCGGACTGAGTGCTTTCCTGGAACGGTTAAATGAAGATATAAACCTTGGAAAACATATACATCAAACAAAACCCCTAGGCCTCCCAAACCACTGATATCTTCATAATCCATGTCAAAATATTATTTCTGAATATGTGCTCATAAAGCAACATATTAGCACTATTGAGAGGGCAATATTTCCAGACCTTATTCACTCAAGTGCACAGACATGTACCATGTTACAGAGAAATGGAGATGGTGAGATAGCTAAATAACAGGCTGCCTTGCAAAAACGGAATCATTGAGAGTGGTGGCATTGATTTGTGTAAAGATGGATGGTTTCAGGAGAGCCCCAGTGCTCTATATGTATGATTGATTTTCTTTCTTTTAAGTGCTGACTAAGGAAAAGAGGTTCATTCCCTTTGTGCTAAGAGAGGACGCATCTCATTCCTGCACTTCACAGTAGGCGGTGAGATGTTCAAGAAATTCAATAAACTTGTGAACAGTTCAAAAATTACAAGTGGCACTTCTCAGCCATTTCTGGGTTACTGCAAAATAACTTGTAAATACTTTAGTAGTATAATTGAAAGCTATCCTTTGGAAAATAAACATTTAGAGTTAAAATTCTATCTATCTGCTGTGAGAAAAATACAAAGGTTAGTTTTATGTGAAGGTCTCATATTAAGATTATGATTGAAGCTTCTTCCTTATGAACTCTTTTCAGTGTTAGTCTTTCATCTTTTTCTTCTGCTTTCCACATTTATTGGTAGTATCCTATGAAATTCATTTGTATTAAACTAATCCTTGATAGCTTGTTATTATAAAAAAAAAGTTTTAATGCTCATAAATTCAATTATCTCCTGCCACTATTTTAAAAGGTCTTTGGTTTGGGAACACTTAATGACTTCTTGTGGTGCTTAAAGAAGTCACAGATAAAGAATGGGAAGTTTCCATGAAGGTTTTAATAACTAAGATATAGCAAAAGAAGGTAATAAAAACTGTTTAGTCATGCGACGTGGATAAGCCTATTGGAATTTTATTGCAGCTTTTCTCTCCTTTGCAGAACCTGATGTGTCATATTGAAGCAAAATATTATTAATTAACCAGCCATTCCTTGGCTGCAATAATGGCAGTAACTATGTTTAGTCCAAAAGGTTTCTGCAATCTGCCTGCAATTATGTATGTACCTGCCATTGGCAGGTGGGTGAGCAAACAATACAGTGAAGTGATAACAGCGAAGCATAAAGCATCGGTTTTGATGTTGAGCTTTATAATCCAGAGCAGCAGATGAAGCAAGCAGAGAGGCTTTAAGGTATGTCATTTCTTCTATTGAATCCAAGTTTCTGGAGACCTTTAACTCACTGCTGACTACAGATTACACAACAGAACTAACAAGTGTAAACTATAAAGACTTATTTCCAAAGACTCATGTCTTGGGAAAGACCATGAAAATTAAAGAACTTAAATGCAGTGTTATAGTGTGGGGGGTGGAAGACTTGCTTTTTAGTAAAATTCTACTTTTCAGAAAAATGAACATTTCTTTTTAGGACTCCTTGTCAACATGTATTCAGGCAATGTTAAAGGGAACTCCAGAGAGGAACTGCAGGAGTGTGATTTCCTCATTGGGAAGAACAGGCCTTACATGCTTTTCAATACATATTTTTATATTAATCGCAAAAATATTAATAGCACTGTGCTATTTATAGAAGCTTAATTATTAATCACCATCCTGTACAGCACTTAGTTACTGAAGTTCTGGCTTTATTCTTCTGGGGACTGTTAATGGGCCAGTATTGCTTTCACTTATTGCTCATTCTGTGGGATTTCTGGGAACAGGGGTGCAGGTGGGGTGGTACAATATGTTTGGAAGAAATAGAAGTCAAGAACTTCCAGTAGACTGGTCTTTCACACAAACAAAATCTTCTTCTAAGGTAGTTTTTGTTCCTTTGGGTCATCACTGAATGCTGTGAACTTGTTTTGATGTGCCAATGCATTGCACACGTATTCCTGTGTTTCCTTGCTTTGCCTGAAAAGAACCAGTTTCTCTGTATTTAAGGCTGTTGTATGAGGCTAAATATTCTTAACCAAATGTTAAATGCAGTAGGTGCTGCCAGTGTCTATTGATATGGATGCTGGCAATTAGTTTTAATTAGTGTTATTGCTGGTGTGCACTTCAGTGTTTGTTGCACAGGGTTGAGCAGCTGACTCTGGGGCCAGCACAGCCCCCACAGTGCAACACGCCTTACTCCACCATGCCACACAAACAAGCAATGCTGGGAAAAGCACGAGTTTTACAAAGCATTTGAAGGCACTGACTCTGCCTGTGTACTCAGTCTGTGCTTTCAGCAGCAACCACTGTGCCTCTGGCTGCAGTTCTTTCTCTGAGTTACAGTCCTGTGAGATCCCATGGCATTATACACATGCCGTATTCTTCCACTTCACAAATAAGTAACTTACCCCGTGTCTTGGCTTTCCATGTGTCACAAGCATGCTGTCAGAGCTCATTAGAGGTTTTGTTAAGTGCACTCGTAACAAATCAGCATCCTCCTTCCTAAACCAGGATCTAGTTTGTGTTTGTTCTAAAGAAGGAAAGAAAGCTAGTTAAAAAAAAAAAAAAAAAGGAGCTGGATTTTGTTTGTTTTCTGTGGCAGGAATTAGAGTAACATAAGAAACCTCATCGTTAATCTCAGGAGAAAATAGTGTTTTGTGTGTAAAGTGGTTTGCAGGGATCAACATGCATTTCTCAGTGATTGCCTGCTAGTGTAATAGCACAGTAATCTGCAGTGTGTGAATTATCCTGGATTAGAGATTTATTGCATGTAGTCTTTAAGGAGTGTTTTATTTACAATTTTGGATTAAGCAACATGGTTTGAAACCCAAATCGTTTATAAATTTTGCTAACTTATTAAATTAACAATATGATTAATAGAGTTTTTAATACTGTTCCTTCTGTTTCGTTTTTACTAACTGTATTTTTCTGGGTCTAGATGGGCAAGAAGAAGTTCAGTGGGCTAGAAACAACCCTTATCGTCCTCTTCTGTCTGGTGTTGATTGTAACCTGTGTCCTCATTGGGCTTTTAGCATCAGGACAACCTGGAGTCAAAACTACAGGTAAGTACTTCCCACTGCTGCTGTAGGACTAGAGCGGTGGCAACTGTTGCAAATGCCACGGAGCTTCAGGAACTAATAGTTGGAAAAAGTTCTGTTGCTCTTTGATTCAGACTTTTCAAGAATGTGGATATTCATGTGATGAAAAAAAGAAAAAATTTACTCTAAAGTACTGACTCTCAGTGTTACTGTTATGTTCTTATCATTACCCAAAGGTGAATATTCCTTCCTATAGATAATATGAGTAAAGTTACCAGCCATTGATATAATAAATAGTGTGATTCAGAATTTATTGTCATGAAAAAAAGTTTATACTTTCCTCCCAAGACTCGATTTGTCTTATAAACATAGAAGTGGTATGATGTCAAAATTCTTGTATATTAAAAAGATAGTGTTGAAAAAAAAAGAAAAGGGGTCAGGGATATTATCTGGGAACAGCCAAATTGTGTGGAATATACTTTCTATCCATAAAAGCCTATAGTGTTTCCTGCTAATCTATTGGTATATTAGGAACCGCTTGTCATACAGGGATGTGATATAGAGCACCCTGCTTTATCTGCGGTTCCATTTTGTGTGAGTAATCCCATTTACACACGGGGTTAAAACAGAAAGCTTGGAGGTGAAAATGGCAGTAAAATAAAAATAATTGCTTATAAAAACACAAACACTTTGCTGCTTTAGTAAAACCACCTGTACAGACTAATAACTGCATATTTTTCTGCCTATTTTTGTCACAAGATGTGTACAAGTTTCCCCAGGCAAAAAGTACAAGTGTGTATGTTGCAGATAATGGAAACGGGAGTTTTTGTATCTGTGTGTATCTCAGTCTGAGACAAGATTTTTAGGCTTTGCAGTTCATGCTCCAAACATGCAGAGTTTTCCAGAATTTGTAAAGGAAAAAAGAAAGCAACACTTGTGTCAGCTAAATTTACCAAGACACCTTAAGTTCTGTCCAACAAACCTGAAATCTGATGGTGCATCTTGATGTAGATTTAAGGTGCTTTTACTTTATGTTCTAATTCAGGCTCCTGTGGAAGAGCAGTATTTCAGCAGAAGGAGCACCTGTGAATGCAGCACCACTTAAGAAAAAGAATAGTCCTTTCCAATTTAACTCAGCATATATTTTTACAGGAAACAATGCATATTGAGCTACAGGACTTAATGAAAACTGGATTAATGTATACCTTAAGAGATAAAATTATCAATGTCACCCATATATTCAAAAACTTTAAAAAAAACCCCAAACAACACTTAATCTGCAATAGTCACGTGCAATTTTTTCCTCAAGGTAAAATAAATTCTACTAGCAATAGTTTACACTCAATTGAGTTGATATTAATGCTTAGAATATACATTTTGGAAATCCTGTTCATAACTCATTAATTTGTTTCCCTAACAGAAGAGTCCGAATCAGAAATGTTGCCACCACAATGTCCGAACATATTAATAGCAGAGAGAATTGACTGCATCCCGGATCAAGTAGCAACAAAGGTCTGAAAACACTCTAGGAAAAATCAGAAAATAGGCTTTATCCCATAAAGCCTCATGCTTAATTACAATAATTTAACTTTACTATTTCAGGTGCTATCTTAACTTTTTAAAATCTGTGTTTGCCTGAGCAGTTGTCAGGGAAGTACAACTCCTGTATAAACCATTTCATCCCATTAACAGAATGTCCATAGCAGTTTGCTAATGGAATCTCAGTGTCATTGCATGAGCTCTGCTCCGTTCCCTGTGTTGAGCATAACTGATCTTGCACTTCTGTATTTACCTCCTTATGTAGCACACACAGTGTGCCACAAAAATACAAAGCTGTAGCTTACAAATCCACTAGAATAAGATCTAGCTAGAAGATTATCGCTTGACTGCGATGTAACTGCTGAAAATAGTCAACAAGTATTCATGAGAAGCAGTTGGGGAAAAAGAAAAATGTGATTGTGGAGTTAGGGAGGTGGATGATTGAATTATGGGACTTTAGGAAAGCCTGTCATTAGGAAAAGCTTGTCTGTGTTAAATGGGATAGTCACTGGTTTCGGAAAGGATAAAAGAACAGAGGTAGCACCTCTCTCCTCCAACTGTGTTTATGAAAAGAATGTAATAAGTGTTTTCTGATGTGATGAGTCCATGACAGAGACAAAAATATTTAATATTTTGTGAACCTGGGTTTGATCTTTGGTGGTTTTGCAGAGATTTCTGTGTAATCACTACTGAACAAAACCAGCACTTCCCAAGTCTGTGAGCTCTGTGAGATCCCTCTGTGCTTTCCTTCAGCACTTCCACGTTTCTGGGCTGGAGCTGGCTAAACTTTGCTCTGTTGAGTGTCTGAGAAAAGTATTTGACCTGCACTGATCAGGATGGTCTCTGTAACTCCAAAGCAAGTGCCACCCAACACAGCAGCAATAGAGATTTTGGACCATCTCCACCTATTTAAAGGTGCAGAATATTTTAAATAAGCATAGAACAAATACCAAAAACTTTTGACCACAATCAGATGACGGAAGAAACAGCTTCTGTTAGTTGGCAGCTGGAAGTAAGGGTCTTAAACATCTGTGTGTAGGATTTGGATACCTGCAATCACTTATGGACAATACCCTTTGCCCTCAGTGAAGTTTGTATTTCTACTGCCCTTTGCCCTAAGTACCGAGTTGGGTTTTTAATGTGAGAAGATGTGCAGAAACTTAGTGATGTATTACCCAAATCTTATCTTCAAACATAAACCTCATGCAAACAGCTCATGAATAAGTTAATTTCTAACAGCAAAGCAAAGGTACTGTAGCTTATTTTACTACTGAAAGGTAGTGTAAAGGTTGGTGCCACTACACTGAGATGTAGATCTCAATTTGAGGTTCTGCAGAAGCAATCTGAATATTTCTGATATTGGAAAATTACATTAAAATAGAAATATTACATGTGATGATCAGTTATGCATATTTAGATGTTTAACAACCAGATGTTAAGCCAATTATAGCTTTTACTCCCTCTCCAATATGTGACTTTTTGTCAGACTATACTGCGTGTCTCATAGCTCAAATGTTTCAGTAATTTTTTTTTTAATGTTCCCTTTGCATGTGGATCTTGTGGTTTTAGGAAAGAATGAATGGCTAATAAGCACATTTCTACTCTGAATCCTGAAAAAATTCCTTTCTACTTAGTGTATTCTGTGCTATTGAATTTACCTGATGATTGATAGATAGTTGATCTGATTTCAGATATTATTGAGGTTTCTGATGTTTGGGATAAAATACACTCCATAGACATTTTTACTATTTATTTTAGAGGATTTATGTGTGTCAAATCAGCTCATTTGTGCCCCTTGTGTCCTTGAATCAGAGCATCTGTACCCTTCGTGGCTGCTGCTGGAGTCCTCAGAGCGATACCAGTGTGCCCTGGTGTTTTTTCCCTTCAAACTATGGGTACAAAGTGAATGGAACAACAAAATCAACTAAGTCAGGTAAGCTGTGGGCTGGGCTCCTCAATTTATGGACATGCTGATGTCCGATTCAACACAATAACTTCACAACATGTGTTTATTCCCAAGGATTCAAGACTATGTTAACAAGACTCCCAACACCTTCCCTCTTTGGGAATGATATCAACACAGTCCTCCTCACAGAAGAGTATCAGACGCCGAATCGCTTCCACTTCAAGGTTGATATTTTTCCTACGCTCTTTTAATGTTCATGTTCTGTGGAAGATTTTAGGCTGGCTATTACCATGCAGTGAAGTTGGGAGGGCTGGATTGATCCCTCTGATGCACTCCCATGGGTTTAGCACAGTGGGGTTTCTGCATAAAAAATGACCAAGACCTTTGAAAAGCTCAGATTTTATAATATCTATCTTTTTTTTCCTCATTGTAGGAAAATCTTGGGGATATGGCCTGGCCATATATCCCAATCACTTTGACAGACAACATTAGCTCTTCCAACGATTTCTGTTATCTGTGAAAAACTCAATAGTCTGTGCCATGAATGTGGGGTATCAATGGGTTCTGGGGTTGAGCAGATCTTCTGTGGGAGCCCTTCCTCTTGTGGTGTGTTCCTGCTGAGCTAGGGAAAAGCAGAGTCAGGTACTATGAGGGAAATGACTGAAAATGAGCTATGAAAGTTGGAAGTGAAGAACAGTGAAGGCAGAAGAGTAAACTGGGATAGGGATGGAAATATCCTATCAGAACTACATTTAGTGCTAGAAAAGGTTTGAATTAGACATTAGTTTTTAAAGGCCCAACATTTTGGTTGCTTAAATATGTGCAGATCACTGATCCTAATACACAAAGGTTTGAAGTCCCTCATGAGCATGTGCAATCTTTCACCGGATCCACGACCTCCAATTTAAACTACAAAGTGGAAGTGAAGCAGAACCCCTTTGGCATCGTGGTGACCAGAGTGAGCAATGGTAGAGTGCTGTAAGTAGCATTGGTGCTTTTTCTGAATAACATGGATGCCACTGGATTTCTCTGAAAGCCTATGTTGCCACACAAACAATGTATGTCCAAGATGCCATGTGTGAAGTGCCCTCTTGGACGTGTAATCTATTGCTCTTCTTTTGATTGATGGTTGTCCTACAGGACTCTTACAAGGGCTATGGAAATAACATCTATGACATGGTGAGCTCTGTCTGAAATGTTTTCAGTCTGCTGGTCTGTCCACTTTCCCCTGATACAAGGGAAATCTTTGCAACTCTTTTGTCCATCAGTTCAAGGAATTTTTATTATCTGTAAGAGTCCTGGCCAGTGCTTCAAATCTCATGGAAACACTCTACATAGCATCTTTTATCTTATTTGTTGCAATCATGCTGAAGCCCTGAATCGCCAAAACCAGGCTGCCCTTTAGACCTGTGATATCCAAGAATAGCTGGTGCAAGCCACAGATAAGCTGGTCACGTAATGCTGTCAGTAAAATATTTGAGGTTCTTGTATAGTGAGTGCTTTCATCCCATTTAGGTTCTAAAAATAAATAAATAAAACAAACCTGCAAACCTAATGGCATGTCTTTAAGACCTACGAGAAAGGGAAGTGCCAGGATGAACATGCTTATTAATCAGTCCAAGAATGATTACCTGTCGGAGTGCTAGGCCAGTTGGATTATCAATGCTTCAAGCTAAATTAATTAGTGATTACTTTTGTGCCCTTATTAGTATTGTCTTCTTGCTTAGAATCTTCTATAATGATTGATTTGCAATTATAGAGAGCGCAAAACAGGGACTTGATATCCAGTAGTGCATGACTGATTAAACAAGTATATGGAGGGAGAATAAGAAGTCTAATCTAATAGAACCACGTTGGAACAGTGCTCTGGAAGATTGTCTATATTTTCCTTAGAGTTTTCTTTAATTTGATAAAAGTGTTTTCAGTTTTTAATGAAAAATATTGCAAAGATACTTGACTCTGAGTCTGAGTAACTCAAAGCCATTGTTGACATGGGATAAGGCCATCTCCGCAGAAATAAATCCTTGACAAATATTTCTACATGAGATGAGTGCTTTCTTTCAGCTCTTAAACAACTAAAAAAAAGGAAGGCCTCTTTGGAAATGGAAGAGTGGGATCAAATGTGTTATTGCAGGTCATTACAAGAAACTTAGTTAAGTTTTAAAGCCTATAACCTCCCATTATCATTTGTTACACTTGAGCACCCCAAAAGTTCAAGTTCTAGTTGACCTATTACCATCATTTACAAGAAAAACTGAATGATTGTTATAGTTTCATTGGAAAAGCAGATTTTCCTCTCAAAAAAACCCAAACTAGTTTCAGTACAATTTGTGAGCAGATGGGAAAGATGGTCCCTGGAATCACCATTTTAACTCTGTCTAGTGTGCCTAAAATCCCAGCAGTCTCGTCACATGGTGGGAAATGACACGTTTATTAGTGTTGTGAGCACACACATAGCTGTTGAAAAGATGTCTACTGATGCCCAGTGAAGACTTTTTGGCACTGTTGTGGACTACAGGTGGGGTCAAAACATGAAGCATTTCTGGTTAAGGCCACCTAGACTCTTGTGCGGTGTTTCAGCTCTGTTTTCAACACCACCACCTTCAGGTTCCTTGAAAAGCTTGGCAGTTGCTTTATGCAGAATTTGCTACAGGAGATGTGATAGCCATCAAACAGGATTTTTAGGGTCACTTTATCACTTCAATCTACACTCACCTACGCTCAGTTGGTTCAAGAGCTAGCATGTATCTATAGCATGCCTTTCCTTGTGGCCTAGCAGGACTCCAGAGTAGGTATTGTTCATTTGTGCTGGCAAGCACAAGCTGCAATTGATTTGCAAGATCTGATGGAGTGGATTGTTTTTGTGTTTCTCTCCACCCACGGGAATTTTCCATCTGCCTGTTACCACGAGTGGCCACAACGAGTGGATTCAGGATTCAGCACAGCAGATGCTGGGTGGGAAGCCATGGTGGAAGAGGGGGAGAGCACATGTACCCCGAAAATAGACGGGCCACTTGACTGAGAGCTTTCTGTAGGATCAATAGGCACTGCTCATCTCATCGGCTAGGGAAGGGTTGCTCTGAGCTCCACAGCAACCTGTCTCCTCTCCAGCTCTAACTTGAAGGAACAGAAACAATTATTGCAACTACTCTTGGTA
The DNA here is from genome assembly GCA_013400835.1 of Zapornia atra. Classification (NCBI taxonomy): domain Eukaryota; kingdom Metazoa; phylum Chordata; class Aves; order Gruiformes; family Rallidae; genus Zapornia; species Zapornia atra. The sequence continues at coordinate 246,929 of VZTU01027505.1, read as the reverse complement.
AAATACTTTTGTGTTTGCTTTTTAAATTGTTTCATCAGGTTTGATACTACCATAGGACCACTGCTGTACGCTGACCAGTTTTTGCAGCTATCAATCAAACTACCAAGCAGCAACATTTATGGTGTGGGAGAGCACGTGCATAAGCAGTACCGTCATGATGTTAACTGGAAAACCTGGCCCATGTTCAGCAGGGATATTGGCCCCTCTGCTGTAAGGACTGGTTTCATTATGCTTCATTCTTTGCAGATGACTTCTGGAATCCAAACCTATTATGCAGGAGGCACATTCATAATATCCGTTGAGGTCTTCCCCGAAGACTTTCCAGGCACTGTGTGTTATTACTAAAAGCTAGATGGTACTGATGAAAGTGCCCTGAGGAATAGCTTTTTATAAATATTTTGATTTTTGTGTTGAGGTGGAGTTGAGAACCAGTTGATAAACAGGAATTTATGAGAGGCTTCAGTTTCTGCTTATAAACAAAATAAATAACAAAATGCAGCATTCAGCAGGGATGACACATGCTTCTTCAGTTAAAATCCTTGTAGTTGGGCAAATGATGGAGCAGTTTTCTTTAACAGCTGTCTCTTTATAAGATAAAGTATGTCTGTCAGCAGTTATTTGTTTCTGTAGTCTGTGTGACAGTCTCTTTCCAAAACAATTTCCAGGGCAACCATTTTTCCATAATTGTAAGACTTGTTGCTATTACCTCAATTTCATAAAGCAACAACTCATATAGTTTACTAATAGAGAGAACTTCAGAGGTCTGCTGAATTAGGAGTTATACTAACACACACTAGAGGGTGAAATTATGATATGTAATTAATTAATAATTTCGAATTTGTACCACTTACCTTGAGACACCTTCTGCCTATCACATGTGGTTGAAGATAGCTCTTACCTGAATGGCTCTATTGAGTGTAGACTCATTAAGCTAAAGTAACAGTGAACAGAATCAAGTTAAGTTAATTTCAAATTGCTCAAGTTCTGTTGCTTGGTAATGTGTTCAGAGTTTTCTTTTGCAGGGGAAGAAGCACGCCTATTAAAACAATTGCTAAAATGTCTAAGCTTTCTGTCACTAATAATAACAGAAGAAACATTAGCAAGGAAATAAGCAAGGCACTCTCTTATTTCCATAGATGAGACATAAAAATTATTGCCTTGCAGAGTTAATAGAAATATAGATGAGATGTAAAATCTAATCTATGGTGAAAGGTGATGAAAACCCCCTGTGAGGTCTCTTGTTCGCTTGATGTGCACAGACATTACCCAGAAGTAGGACTGCAATCTCTGCAGCCCCTCCTGCAGCCCCATCATGTTGGCTTGCTTATGGTGTCTATATATTTGGGGAAACTTTTGTTTTAATTGACAATGTTCTCATAAAGGAGAGGAATGCCAGGAAAGGGGAAACAGAGCTGTAGGAAGGTGTTGGGATTTTTATTCTTGTTGTTTATTATGTTTTGAGAAGTTTTGAGTTCTAGCTGGGATAGCTTTTGAAATATCCCCAAACAGATCCTGTAATTAGATTTTAATCACTTCTTCTTTGTATCCTTTAAGGAAATGCATAACTTGTATGGAGTTCAAACTTTCTTCCTGTGTTTGGAAGACAGCACTGGAGCCTCCTTTGGTGTTTTCCTAATGAATAGCAATGCCATGGGTAAGAAAGCTTTCTCTGTATCTCTGAGCATTGCAGTTAACTTTTTAAATGATCTGTGGGACTGTGATCAAATCTGTAGTGTTTAGCATATGCAATGTAAGTAGTGAGTAGCTCACAGTTAACTTGAAGATTGCACTGGAAAACTGAGTATCAGAAACCTATCTGAAGCCTGCGCAGCTCTGTGCATGTGCAGGACACTAGGATCAGAGACGAAATTTGGCTATTACCGAGCTCTACACCTCTCTTGAGGGTGGAAAACTGTACTGAAAATTTAAAGCTAAAAGGTTGAGCCATTAGATTTCTTCTGATTTTTCTTTAGGATGGAAACAACTGGAAATATGGCCATTTTAAGAGTCAACTGAATACATTTTCCCTTCATTACCAGTTCAATTAATGGTTTTGAATTTCTTAGGTATTTTTGTTTTGTGTTGTTTTTTGCTTGTCTGGTTGGGTTTTTTTCCCAAGTAATTTTTCTTGTCATCAGTTAAAAAATTGCAGCATTGTTTTAGAATTAGTTGGTATTCAGACTTTGTTTTGTGCACTTTTGTCCTGCAGAGTTTGTGGTGCAGCCTGCTCCAGCAGTGACCTACAGAACCATTGGAGGGATCCTTGATTTCTATATCTTGTTGGGGAACACTCCAGAGCAAGTAGTCCAGGAATACTTGAAGGTACCTCTATCTAGAGAGACTATACATTAAACAGATTTTTAAAGCTGCATGGGATGTTTTGGTAGTTGAAGGGTTTTTGCCACTTTATATAACAGTATGTCCTTGCTAAGTTATATATTACCTCAAAATATGACTCAGTGTATAGCTGTTAGTATGTCCCTAATGTGACTGCTGTCATTAGAAACAGCCAGGTGAGGTTAAACTGCGGTGTAAGTGCTTTTAACTGTCCTGTTATGGGCAGCTGGAATTTACGCACTACTTTTCCTGGAGATGCTGGAATAGAGACCATGCAGCAGCTCATGGTTCAAGGAGTTTGTAGCTGCTAAGTTTATCAGTCTGCATGGCCTGATTTGTACAGTGGTTATTGGAGACGAAGATGGAATAACTTATGCTGCTTTGCCTGGGCTCACTCCTGTTATAAGGACAATTTCCTGTTCATTTGGCAATATTATAGGGTAGATAATGTGCTAACAGGTATGTTCTGGTCATAAGGTATCACTGAAACCTTTTGTACTTCTTGAGATCTTATGTTTCAGTGAAACCTTAAAGAATGGGCATTGTCCCAAAATATTTGTATTTCTTAAAATAATAATTAAAAAATACAAAAATATTGCATTTGGTTGTGGGCTGCTTTTTCACCCACTCAAGCGCTGTGTGTGTTATTCAAATAGCTTTGAGATTTATGAATCTAGAGAAACAAGCACCAAGGTGACACACATACTGTCCACTAATGTTAGATGGGCTTTTTTTGCTTTCAACTTGCAGCTCGTGGGACTGCCAGCATTGCCTTCCTACTGGAGCCTGGGCTTCCAGCTCAGCCGCTGGAATTATGGGTCTCTGGATGAAGTCAAGAAAGTTGTGGAGAGGAACAGGGCAATTGGACTCCCATACGTAAGTACAGGGCTTGAAGGTAGAGCTCTTCAGGAGAAATGACCCAAAGATCCTAAGCATGGTGCTCTGCAACTGATTCCTTTCACATAAATTTAAATAATTTTCTAATATTTAAGCTTGTGGTGTCAAAGGTTTTTCTGCATTCTAATGGTAGACCCATTGTCAGAATGTAGGACATGTGGGGGTTAATTACAGTAAGTTATATTTGAGTTCTTTGTTGTAATACTCTTTTAGTTACACTTTCCAACTATATCCACTTATCACCTCATGTTACCTAATCCTTAAGGTTTTTTTATTTGTCCAGTGGACAATTATAGAACCATATATTATTCTTAATTGAGAGCCAAAGGTAAAGTACAATTAACTTTTAAAATTAGATTTCAGGACACATTAGCCTGATGGTTTATATAGAATAAAAATACCTTAATGTCAAGTTTAGAGTGGAGGAAGAAATGTTTGGATTTAAGGGGATAGCTCTTCAAGTCAGGCAACTGTAATGAAACAGCCACATGTCCAGTGGCTATTAAAAAGGATGCCAAAATATGCTTTCTTTTAAATTAATTTAATGTTAAATGGAGGTCTTTTTAGACACAAAAGAACTGTCAGTTCCGTTAATTAGGGCTGTAATGAGATGTACATTGTTTGCAAGTGGTCCTGACAGCATGCTTTCTGCCAGGCTGCAGTAATGCCCCTACAGTACATTTTCCATAGGACAAATGGGAATTATCAGGAAAAAAAGATAGTGTTTGACTAATATGCAAAATCTTTACATGCCATTTCTGATGTTAAACCTAAACTCCCTTCTCTTTCAGGATGCTCAGATCACTGATATTGACTATATGGAGGAAAAGAAAGATTTCACTTATGACAAAGTGAAGTTTCAAGATCTCCCTAATTTTGCAGCTTATATGCATAATAATGGACAAAAATATATCATCATATTGGTAAGCCATTAACTATTTCCTTTTCCCTTGAAAATACTATCTTTATCACTATTATTATTCTTTGCTTATTATATGTAATTATTACATTTATTGCTTAACATTCTTGTCTATAGTAATTGGTGGAGTGTATCTTGGTTTTGCCTTATTTTTTGTTTTCTAATATTTTATTTATTTTTTAGGATCCTGCTATTAGCACACAAAATCTAGTTGATGGTAGTCCATATGGAAGCTACAGCAGAGGACAGGAAAAAAAAGTCTGGGTTAATCAATCAGATGGAGTAACACCATTGCTTGGGGAGGTAATCACATTTTTATGAATTTGAACTTTGTTGTCACTGTTCAACTTAGGTAAGGGAACTGAATTCTCATTTCCTAAGTTGCTACTTTCATTAAAATTACCTGCCAGTGAGAACTAAGTTTATACAGTCTCATTTATTATACTTCTCAACATTTCTGCATTTTTTCCCCCAGTTTTTAAAATTAAACAAAAAGGAAAGTGAAAGTAACTCGAAGACTCAGGGAGAATTCATCAGTTAGACCCTATTTATTTTCAGTAGTAACTGAAGAGGCAGTTCCCATATTATCCTTTTAATTTATAATTGTAACTTCTACTGAGATTCTTTTCTGTTATGTATTGTTCCTTGTATGGCTTAAAAGAAAAGCAATTTAAAGCTCCAAAGTTAAGAAATACATATGCTTTCTGCCTTCTTTCTGCACGCAAGCTACTGTCACTCTAGCAGTTTGTCATCCAAAAGTATTCATCAGATGACTCAGTACTGTCTTCAGTTGCCAACTATGGGAGTCCAGGTGGACAACAAGCTGAACAGAAGTCTGCAGTTTGCTATGGCAGCAATGAAGGCAAAATGGATCCTGGGCTTCATCTGCCAGGGCATTACTAGCAGGGATAGAGACGTGGTCATGCCATTCAACTTAGCATTGGTCAGGCTCACCTTGAGTACTGTGACCAGTTCTGGTGCCCACAGTTCAAGAAAGACACAGATAGGCTGGAGAGGATCCAAAGGAGGGCCCCAAAGATGGTCAAAGGACTGGAGAACCTTCTCTGTTAGCAAAGACTGCAGGAGTTAGATATCTTCTCCCAAAAGAAGAGAAGGCTCAGGGGGGACTTCACAGTGTTCTGCTTAAAGGGCAGCTACAAAGAGAAGAGTGGCTCTCTCTTTGCAATGAGTCACAATGACAATACAAGGGGCAGTGGGTACAAGTTGCACTGGGAGTGTTGTACAGTGAGAACAATCGATCACTGGAACACCCCAGGAACATGGTAGAGTTCCCATCACTGGAGGTTTTCAAGATGCATTGTGCAGGTTGTCGAATGAGCTCATCTGGGTTCCCTTTCCCACGATGATCTTTCAAGTTTTTTTGCAACTTGGTCTATTCTAAAAAGTCTTCCTAATATAATTAAAAGTATAAATAATTAATTAATTTCATTTTAATATTGCAGGTATGGCCAGGGGAAACTCTGTTCCCAGATTTCACCAACCCAGAGTGCACTAACTGGTGGGTGGATGAATGCAAACGATTTTTTGATGTAGTGCCATATGATGGGATCTGGATTGTAAGTAATTCAGAACTTTTTTTTTGTTATATTTTTTAAAACATATAAGTACAGATGTTGATCAAATTACTTTTGCATCAAATTTGAAAGGGATGTTTATTATTACTAACCTGAAATCAGTGCAGGCTGTGTATGTCTTCTGGTGTTCAATTTGCAATTCAAATTTTAAATTTAAATTTTAATTTGAATCATTAATCATGGGATTTAAATTATCAGTGTGCTGGCTTTTGTTTGTCCAGTGACACTTTAAATGCTTCAGTTGATGAACCACTGCTAAAGGCACATGCTAGCACACACTCCTGCACTCAGAATGGCAACATTTAGAGGCCTGCATACCCGCTCAGTGAATGTGTCCTGAAACACAGCCTGAATACAGGGTGCAATACCTATAATCCATGCATCTGTGCTCCAAGTAGCTCCTGGAATTTCTGGATAGTGAATCTGCAATTGTTATTCCAGTGAAGGATTTGGAAAAATCCATCTCCCTAAACATGTCCCACAAAAAGACTAAAATGCAGTCTGGCACAGTGGATTTTAGGTACAGTTCATGGAAATCAGATGAGATTAAGAAATATTTTCACTGACCAGATTTATTTTTTAAAGAAATATCCCATTATAGAGCTTCTAAAAGTAGGTGCCTGAAGGAAATCTGTACTTAAACTTCTCACTCCCCGTCTCAGCACCTTCTCCAATTTATTCTTTTTATGTTTTTCCTATTTCTTTTTACTTAAAAATAAATATATAAAAAGAAAACAATAATCTACTGACTATTTTGCCATGCATTTTAAAAGCTGTAATAATTTTGAATTAACCTGCATGGCAAAATACAGTCCTTCAGCTGCTGTCTGATAAGATGAGTTTTTCTCACTTATTTTTGCCAACTCTGTGCTTCCATCAAGTCAAGCTGTGAAGTGTAAGACTGCACAGCTCTTTTACAGAAAGCAAATAATTTGAGTGAAGGAAATTGGTCACTAGATACAGAGCCTCCATGATGAATTTATTCACTTGTTCTATTCATGCTCTTCTGGGATGCACACAGACATGCATTGCCAAATAAAATATTCATGGAAAGAGACAGCAAAGTTTGAAAGTATAATGGCTTGGAAAGTAATATAAAGGAGATGTTTCAGAATATCTGGTCACCTTGTGTATTTTGACAGAAAGTCACAATGAATGCTTGCTGGTTCTGCATTGTTCTGCAAACGTACTCTTCATCAAAGACAATTCCTTGAGCTATGCGTGGAGCTGGTCATAGATAGGGACAATGTATACAGGAACATGTCTTGCAGTTTCTTTCTGGGGTGGGACAAAGTGCAGCTCTTTTGATGCTCACCTACATATAGAAGTCTATCCAGCACTGAGACCTATATTAGTACAGGGATAGACCAGGTCAGTGTCAGAGATATATTGTTCTTACCTAATTACGTGGTAGTAGTTATAAGTTATTATTTCTCAAAGGATAAAAAAATAGAACATAAGCCTTTGTTAGGAAAACATACTTGAGGAAACTTACATTTTTTCATCTTGTCTTTTCAGGATATGAATGAAATATCCAACTTCGTTCAAGGCTCAAAAGAAGGTTGTGCACAGAATGACTTAAACTATCCTCCTTACACTCCCAGTAAGTCCATCTACTTTAACTAGAAAGCAAATTACCAACAAATTTACCAATTACTGTGCAATTCTCTACAAGGACACAAAGTGTTCTTATCTTTTTTTAGGGTAGTTCTTGTAGGAAGTTCACCATTTCTATTGACAGAAAATACCAGTATACTTTGACCTGAGCTGAAGGCGTGGTTTATATAACTGGCTTTTTTCCCTTTTCAAATTGTTACTGAATATTATTATTGCCTTAATTATGTCTGATAATATCATGATTTGATTTGAACTATCAGTAGTTTTTGAGATATATGCAAAAGTAAAATGGAGTTCATAGTTTGTATTAGGTAGTAGGCTTAAGAAACCATGGCCAGTGTGTTGTCAGATAATGATTCAGAAACCTCAACACAACGCTCAAGAGTAGTAAAGGTCACAGACCAAAGATGAATCAAACCAGCAGCCAAGAGTAACATTTTGCTATTGTTGTAGTAAAACTGACCTTAGAGCAAGCATTAAAGCTTGAATATCATGAATGTGCATTAAAGAAAAGATTGGAAAGATTAATAAAAATGTACTTTAAAATGATATTTGTATTCCTTTATTGAAGGTATTCTTGATAAGCTCATGTTTTCCAAGACACTTTGTATGGATGCAGTGCAGAAGTGGGGGAAACATTATGATGTCCACAGTCTTTATGGATACTCCATGGCCATATCAACACAGAAGTAAGAAATTCAAGCTGAAATCTTTACAAAGGGGGTTCAGAAAAGTGCATGACCTGCATTTTTAAAATAAGCAAGAGTTTTCACTTCTAAAGGAAAACCGATTCTTAGAAAATACTGTATTCTATTTAAGCCAATGCAGCTAAGGCAAAATCTACTGACTAAAGTTGGTAATAAAAGCTACACATTGGATGTCAAATCTGTATAGAAAGATTATTTCAAATTAATGTCCTGAACTTTTCTAAAAGACACCTCGTTAATTGTAACAGAGTAGGCACTCCATGGATGAATACTTCTTGTAAATCTTAGTGTAATTCTGCCTTACACATAACTATTGATGTCCAAGTTGTCCTTTTACTTTTGCATAATTCCAGTCTTGTTTCTTTTTAAGAGTCATTGAAACAGTGTTTCCTGGAAAACGAAGCTTCCTTATTTCAAGGTCTACTTTCATTGGATCAGGAAAGCACACAGGACACTGGCTGGGAGATAACGCAGCAACATGGGATCACTTAAAATGGGCAATACCTGGAATGCTGGACTTTAACCTCTTTGGGATTCCTTATGTATGACATTAATTTGTAACAACCTTTCAAAACATGGATAACCAGTAGCTCAACCTCTATGATAGCAGATGATCTAAACAAATACTAGATAACCATCTCACATTTTCAGCTCCAAATTAATCACCTTTAGAAATCTCCTTTTAACAGAGGAGGACCACAAAGATGGTCTGAGGGCTGGAGCACCTCTTCTGAGAAAACAGGCTGAGAGAGTTGGGCTTGTTCAGCTTGGAAAAGAGAGAAGGCTCCAGGGAGACCTTACAGCAGCCTTGCAGGGCCTACGGGAAAGCTGAAGAGGGACTCTTTACAAGGACATGGAGTGATAGCACAAGGGACAATGTCTTTAACCAAAAGAAGGGGAGGTTTAGATGAGAAAGCCAAATTCCTTTCTATTATTTAAATCTGTATAACTTTTCATCTTTTTTAACCTTGTGTATGCATCTTAGCACCAAATAGGAAGGTAAAAGTTCAAAAAACTAAAACAGTAGGCAGTGTTAACTAATAATCAGTTTAATTTTTCTGCAACATAATTGAATTTGAAAGAAGAAAAATACAAATATATTAAACAGCTCAGGCACTCCTGCTATTGCTTAAGAATGAATTACTCCATCTCTGAAAATTCTTATATAGAGTTGAAGCACAGCATACAGCACATCCAACCCAATATATTTTTATTTAAAGATTGGAGCAGATATTTGTGGTTTCTTTGATGACACCACAGAAGAACTTTGCAGAAGATGGATGCAAGTAGGAGCATTTTACCCATTTTCCAGGAATCACAACTGTGAAGGTTTCATAGTAAGTTGAACTTTTTCTGACAAAATGCTTTGTGCTACACTATCACTTTCCCTGAGATAGTACTACCAGTAGTGATTATTATCACTGATAATTACATAGCTGACCAGTTTGCAAATGGCAGAACCGAAGCTCTCTTATTGAAACACTAGATCAGAGACGCTCAGCTTCAGAAGGGTTAATTGTATATATTTGAAAATACACTTATTTAGCAACAGTGTTGTCACCTACCACCAAGGGCAAGCACCCACTGCAGTGTGACCCATCAGACTGAGTCTTGGGAACCCTTTTGCATGCACCTGACTGCACGTCAGGGTAAAACCTTGGTTAAACCTAATGTACCCTCAATGCAGATAGGCAAGAAGGATCATGAATAAAAACCCAATGAGACAGGAGGAGTAAGACCTCAGGTCACACCATCAGGGAGGAAAACACTGAGGAGATGTGTGCCAGTGAATTTCTGCTTCTCTGCAAAAGCAGCCACTTCTCACATATTTGGATGAGGGTTCTCTGCATGGGAAAAATCATAATCATCTGATATCTGTTTCCAGCCTCAGGATCCAGCTGTGTTTGGACCTGAATCAGTCTTGGTGAATACCTCCAAGTATTACTTGAACATTCGCTACACTTTGCTGCCCTACCTGTATACGCTCTTCTATAAAGCTCACACTCAAGGAGACACGGTTGTACGGCCACTTTTGCACGAGTAAGTTTACTCATCAGCCTGATTTAGGAGGAATAAAAAGATCAGAGATGTTAAATGTCATTAGGGACTATCTAAACACTGATGTAGTCTGTGCAAACGCACATTGGAATATATATAGACAACTTTTCAATTCATGAAACATCATTTTGGAGTAATCAGAAGAGCAATCAGAAGCCATCTGTAATTTCTGCATATACGCATATATTATTGTCAGTCACTCTTACGAATCGCTGTGAGATGTTATTGACAGCTAATCAGATTATTCTCCTTCTTATATATATATACATATATATAAATTATATATAAAATGGAATCTGTTTTCTTGCCTGGAAACTCTTGAACAAGCAATACCAGGAACACAGGCACACTTACAGTCTGACACGTGTAGAGAATACTAACTCAACTAGTAAGACCTTGCCTTCTCAGCTTCACAGTGCCTGAGATGTGTTAAAATAAAAAGGGGGGGGGAAGTGTGTGTGTGCAAATTTTCACCTGACATACTTCAGTCATGACTGTCGAGTAATTTCAGTACCCTGAAATGTTGGGATCATGGATGATGCTGTCACTCACAAAAAAGGAGTTGCTGCTCTATGCTTCCCACTCTTACAGGTTCTACTCTGATGAAGTGACATGGGGTATCGATAAGCAGTTCCTGTGGGGTCCTGGGCTGCTGATTTCCGCTGTGCTTGACCCGGTAGGTTTGGCTGCTTTTGTGTCTACCTCATAACCACTTTGTGGGGCACCAGGATATGTTGAGTCACCAGTCTCCAGCTCTTTTCTCTGGCAGTGACCTGCAGAGTAAAATCCCCAAGTTACACTATTGCTGTCACTCTATATTGCTGTGATTAGAAACCACCTTCCATTTCTGAACCTTTGTTGCTCCTTTGCTGTGACAATTCTGTTGTTCAGCTCAAAGGTTACAGCTCCTCTACTGTATACGTATTTCCTGATGAAATCTCACTCTGCCTCCTTTTTGTGCTGAAGAAGCTGAACTGCAAAAATAGGCTTGGTCATTTCCCTAAGGGCTCCAGGGAACTTGCTCTGGTCCTTTTGTAGCCTCAACTCTTCTGTCTTGTCTAGACATGATTGCTAATGCCAGTAAACACATGTGACACAGAGAAACACAAAACATTTGTTAAATACATAAAATAAAAGCAAGAATCTGAAAGATACCAGCCCAGAAAGATGTGAAAATTAAGAACAGATGGAGATACTCATGGATTTGATCTGAGCCACTGGATTTGAAACACTGTGACTTTGGGTTGTGTATGATGAGCTGCCACGTTGTAGGGCAGTGGTTCAGTTTTTCCCCAATAGCTTTGCAGAGATTGGTCTTGGATTGCTGCCTTCCTTTCTGGACACCACCAGGAAAACCATTAAAGAAAACAGCGAAGAGGAGCAATATCAATGATTTTCTCAATGTTAACTTTAGTATCATTGGACAATGTAATTTAGTCAATTAGTTTGCTTTCAAATATGAAAGTTGCTTTTCTGTTCATCTTTTAGGGTGTGGATACAATTCAAGCATATATTCCTGATGCAGTGTGGTATGAGTATGAGAAGGTAAGTAAATTCAGAGGATACTATATATATATGAGATTTTCTAAATGGTGATATGACAAAATAAGGTTGTCAGTCCTGCGTCAGTGACAGTGATCTAATGTAAGACCCAGAGGAATGAAATGGTGAGACAAGGGATGAAGGTATGGTGGGATATGTGCATATAAATCAACGCCTCAAGAAAGGGCATAGAGGCATTCACTAAAGCACAGGAGACAGGCTGAGTGGACACTTTAGCAAAGACCATGTCTAAAATAAAATTAAATCGAATAATTCTAATTATAATACACAAAAGTCTGCAATTACGGTTTACCAGTCTCATTTTTGCAAATAACTTGCCTGCTGCTGTGTTATCATTTTGATGGGTGAGAAAAGATATTGTTCATGTCAGATTCCTACATTCACATCAGAGTCCCAACAGGACTTGATCCTCAGCATCGACTTAGCCAAAATTAAAGAATGAGAGTTGTTGATTTATGAGTTGTTTTATGACACTAGATCATACTGATAGGCAGTTGTTTCACTTTTATGTACCAATTGGCACATAGATATTTACATAATAAGCTTTTTCTAAGAGGAAGCATTAAGATGAAATTAATAATGTTCACAGCAGCAAGTAATGTAATGTACCCATTCCTGTTTACAACCCTGTCAATAAGGGGACAAAAATGTCAGCAAGAAAACAGTGGATCGACATGTACCTGCCAGCAGACAAACTGGGACTTCACTTGAGAGGAGGCTACATTTACCCGACTCAACAACCAGCTACCACAACCGTTGCAAGGTATGCTTCAAAACTGAATACTTTCATATGTTTTTCAAGACTAGGCTGAGGACTTTCAGGTTACAAATCAGTAGCAGCTGATTGCATTTAGCATTTTCACCTTGAAATATGGGAGTAACTGTGAGCCATACCTCACTTCCACAACTCCTTAAATTACAGGTTCAGTGATTACTTACAGGGGGTTTTTGCATAGCATCTCATAAACTTGACATATATATTAATCTGTTTACATGAAAATGAAAGGCAACCAAGGACTAATCTAAGGCAATTCTCAAAGTATTGCAGACCTGTTGAGAGTTACAATCTTAATGCGAACATTAAGGATGTATTAAGGCTGATTAGGTAATTGATATACATGTACGATGGAAATTCTCTCTTTCCACAGCCGTAAGAATCCAATGGGACTTATAATTGCCCTGGATGACAACAATGAAGCTTCTGGGCAGTTGTTCTGGGATGATGGAGAATCCACAGGTGAGTAGTATTCAACAGTGAAATAAGTATTAACAAGGCAGTAATACTTCACAGTGTCAACCTTCCTACTGATTTCATGGAGCAAAAATAAGACATTAATACATACTCATATGTCAGTAGTTTTTCACTACTTTTAAGCAAATGACTAATTAATATTAATTTATTTTTTTCTTCTTCAGCTTTCACTGTAGCCCTAAGTATGCAGAGGTTTGGTATATTAGCATGCTGACTGTTCAGCCGTGTTGTCAAGGGTTATATATATTCTGGTGTACATCCAAATTAGTTTCAACGGATGTACGAATGCACTTAATTAGTCTTCAACACTAAGAATCAGTAGAAAATTAAAATCTAGCACCGTATTAGGTCTCTGGAATTCTTTACTTGTGAAAACAGTGGAAATTTTCTTACCTCAAAAGTTTGGCATTGGATCCAACAGTGGTTTTGCCATCTGGTTTCCGCGCATCCCAGTGCATAAGCACGTGAGTGTGTCCGGGCTGTGTTTGTCATGTTGCCAACTTTAGTAAAGCTGCTGGAGAACTTGTTTCCCCCTGGGATAGTCACTACAATTATGCCAAGGCCGGTCAACCTCATCTCTTGTGATGCACTGGCATCAGTACTACTTACCTCACCAATTATTTTTTTTCTCTATCAGGCAATTAGTAGCATGCATACCTTTTGTGCTTAGGGTACAACACTACATTAAGATTACAACACAGATTTAAAAAAAAAAAAAAAGACACAAACCTCTAATTTAAGGTTAAACCTCCTTTTGGAACACATGCTGTCCAAGGAAAGAAAAGTTTATTCCAGAGCAATGAAAGAACTTTGCAAAAATTAAGATATTTTCTTCATCTTAATCTTGAGATGAAAGAAATGTTGATAAATGAAGTATATTTAACCACAGGACTTTCTGTGGGATTTCTGAAGATTAATTAGGCATCTTATGTCCACTAAACTGAATAAGTCTGGGGTACTTAAATCCTTCTAACTGCTCTTTCAACCTTTTTCCTTAATAATACAGCTTTTAGAAAAGTCAGCAAGCAGATTGAGTAGTTATTCTGCATTGTTTTTTTTGAAAGAACTTTTACAAACTACTCAAGATGGTATTAAAATGATTTAAGGAGTTATATTTGACAGATTTTATTCTTTCATTTGAAGTGAACCATGTCATTCAGAGCTCAGGACTTTGGTTTATGGCATATGCCAATTAATGCTGGTGTGTTCTAAGTAGACCTGATCTTCTCTAATTCATGTCCTGCTGTGCACGTGCACTGCTGTCAGTGGCATACGTGTCAGAGTTTTTTTAGCTATGTGATGTCACTCTTTAGATCTTTAACCTCCAGCTACTAAAAGCTACCTTTATCCTTAGACACAACCTATTTGTTTCACTTGTTCAGGACCCAGGGCTTTGACCTTCCATGACAGCAGGCAATTCTTTGGGTTCAAAATTGCATTCCCTCTTTTGCTACTTGTATAGTTATCTTGTTCTCTACATTATGCATTCAATCAGTATAAGTCTCTTTTCTTAGTCTAACTGTACAAATCCCAGAAAGAAATTCAAGTCTCTACTATTGCTAAATTTTGTGGAACTTTGGGATGCTTTTAAGAAATAAAGCTGTGATTTGGCTGATTATTGCTGCCATAAATATTGAAGGCCTTGGGTGGCTGTTGATATGACAGCTATATGTTCTCTTTTGTCAAGGTCTAAAATAACAAAGCTATTATTGTACTCACTTCTGTTGAGAAACAAAACAATAAAACATCTTATGATGTTATTTCCTGCCCAAAACATACAGGTTGCAGTCTTTTCAGGGAAACTGTTTACCATTTACTTGCAATGACAGTATTTTTCTCCTTCGGTGGTGAAAAAAAAGCTAGATTGCTTCACTTTTTAATTTCTTTTTCCAATGTCTTATTTCCTCTTTTGCAGTTCCATGGCATAGATCACTAATATAATTGTAATTTTTGCATGAAAAAAATGCTTCTTTTGACTATTTTAAAGGATTATCTTTGAGCCATAGTTCCACATTTGAGAAAATCCAAGAAGGAATAACAGTAGAATAAAAAAGTAGTATAGTTTAGAAAAGCTGATTTCAGGGAATTATTTGGGAAAAAAAATTGGAAAATTAGCATCTCCTGGCATAGGAAAAAAGGAAAAAGAAAAAGACAAATTTCAATTCCTCAAAGAAAAATTAGTAAATATTTGAGTTGCTTGGTGCAGCCTCTGAATGCAGTAATGATTATAATTAACAATTCCTTGGTCTCTAGCAGTGGCACCATCTGTTTTTAATGTCTTTCCTTTTTGCTCTGTGTCACTTCCTTCCTTCCCTTTCAGGTACAATTGGGACAAAAGCCTACATTTACTATGAGTTTACAGTTTCCAATGTAAGTGTTTTATTTTAAATGATCTTGTTTTCATGTTCAATTTTTGTCAACAGTATCTTCAAAGGGCATTCTTTCCTCCCTCCTTACTCTCTGATAAGATTTACTGAGAAGCAAGATATTTGATAAAACCACAGCGGACTCATGTTCAAATTACTGTAAATTTACTGGGATGAAAATCTGCTATTTTCCTTTTCTTTTCCCAGTTAATAAAAGTATGTAAAGAACTCCAGTTTCCTTCCACATAACAAACTCAGCAGCAGTATGCGTTAGCCAAGAGACCTATAGAGCAGCAGCAGTGGTTAAAACTGAGTCAGAAAGGAGGTGAATGTAGTGTTCGTGATTCTCAAAATATTGGCAATTTGAAAAGCATCTTTTTATGCTGTAGAAATAGAGCTAAATGTTTCCAAAGAGTGAGAGGAAGGTCTACACCTTGCCTGAGCCTATAAAACCTACTTCATTACTAAGTTTTTTAAGGTTTTAAATTTTTTTTTAAACTGAAGCTATCTTGGCAGATTTAACTTCTGGCAGCGTGAAGTCCAGACAGTATTCCTACTCAATACTGAGCAGAGATATCATGTGATAAGGTTTGCAAGTAATATGATAACATACTTTTTGTTTAATAGCAATATCTGCTAAAGATATTATTTCCCTTGTCCTGGCCAATAATAGGGCAACAAGTGAGAGGAAATGCACACAAACCTGGGAGTGGTATAGAAGGTGGAAGCATGAGCATTAATTATTTTTTAATCACATGTAATCATATTGTCAACTGTAGATAAGAAACCCTTTGTTACCAATGGAGTTTGAAACTTATAGCCAAATCATCAGTTGGCTGTAATGATGTTGAATTAAAAATTAACAGAAACTTTCACATGGAGAGTAATAAGTGATACACTGGTATATGTGAGTGCCATGGTACAATTCCGCTCTTTGGACTCTTAATCTAAGAATAGCTAATGCAATTTAATAGGAACTGGTACTTTTTTATCAGGAAAAGTGATTCTAAATCCTCGCTTGTCAGATCCTAGTGAGAACACAGCTGAGTAGAGTTTATCTGCCCTGTCACAGACACGTCAGCTTTTTCTTATTTCCAAAACAAGCAAAAAAAGGAACTTGAAATAGAGTTATGAAGAACATCATGTATATCTTAGAAAAGCATTATTTTGAGGACAACAAGCAGGGCAACAATTAATATGGTAGAAAAAAAAAAGATATTGGCTTACTTTATGCTATAGTATGAAGGTCCAATTAGAAAAAAAAGTTGAATCAAGAGGATTTGGGGCTAATTTTGTTGATAAGAATCTGATCTCCATATTTTTTTTCCCCCAGAATATTCTACAAATGAATGCTGTAAACAGCAATTATACTGATCCAAACAACTTGAGAATTGAAGAAATCAAGATACTTGGAGCACTCCAGAAAATAACATCAGTTACTATAACTCAGACCAATGTTGTGCAAAGTCGTCTAATCAATATTGTCTATGATGCTGTGGAAAAGGTAAAATGATAACAAGGAAATGGGAAGTAAAGATCTTTGAAATAGCAATATATAAAATAAAGGTGATGCAAAGGACAGTACTCAGTGCTAAGTTTGCTTCAAGAGAACATGTGTTTTACTACAGATCAGAGGTACACTTGTATTCAACTCAGCTGCATACTAAGTACATCTAAGTTTTGCTTGCTGACCCTCAGTGACACAGAAAATTTAGCTATACCCTTATACATGTAGCAAAATTTAATTTCTAAGAGGAGGAATAGCTTTGTGATTTTTGTTTGATGTTAGAGGAGGATACAAAATATTTATGGTTTCAATGAGTATTTCTACATTAATTTTTCTAAAACTAATTCAAGCACACTGTTTAAACTTCCTTTATCACTTTATATAGATATTTCCACAGGCTGAATACAGGAAGGTGGCAACAGCACGCATTTCTGTGCAAAGCAAGTGAACACGCTGCTGCTAGTGGGAAGCTTAGGGCAGTGCTGACAGGTTTTGTACTTGCAATGTATGCTCTCTTTAATTATTACAAGCATCTGAGTTACCTGATATGTTATCTCAGTTACTGAATCAAAATAAAAATATTTTAGCTTTTTCTTACCTCCTGCATTAATATTTCAAAAGGTGAAGGACCTGTGCCTTTATTCCTCCTTATTTCCAAGAAGCTGTGGGATTGACCCAATTTTTTTTTAGATTCTTAACTGTTCAGATTTTAACTGCAAGAATATCAGTTGTGTGTATTTGTAAGAGTGAGATTGTATCAAATACTCCAGGACAAGGGTTTTTGTGAGTTGTGATGTAGCAAAATGCTTTGTTCCTGAGGATGAACATCTCTGCTGACTGAAAGAAAGATGGATGTGATTCGGGATTTAATAACTCCTTCTTGGTTTGTATTTATAGGTTGCTCATATAACAGGACTTCAGCTTGAACTGGGAAAATCCTACAGAGTAAAATGGACTCAAGAAATGAGTGTCAATGAAAGGTTTAATTGTTATCCCGGTCCTAATCCAACACAACAAACATGTGAACAACTTGGCTGTGTCTGGAAAGTAAGCAAAAATTGTTTCTCTAAATGAATGCAACAGAAATGTTGGTTTCTAGAACCATAGCTTTCTCTCTGTAGTTGTTCCAGTGGAAAAAGTAGTCTGGAAGTTTCTCAGATTTAAATCAAAAGGGACACAGACATCAGCTGGCCGGTACTCGCAGATTTATTTACCTGACTAAAACCAAGGTAGTTAGTAACTGCGTAAGTTCTTCCAAACTGTACCAGAAAGTGAGGATAAATGTGGCACTTCATGAAAGGTGGAAAGAAATAATATAGAGTTATTGCAAAATAGAATAGACACTAGGTCAGCATCTTCAGCCACCTCTTCTGCTTCACTGGCATGGTGACCTGCAAGGCTTCTTCCCTTTGTGTCACCTTTGTAGTCACAGAAGCACATTTTAAATTAGATTTTTTCCTCTGGACCTCACTTTGGTAAGAAATCCTTCAGTCCCCAGGAATTTTGATTCCTATGTGAACCTATTTGTGTATAACCACATCGAGGAGATATTTCCAAATCATATCCCAGCGGAGGTGGTTGAGGGTTGGTCATGATTTGGTGGCACTACTGGGAATTATTTTTTTTCCTCAATTTTGGACATTTGGAAATGTTTTTTCCTGTGAAATCAAACTCTGGGCCTGTTATGGGCTGGGTATGTTTTGAGCCCCTGCTCAAGCTGAAAGGCGCTTTGAAGTAGGTGAGGACAGCTGAATAAATATTCATTAGCAATTCCAATGTGTGGAGCAGGCATAGCTTCGTTTGAACAACTAGGCAGGATTGATGGTAAGTGTTCAGAGGTGGAAGGCCAGTGCATTAACCTAATCATCTCCTCTAACCTCAGGATACCTAGTTTAGAGCATTTATGTTCAGCTGTAGCAGGAAACGGAAAGTAATTTTGAACTTGCTGTCAGGAGATCTTGGATAAATAGGATGTAATTCTCAGTGGGTATTTTAACAATAATTCCTCTGAATAAAGGCAATGGAAAGCTCTCATCTGGTGTTGCCTGAATATCTAATGGGATTTGGGTACATCACCTTGTGTAAGCCTGAGACCAGGGAGCAATGGGATTAAAAGAGAGAAAGCTTTATGAATTTCACCAGGGCAAGGTGAAACCATGTCCTGGGTTTGAGCTGAGGATCTCGGAGGTAGGGGAACTGCATTCATCTCCAGTGTGTGGATTCAGTTTTCTGGCTGAACTATTTGTACAGACTTGGCCGTGTTGTTTGACTATACCTGATTTAATATAGAGTTCAATGGGTTCTGTACTACTGCTTTTTTGTTCACTTGTTACAAAAAAGGTTTTTTACCAAAACTCTACATTTGACAGGTATCAGATAAAAATGGGAGCTTTGGATTGCACTAACAAAAAATACAGCAGGCCAGTGTAGCTTACTAACCTGAAACATGTTTCTGTTTGCAGCCAGAAACATCAGACTCAGGTATTCCATCCTGCTATTACAACTCCGACAGTGCCTACTCTGTAGACAACGTACAATACACCTCATCAGGTTTGTCAGCCAACCTCATCTTAAACAGTGCCAAGACCAGAGCTAATGAGGAATTCACTACACCAATTAGTACACTACGCTTGGAGGTGAAATACCATCTCAACAACATGCTGCAATTTAAGGTAATTTCTGGAATTTCTATGAGTGTGTAATATCCCATTGTTAAAAATAGTCTTATTTATGAAACTTATAAAGGCTTTTTATTGTCAATTTTATGTTACCCAGCCTTTATCACCCTTTCCTAAATATATGTTTCTCCTAACCAAGTAGTTGTCATTGCTTTTAGCTCACATCTGTTACAGAATGAAGTTATACGAATCAATGGTATAATGTCAGTGTATATGTGTAATGTCAACCAGAAACTCTGGACTTAAATACATATTTTTAACATTGAGGTAAATTTATAAGCACTATCATGACTGTACTATTTATTTTTGTGCTAATTCTACCTCTCTTTTACAATCTTTAATACACTATTGTTTTTCAACAATAACTATTGTTGAACAATAACACTATTGTTGTTCAACAATTATTTAAGTAATTCATATTTCTATTGCTATAGATAAGATTAAAAAAAAACCCAAAAAAACCCAACAACCCTCGTTCATTGATACAAATCAATTCTTACTTCCCAGATTTATGATTATCAAAATGCACGATACGAGGTTCCCATACCATTAAATCTCCGAAGCACCCCAACGAGCACGGACACGGATCGACTCTATGAAGTAACAGTTCAGAAAAAACCATTTGGCATACAGATTCGGCGCAAAAGCACAGGAACAGTCATGTAAGCTGTAGTCATTTTGGGTTATTTCACTTGGTTTTATTAGCTCTTTTCAAGCCAAATGATTTTTTTATTGTGACTATGTTTTAAATACATCAAGACTGGCTTTTGCTTCTTTCCCATGAAATGGCTCTGTCTGCCAGATGCAAATCCAGCAGAGATGGCTTCATCGTTGCATTGTGTGAGAGCGCTGACCAGGGGGAGGATGGACACAGTGCTCTGAGTGTTGTCCTATTTTTTCTCATAATTATCTAAGCTTTTTTTCCCCTGTCACTTCATAATCTTTCACTTGCTAAAAGTCTGCTGCAAGATGTTGAAATATGGAATGTAGACAACCCTAAAGGCCGTTCTTACGTAGTTCTCTACTCTTTGGGAGGTACAAATGATTTTTCTACAAGTTCTAAAATTTTCTTTAGGTGACCACAGCACTGATCATTAGGGATTGATAATTGGGTTAGGTTTTTGGGAATTGCTAGGAGAAAAAAAAAAAAATAGAAGTACTGCCTCACCTAACTTGCAGATGGATTTTGGTAACATGATACCTAATAAGTCTGAAAGAAGCTTCATTTCCTTCCTTGAATAAGCTTAAGTCAAAGCTAGAAAAAGTTGCGTGTGTCATATTTTTTATTTAAAAGAAGCATTCTCATGTCATTTTCTTAAGCACTCAAAATTAATTGCAAGCATAGTTCCTTTTTGCCAACTAGAGTAATCGGACACATTGCAATTCAGCCTCCTGGAACATTGTCATTCTTTGGCAGAGAACCATAAGATTGCTGTTTGGTTTTCAACTATAAAGATGCTGATTTACAACAAATGAAACCTATGAATACAGTTTCAGTTTAATCTCCACAAAAATTCCCCTGAACTGTACAAAACTCCTTATTCCACTTGGTGCCAAGGATCAGTATCGGAGGAAAATATAATCATACTCTCCTAAAACAAATTTTCTCCCTAAATATGATGTAACTTGCCTTGCATTATACCTGTGCATAATATACATCTCTGAGAGACATAGAGAACCTTGTGTCTCTAAACTGCATATCAAATTCTTAGACATCCCAAGTATTTTAACTTTCCTCAATAGCTGTAAGAATTTGATTCCACCTTACTGAAGAGTGAGATTTTCAAAGAGAGTAGCCTAAAAAAAAGTGTCTGCAGGCTAAACACAGCACTGAGGACACCATATTATTGGTTTATTTCCCTCTTTCCATTTTAGCTGGGATTCTCAGCTGCCCACCTTCACATTCAGTGACATGTTCATTCAGATCTCTACCCGCTTAGCATCCCAGTACATATATGGATTTGGAGAAAATGAGCATACCATGTTTCGACGTGACATGAACTGGCACACATGGGGAATGTTCACAAGGGATCAGCCTCCTACTGTAAGTAGAAGTAAATATAGCTTTTAGACCAATGAGCCAAAGAGCAGAGGTGTTCAGAAGAACTTGAAAGTCCAGTGGATGTCCACTGGTACTGTGGACACACTTATTGACGTTGGTCTTATTTATCATGGTATTGAGATGGTGTCTCAGTGGCAACAGTCTTCTCAAATCTGTTCTTTGTGACCAGAGAGACCAATGTGTGGAGCTCAGGCCCTGAGTCAGATGTTGGAAGACAACAAATGACTTAAAAATAACAACATATTCCTCCTTTCTTTTACTATTCTCAGCTAAACATTCTGAAAGCTAGATGTGTATCAGGATAATTCCCACTACTTTGAAATTAAATATGGAGGTACACATGTAAATCAGAAATCTTATTTCTATGTGTATCCTTGTGTTATTTCCTACACGATAGCACAACGTTTGCAGTTTGCATGGAATGGCTGAGGAAATAATAGTGGTTAATTATAGCTGTAATTTCCAGTTCAGGTTTCAGTATTTTTTGAGTAAATTAAAGATAACAGAATGTCACCAGCATCTCCTGATGATATAGACACTGGCTGTTTGAAAAGAATGGAAAGTTTTGTCCCTGGGAAGCACTTTCTGATTAGCAAGTTTAAAAAGCAGAAATACCTTTGCTTTCCTTCGTGTCTGGTCAGTCTGAGCAGGACTGACACAAATTGTGAAGTTAAGAGTGAATCTTCTACAGCTATGTAGGGTGTAAGTATATAATTTTGGAGTTATTTTTTGTATGTTTGGCAGCTGTGTCTCTCATCTTTCACTAAATCTATTAATAAATGTAAATAAGTGAATGCTTTAAATGTTCCTGTAGTAGAATATATTTTAATTGTTTGGCAGTACAAGATGAATTCCTATGGTTATCAACCATTTTACATGGCTCTTGAGCAAGATGGCAATGCCCATGGAGTTCTCCTGCTTAACAGTAATGCAATGGGTAAGAAAACCTTTACTTTATCTTTTCAGTGTGTTTTATTTTTATGGTCAGTGTTTTGTAGTAGTGATGCTTCCAGTGGTGAACCCATCCTTTTCTCATTTCACTTCCTCCATTTCCAGATGTGACGTTCCAGCCAACCCCTGCCCTGACGTACCGCACTACTGGAGGAATTCTTGACTTCTACATGGTTTTGGGCCCAACACCAGAACTTGTTGTTCAGGAGTACACTGCGGTAGGATTATTATTCTATTACAAACTAAGGATGAGTTTGGTTTGGTTTGTTTTTGTTTTCACCTGCTCACCACAAATATGCATTCTTATTGTCAGCTGATTGGACGACCAGTCATGCCACCCTACTGGTCTTTGGGATTCCAGTTGTGCCGCTATGGATACAGAAACGACTCAGAAATTGCTGACCTGGTGGAGGCCATGAAGAAAGCAAACATTCCCTATGTATGCTGGTAGCAGTTAACATTTGAGCTCATGACTGAACTTTCAGAGTATTGACTAAGATCACTTAAAAGCAAAATCAATAACCAACCAAAAAAACCACCACAGAAGAGCAGACTATGCCAGAGCTGAACATCTCTGCACACTCTGGGCCATAGTAAATCTAGTTTCCTATTCATTCATACCACAGAAGCACCCTGATGCCTTAGGCAGTCTTGTGCTCTCACCATGCTATGGAGGAACAATGATTAAAAACAAAAATTAAAAGAACAAGAAGGAAAGGAAATGCAACAGCATCATTTCAATGGTATACTGTTCTAGGTCAAGTCAGCTATGATTTGGCATAGGTTGTTATTGGAAAGTTGGAATAGCACATAGATCTAAAAAAAATATAGTGTAAATTTAATGTGACTCTTCACTTTATATGTAATTAACATCTCTTTCAATAGACAGTAAACATGTTTCCTTATAGATACAGTAACATATTTGTGTGCATATGCACACACATAACAGTTTTTGTGTGCATATGCACATGTACAAATCCAGGACTTTTATGTCTATCATGTATTAATTTCTACTTTCAGACTAGATGGACTAGTGAAAGGTTTATATTATATTGGACTTGCTGACAGGTTGTGTAATACTCAATAGCTTTAGCTTCAAATTACAGCTGTTTCCAATTTTACAGTTCAAAAGTTCAGTAGTTTACTTATTTTTGCACACAAATATGAAACATTTTAAAAATTAAATATGCATTTTTTGAAAAATAATTATAATTATATTAAATACAATTGTATATTTATTTAATGTAAATCATTTTAATAAGTAATTTTATATTTTTATAAAAATATAAATATAATTATCTCTCTCTTTTTTTGTGGGCTGCAGGATGTCCAATATGCAGATATTGACTATATGGAAAGGCAACTGGACTTCACCATTGGCACACGCTTTGCTGGATTACCGGGTCTGGTTAACAAAATAAAAAATGAAGGAATGAGATTTATCATTATTCTGGTCAGTTTGGAATACTGCTTTTAAATTTCAATATATCATTGCGGAATATATTGAACAGCATTTCTAAACTTGGGGGTTTTTTGAGCATAAGGGTAAACATGTTTTTAATTGTAGGATCCAACCATCTCTGGAAATGAAACCAATTATCCTACCTTCACTAGAGGCGTGCAGGATGATGTCTTCATAAAATGGCCCAATACCAGTGACATTATATATTCCAAGGTACTGTTCTTAAAAAGCTGATGACAGTAGAGGTGTGCTGTATCCAAGTGAGCAACACATCAATCTTGTCTTCAGTGCCAGCCATAGGGGGAAACAGAATCACAAGGTTGGAAAAGACCTTGAAGATCATCAAGTCCAACCAACCCCATCCTAAGCTAAACCATATCCCTAGGTATCTCATCTACCCTTATTTTAAACACACCCAGGGAAGGTGACTCAACCACCTCCCTGGGCAGCCTCTGTCTCTGGATGATGCTCAGTTCACATTCAATGTGGTTTGATTATTTTTTAAATGTCCTTTGTCCTATTAGGTCTGGCCATTTCTTCCCAACGTAGAAGTCAATGAGTCCCTGCCTGAGCAAACCCAAATACAGGTAAATATCAATTTAGTTACGGATTCAAATATAGACAGAGCAGCATGTTAATTAAGAAAAATAGGAACAAACTGATAAATCTCGTGGGAGGAATAAAGTGCAGAAAGTGGCTAGCCTTCCTAACAGAGCCAAAAAAGTTAGTGAACTAGTAATTTTACTTTTTAATATTTAATTTTTTAAAAAAATAAACTCCAACATTTCAACAGCAGGATGCTTTAAATCCTGTATCTGTTTTGTTTTCCACTATTTTTACAGATGTACGGAGCACATGCTGCTTTCCCAGACTTCTTCCGCAACTCCACAGCGGCGTGGTGGAAGAGAGAAATTCTGGAGTTCTACAACAATCCCACCGACGCCTCGAGAAGCGTCAAGTTTGATGGCCTGTGGATTGTAAGTGTAGAAATGCATTTGATTTCTGAATTTTTTTTCCTCTGCCACACGCTAGCTGAGGGCCACATTACACGATATATGTGCTGCTGTGGAAGCTCAGAAGGTATTTGGCATTGAATTGCCATTAATTAAAATAAAACCCTGTCTGAAGGAAAGCAAGCAGAGCATCAGACAAGACCTCAGTCCCCAGCCAAAGGCATCATTTTGGCTGTACTTGCAACACACTGGTACATCATGACTTTCTTCCTCCACCACAACACTATTTGTATGGAAAACCAGAGTTCAGACACACTGTTCTTCCCTTGAAATACCTTGTGGCATCCTGTCCCTGAACATGTCACATGTGAATTTATCAAGAAAAACATAGAAAAACAGACTGATACTGCAGCTGCAAGGGCTCCTGAGGTCTTCTACAATGCTGCTTGTTTGTAATTTACAATTGAGTGTGTGTTTTGAAGGTTTGAAGCAAAAGCAATCAGGTTTTGCTCAATGTTTTTAGGATATGAATGAACCGGCAGCTTTTCTGAATGGCGCCATTGATGGCTGTAGAAACGATCTCCTAAATATGCCACCGTATATACCTCGTAAGTCTGATCACTCCTTAAAACAGTTTTAGGTCATCTTGGCTACTACATAGTTTCTTATATATAGTGTATATGGTGTAAATACCTAAAGTTAAGTATATAAATCCACAACTCCCAACTAAAAGTGGCTCTTTTTTCCTGAGGTGACAGGCACACTTCAACCCCATCTGTTTCACTGGGAGCAGTACCTGGGTTGGCAGTTTTTAAAAATAAAGCTGTTTTCAGCTACTTGCCGGCATATGGTTTTTGATACCTATTTTATATCTAGATGCTTTGCTTTAGGCATAGTAGCGAATGTGGTTCTCTGTCTTGCAGTTTTCTCAGATGAATAAAGTAATTAATTTATAATTTAGAAAATATCCTCCTGTCTCCTTTCATTACCTTTTTCTATACAGTGAAATATTTAGCCTTCTTAGCTTGGTTTTACTGGTAGTAAAGTAGTACTAATTAGTAATTATTTATTAAAGTTTTATTAGCATACTCCTGTGGCTTACTGTTGTCGTCTTTATTTTCACTAGTTTCTCAGAAACTGACAGGAGGTTACTACACAGACACAGACCTTCTCCCAAGCCCATCCATTTTTCTGTTTATACCAATGATATGACAGTGCTTACAATGATATCTTCTGAGTTTGTATATACTCGGTTTACTTTTTGAGCCTTTCCAGTAAGGGCACCTGTAACTGAGCTATCAACATGTGTATAGACCCAGATGCCTTCATTAGAAATATGCCATTTGGGAAATACTATTTCTATAATTATTTTTATAATTGTATATTATATAATCATATATAATTTAAAACAAATTTTATAATTAGAAGTAAATAAAAGACAGTATAAAGACCTTAAAGAAATTGAACATCTAAAAGGTTATGAAAAAAAGTAACTTAAATCATTATTGAATGCTCAATTTAATACGAAATATTTTTGTTACCTTTCCAATAGACTTGGGATACCGGTCAGAGGGATTAACTGTTAAAACTACATGCATGGAAGGTCAACAATATCTTCCAGACGGTAGGCCAGTGAGACACTATGATGTCCACAGTCTTTATGGATGGTCACAAACAAAACCCACCCTTGAGTAAGTGAAATTTGCATAGTACGTTTCTGTTTCCAAAATATGCAGCAGATGAATATTCTGTGCCTATACTCTCAAGGCTAAAACCTTCATCAGTTCCTTTAACACTCTTGAGATGTCTTTCTTTTCATCCCAATAACTTTGATTCTTCCAGTTCAGCTGGAAATGATGGTGTTCAGAAGTTTGAGCAACAGTGCTGTAGTTCTTGGAGTTGGTGGTATTTCAGTCACATTGTGTTGCAGTTAGCACAGTGATCTTGTCAGTGGTGCAAGCAAGGTGGTATGAACCTGAGATGGTGCAGGATAGGATGTGCAGGTGAAGATGAGATGGGTCTGCACAGGTCTGAGATGAAGCTGTTCTGTGCTTTGACTGGGATAAACAGCTTCTGAAACTGGAGCTAGCTAGAAGGACAACTCACCGCCTGCTCAAGCGTATCTATACCTGCAGCTGCATCACTGACTGTCCCAGGACAAGCAGGCAAAGTCCTCACTTTGAGCTTAGCAGCTTTAAAACCACTGACCCTTAGCAGACACTTTTCAAGGTATGTCTTAAAGCCAGTTTACCCAAGTAACTTACTGCGCACCTAGCTGGGGAGCAGCTCTTGGTTGTACCAGTTCTGAGAAGAACTGACTTCATCCATGACAATGTCATGCTGTGCAAGCTTTACTGTTGACCTGCATTATGAAATCAGATGGCCATGGTGCTATTTCCCAGTACTTTATTTGGATGTAATTACTTGCTATGGGGCATTTCCTTGTCCCAATGCACTCAAACACAACTTGCTGCTTGTTCAGCAGAGGTTTCTGTATGAGACAGCCAGCAAGGCCATCCCAGGGTGATGTTCTGCCTTGTAAACCAGAGCACTCAGTCTAAAGGCAGCGCTTGGGTATTCACTCACCAGGTAGAATGGAGAACAGATCTGAACCTGTTTTACTCTTGGGGTGGATATTGGGTTTGCCTTACACTGTACGTGTAGGGAGGCAAAATGAATATAGGTTTTTAACCATGTTAATTGGAGAAGGGATCAATTACGTCCTCAACTGTAAACAAATTTAGTAGCAGTGAAAAGGGGAAGCAGTGACTTTTAAAATGCAAACCATGTGCATAAGACTTTACTTTTAAGAATTAATTTTCTCCGTTCTAAGGCAAACACCATTATCTGTTCCCTTCTGAATAGTCCTCTAACCTGCTTCAGATAGCATCTGATCTCATGATAATAGATCTGTGCTGTTTCATTTCCAATTCAATGAGTAAGCAAGGAAACGGGGCTTCTGTATAGGTCTTAGTGACCTTAAACCCTCGGTACCTTTGATATCACCATCAAGGAAGAGACTATCAAGGCTGTTGGAATGTTTGATGGAGTGGATGTTATATTTGGCAGCATGTCATCACAGCTCTGCCAGTCAGGGCAGGAGCAAAACTGCTGACAGGACAGAAAGGGCTGTCCGATGCCTCTGCTGTCACCCAAATCCCACGTGCCTGGGCATTGTGAGTAGACACTAATTTAACATGAAGAGGAATATTACCATCTTTTCTGGTTACGAAGTACAAACTGACATGTAGTGAAAGATTTCCTTCTGGTTTGAGAGGTACAGTAACAGAGATGACTTGAAAGCCAGAACCCCTACCAGTGAGTGTCATAAGCACTTGGAGGTAAATTTGGGCTTTGTGACATGAGTAATGGCTTTTCATGAACAGAGCTATGGCTCAGTCCTGGAGTAGAGAGCTGGCACCTAGAGTAAACAAACACTTGTCCATGCTCATCCTTGAGCAGTTCTACACATGACATACTCTTTGCATTTGAAATTTTAGCTGTAATAAAGCTGCAAATCCTGTAGAAAAATAAATAAATAGTGCCTTTCTATTGAAGCAGCTGTTTAGGCAATTATTGTGGGGTGAGCATTGGAGAGAGTGTGAGTCAATCCGTTCAGCTTTCTAACTAGTTCAGCTTTCTAACTAGTATCATGGGTTAGTGCTTTATGTAATGATTCCAAGTACTTGTGCATGGGCTGCAGACTTGTGCTAAAGAAGTGGAGCTGTACTGCCTCCGTGCCACTCACATAGGAAAGACCAGCAGCAAATGCTGAAGAGGCAGGTGCCTGTATCCTTGGTGGTGCAAGTGGGAAGCATAAATTCCCTTCAACTCATCCTTGTTGTTGTTTTTTTTTCCTGAACTTTACTTGCTTAACTTTGCAGGTACCTTGTGGCAATGGCCAAGGCTTAATTGAAGTTATGGGGTTTTTTTTTTATTATTTGAGGTAATGAGGTTAATAGGTGAAGCAGTTCTCTACCTAGCTCATTCATAGCCTCACCTCAGGAGCCTCATGGGCAAGACACAGTCTTCCCTCCCAACAGCAATGATCCTGAGCAAGGCCATTTGATTTTAGTTCCAGAGCATTTTGAAAACTTCATGGCAGTCATTTTCTGGTACTAGCTGTTTCTTTCTATACCCCAACCCCAAGCTCCTCTATGTTTCCTGCCCTGTAGGGTTTTGCCTGTAATTTGGCAAAGACAAATAGGTCCCATCATCCTTAAAACGTTTCTAACATCTGATAGAAATCTGTTCTGTTTATGAGGAAGCCAAATGTGCTCAGGCTAAGAGGTCAGAAAATGCCAAGGCAGCCACACGCATTGATAGTCACTCCTTAGTTGTGAGGCCCATTACCTTCTCTGAGCAGAAATCTGCTGATTTAACTGGTTTGCTTTCTAAAATAATGACTATGTTGGTCATTTCATATTGATATCATATCACTTGGGTGTTTCTGAAGTGACTACAAATCTATGACTTAGTGTTTTGTTCCAATACCTTGACAACTAGAGAAGGATATTCCAAAAACTCTCTTTCCCCCTTATGATCTCTGTGGTATGTGTTTTGTTAAATTGTTTTCAGCTGTTGCTGCAAGTTTTCGGGTACATTCAAGAAAGGAATGATGTGCCTGGACCTCATCAAAAGCCATTGGAAACTGTTCAAGTTGGGTTACATTCATATTTTCCTCACACTGGAATTAGCCTGAGCTGGAAATTTACTTCAGCACCTCCTTGTTTTGCCCATTCTCTTTCCAGCTGCAGGGTGGCTGACGCTGCTGAGCAGTGAACCGCTGTCACAAGCACATCTGGCTTGGATGTGTGTATGTTCATACAACAATGCTGCCCTTTGCTATGAAAATATAAGCTCTTATATTTATTTTCAAAGACAATATCTTCCAACAAATAATGTAGTGTTTCTTATAGTTTGTTTGGTGGTTTTCTTTTTGTTTTTCACTGTCAGTGGTTTGCAGAGTGCCACAAAGGAGCGTGGGATTGTTATCACTCGTTCCACGTATCCCAGCAGTGGAAGATGGGCAGGACACTGGCTTGGTGATAACACTGCAGCTTGGGATCAGCTAGCTAAATCTGTTATTGGTATGTAGAACAAAAAGTATCTGCATACACTGTGTGCAGTTATTTCTTTTCTGTCATTTACTTGCTTTTAGTATTAATGAGGGTTTTAGCTGAAAGAGTTCAGTAACCAGAAATTGTGGTTAATGCCTTTTTTACTACTTTTTCTTTGCTTCTGCACCAGATGCTGAGAGCAATTTTGTTCCCTTGGGACTAGCCACCTTCATGCCTTGTGTCCTGCTACTCATTTCTTTCTTTGCTTCCCACTAACAAGCTCCCATCTCTTTCTGTAGCTGAAAAACATGACACATTAGAGGAATTCTGGGGGTTTTTTTTGGATTTTTTCTTTCTCATTCAGCATTACAATATGTATCATCTATGTAACATTAGCATACCAAAGGGGGAAAAAACTCCAAAGCAGCTAGTAATGTTAAATTATTTTTCCTTTCAGGTATGATGGACTTCAGTCTCTTTGGGATATCTTATGTAAGCCTATTAATTTATTAACTTGCATGTAATTATCTTGATGCTCTACAAGAATTTATAGCATTCCAATGGGATTGTTTTTAAACTTTCAGACAGGAGCTGATATCTGTGGCTTCTTCAACGACTCAGAGTATGAGCTGTGTGTTCGCTGGATGCAGCTGGGTGCATTTTACCCGTATTCAAGGAATCACAACCAGAAAGGAACAAGGGTGAGTTGCAATTTTTAACTGCTGTTAATGGGTCTTTGCCACACAAATGTAGAGACCAGACAGAAGATCACACAAGTTGTCCTGGCTCACACCAATGTGTGTTTCAGGCAAACCAGACAAGAAAGGAACATGTTTGGCTTTTCATCAATTAAAACTCTTCTTGCTTTATAGGCAACTGCTGTAAGCCTCCCCCTCACCTGGGGAGGGGGGGTTATGCCCCTAGAGGGGTTGCTCTGGGGTTTGGACTACTTGAAGGAAGTGTATTGCATGTTTGCTTTGTCCAAATCCAGTTCCTATGTATTTTTCCCCATATGCCACTTGCACGGAAACACACTACAGTGGTGAGACTGAACTCAAGTGCTTTTATGGCAAACGCATTTAAAGGAGCAAACCTGCCCTTGGTGCTCTCCACCCTAATTGTCCATAATTATACAACAAATGAGAAAATGGAGCAGTGTAATAAGATTCTGGAGCAAGACTCTGCAATTTCTGAGCTTTGCACATTTGCCACCATCAGATAGTGTATTTCTTTTAAGAGTAAAGGAAAATAATTGCCTAAATGGAGGGCTGTGCCAGCTAAGAACTATATGGTAGAAAGCTGTAAAACAAGATAACTGGGAAAATAAAATAAAAAAATGAAACAGCACTTCAATTCCAGTTAGAGCTTGAGGTCCAGTGGAGTAGAGCTATTTATATGGCATATATCTAATGGATTAAAGCCTCCTTTTCAAAAAGTGTGAGCTTTATCTTGCAGCGGCACACCTTTCGATGGGATTTTTAAAGCCTTTCAAAATGCAGATTCAGGGTTATCATGTTGCTCCCAGTCTTGCCCAATTTGCCCAGGGTATTGTTCAATACATTCAATAAAGATTGGAAGTGCTCCCTGACATCAGTCATTAGTACTTCAGTCTCTTCTTGCAAGTCCTGAGTGTTGCCTTGCAGAAAAGGAGAACAAGTTCTATACACCAGTATGGGTCACACCTTTGGGACACTTTTCATTAGACATTTTTTACACAGTTCCCCTCCCACACACACATTTTTTTCCCACCTTCTCCTTTTCTAGTTCCCTTCTTAGGGCTGACAGAGATGCTTAGATACCTACTGGTTTTAATGTCACTTACTCCTTAATTGAAGATTAAATAAATGAAGGTGCTATAGTTCAAAGGAGAAAAATTCTTGATTTTTTTCTTGCTGTATTGATTTTAATGGACATTTGGTAGTTACTAATAGGTTATATGAAGCCTGGAAGGAAATATAAAATGAAAGAAACAGGATGCTAAATGTGAACTCTTTAGTAAACATAAGAAAATTCTTTAATAGGTTCTTTGGCCTTTTAATTTTTGGGGGTTTGGGTTTTTTTAATTAGCTTTTCTGAATAAAATAATCCAGCTCAACTGACAATGGTCCCTTCTCTTTCAGAGGCAAGATCCTGTTTCCTGGAACTCAACATTTGAGGACATTTCCAGAAATGTGCTGAACATAAGATACACCCTGTTACCCTACTTCTACACATTAATGCATGACGCCCATGCCCATGGCAGCACTGTGATCCGCCCCTTGCTCCATGAGTAAGTACAACTCCTTTGCTCTCTTTACCAGGAATTTCCACTAAAACTTCTGTAGTTACAATCCTCCTAAGAATAATATTTTTTTTTTTAGTTACAGCAATTTTTGAGTGAGAAGAAAGCACAAGATTGCAAAGATGAGCTTTCAATATCAATTCTCACTTGAACAGTGCTAATTTTCCTTTTTTCACTATGCAAAATTGAACATTTGCCTCTCTAGGAGTAATATTTCAATATAAAACTCAACCTTTTTTAGGATCAAGAAAGAAAAAAGGTTCATCTGATGCTGGTAATAGGTAGAATTAAAAGAAACCTTAAATGCTGCAAACAGAGAGGTGCAAAACTTTAAGAAAAAAAGAGGGATTCCTGCCCCAAATTGCGAGAGTTTTACAGGGGAAAAATATTCATTTTTTGTTTTGTGTCCAAGGTGATATAGCAGGTTTTTTTTTAAAAATGTTCTTAGACACACAAAGACTTCTTTGTTTCTAGCTAGAAGGGGCAATATCTGCAAAACTTAATTCTATTAAAAGATTTGGTCTAGCTATGTACATTCATGTCTTGGCTGAAGAACACCAAGTTGTTTGCATGCACTGACTTGCCTTTTTTCAAAGCAACTCTAAGAAAAAAAGTGGCACACATAAGAAAGTAGTTCCCAGTTTGTCCACTACCTGTTATTATTTCTAATACTGGCCAAGCACAACAGACCCTCTGAGTTTTGTGGTCTAAATATACTGAAAAGCAAGTGCAAAGAAATGGCAAATAAAAGAAAGCTAATAGCTTGCACTTCTCTAATAAGTT
This sequence comes from Zapornia atra, assembly GCA_013400835.1. Taxonomy (NCBI): domain Eukaryota; kingdom Metazoa; phylum Chordata; class Aves; order Gruiformes; family Rallidae; genus Zapornia; species Zapornia atra. Next base: position 213,881 of record VZTU01027505.1, on the reverse strand, counting down.
TCACATTAGGATCTTTATGCATTCCTGGCAAGCATTAATTAATCTATGAATTATTAAGACCAGATTAAAGATGAGGAAATAGTAGATACTAGGAATAGTAGATTCAATTACTGACAGAAGTATTTTAAAGAACACTTTGGAGAAATTCAGCACCCAATGTCTAATCATTACTCTGTTCACTTCCAGGTTTGTAAAAGACAGAACAACCTGGGAAATATATGAGCAGTTCCTTTGGGGACCTGCACTGCTCATCAGCCCTGTGATGCAACAGGTACGTTTTTAAGCCCTTATGAAAATATTAAAATCACGTTAGCAAAGTTTTACTTTTTGATTTAAGGTACCTAAAGGTTGTATGTTTAATTCCAGAATGCTGTAACAGTGAATGCTTACCTACCCAATGCCCGCTGGTATGATTACTACACTGTGAGTAATTTAAAAAATGATATCTTCTAAGTCTTCTTCACAGTGCTGTTCAGATGGCAGCAGGGTGTGCTGAGTGGTGCTGAGGTGGGAACCCTCCTTCTACCTTTTACAAACCTTCATTCAGTATCAGTTGTCAGCAATGTAATATTTTAGCTGATTTAAAAAAAAAAAAAATAACCCCCTTGGTTCCCGTATAATAATAGACAGGGTAAATTACAAGGTGAAATAATACCTTTAAATTGAAATCTTATACCTTGTAAATATCTGAAGGGTGTGTGTCTACAGGAAGGGGTCAGACTTTTCTCTTCTCACTCTTGTCCAGTGACAGGACAAGGGGAAATGGGCTTGGAACTCAGGAAGGACCATCCCAACATGAGGAAAAACATTTTCACTTTGAGGGTGCCTTAGCGCTGGGACAGGCTGCCCAGAGAGTTTGGGGAATCTCCTTCTCTGAATGTGATCTTGTGCAGCCTGCTCAAGGTGATCCTGCAGGTTTGGACTAGATGATCTTCAGAGGTCCCTTCCAGCCCCTGCTTTCTGTCATTGTGTGAAATCATTCTATTTGCTTTTTTCAACCCCCAAATGACATACATTATATCTTTGTAAGGAACACTGCGATGGAGGAAGACAGAGCAGGTTTAGCCGCATCATCTTTCACAGAAAATCAGAAAAGCTTTGGTAACAGGAAGAGCAGGCATCAAATATCACTTAGTTAATCACAAACTCATATTTCACCAGACTGACACCTTTGGTTCAGCTGCTGTCACCTAGAGCAAAACTAGTCTTTTATAGATAGAGGATTTCAGAGTTTCTATTAAAAGCATTATGGAGTTACTCCTGCAGTAACGACTCCTAATTAATCTGTCTAGCAAAAAACGATCATTTCATTCTAAAAAAACCCTGTAAAGCAAGGGCAATTCGGTAGATGACTTATTTTTTTTCATAAATAGGATGAAGATATTGGCTGTAGGGGACAGTTCAAAGTTTTAGAAGCTCCTTTGGAACATATCAACCTGCATATCCGAGGCGGGTACATCCTTCCTTGGCAAAAACCTGCAAATACAACTTTTTACAGGTAAGACTAACCAAAAAAATTAAAAACTTAGATTTTTTGTAATTACATCTAAATTCTGCCAGGCTTCAGAGAAGCTACATGTATGATATACTAGAACTTTCTGGCTGGTTTTCCTTTTTACTTTCTTCCTAATTGTCTCCTTTAACACTATGGATGTAGTGTTCAAGGAAGATGTGTATGGGAGATCAATTGAATGGCATACAATATTTCTTAAAAAATTCTGAAGTTTGATAAATATAAAATGTGATTAGCTATTGAGGAAACATTATTTCCTTTTCCACAGCCGCAAAAACCCAATGGGACTCAGTGTTGCTTTGGATGACACTCTGCTTGCAGAAGGAGAGCTTTATTGGGATGATGGGGTTCTCATTGGTATGTATGATACTTCTTGCCCTCATAAAATTCTACTTTTGCTGTGAGCATGGTCAGACACTCAATAGGTTGCCTACAGAGGCTGTGAAGCTGCCACCCTTGGAGAAACTCAAAGCCCAAACTAATACAGACAAAACAAAACTGAAGGATATGAACTGCGAAGAGATGAAACAAATTACAGCAGCCCTCAAAAACCAAATAATGCTCCATAGCTGACTTACAAGGTCTTCTGTCTGCAGTTATTAACAGTGGTCAAAGTGGAAATTCCAAGCTGTAAGAAACTGCATCACTTAGCCATCACCTTGGAAAAGAAGTGCTGGTGGTCGCTTCTGCCTTAGAAGTCCTCAGTGTAGTGTGGGTTGTTTCAGGAAGAGCAATAGGAGCAGATGGAAATGATGGACTCTGGCCAAAGCAGTCACATTTCTGGAGGACATATCTGAACATGTCTTCAGAGACAAAACTGAATTAAATGTTCAGATTAGCATTATAGTAAAGTGATTTTTCCTGATTTAAACTCCATAATGCTATGATTTATAGAATTAATATCTTGTAGAAATGAAATTGTGTCCTGGACCTAAGGCAACACTGATAACAAAGATTTGTTCTCAAACCTATGGGAACCATAACCATAGATCATGTGGGAAGCTTTAACTAATTTCCTCAACATTAATGCATTTAAATTGTCTTCAGATAAGAGGTACTTAAATGCCATTTATCCTTTCCACCCAGAGTATATTACCTTTGTAATAACAATAAGTTGTCATCCAAGATTACTGAAAGTAATGGAGAAAATGGTGTTATTTTGCATAATGATGTATAGGGAAGTTAGTAGGATGCTCTTAGTGTATTTTGAGGTGCTTCAAGTACACCACAGCCTCTTAGCATTGGAATTCGGAAGTGATGGCTATGTATGTGGAAGTCAGATGATAAAAGAAATTAACATATCTTATAAGGTGCATCTGACCAGGATGCTTGTGATCTATTTTCCATAGCGCAGAAAGGCAAGAACCTACAGTGCTTGTGATTGTCAGCATTACTTTGAGTTCATTTAGTGCTGAATAATAGGATTCATAAGATAAACCACAGCGATTTCAAAGAAGCATCAAGGTCCATCATGGTCATCCGTAATTAGACAGTGATCAGAAGTGGATGTGGGAAATTACTCTTATGCCTTCTTCAGTAAGAAACGTTTTTTTCTTGCTGGTCTTAAAACCCCTGATCTTCCTGATGCTGTTTGTTTTCCTTCTGTTGTATCTTACTTCTAAAATGTTCTTATTTGGTCCTCATTTAAACAGCACACAGTCCTGTAAGGAAGTATTTTATGTCAAAAAGTATACATCTTCTGGAAACACAGAACTTTATGTACAGATAGAAATGCCGTATACTTGCAAATAGAAAATGGACAGAGTTCTTGAAATGAAGCCTTGCTAATGTATTCCCTAAGGTGAAGAGTGAATCGATTTTTATTCTTTCTTTTTTAACAGATGCGTATGAAAATGGTGTGTATCTGCTAACATCATTTACTGCTAATCAGGTATGCAACACTACCTCACCATTTCTGAATAGTCAATTTAGGTGACTATTATTTTAACTATAGTGATTTTAATTTGGGGCTTCTAGATATTCTGCCCTAACACTAATTTGTGCTTGTGATTGAATAGATTACAAATAAAATAATTAAACTGTGATAAGAACAAATTTAAGAATGATTTTGAAGATACTAATTTCAGCATATTGTTAAAGAGGGTATATAATTAGGGCATTGTAATTTCTGATACAATTCTGAAAGTGCAAGTTTACTTCATAAGTGATTTCTATAAAATGAGATCACATCAGTGCAGAACATCTGGAGCTTGTAGGTGGGTCAGAACAACTGTGCCAGGAAAACGAGCCCTGGCTGGTGAGAAGGAATCTAGAGATTGCAGACAGGAAACTCGAAGGACAAAAGGCTTTGATCCTGGCCTTACAGCTACAGAGAAGTATCTCTGTCCAGCAAAAAGTTTAGCTTTCTTATAAAGAATGCACACTTTACAGAGTTCCTACCCCATTTTGCAAGGGTTGTCCTTCCTGTTCTCTGCTTTGCAAGCTAGGACCTGCCCCATTCATGAGTCCAACTCATGCCCTCTCATCAATGACAAACCAGAGATGTGTTTGTGCTTGAGTCATAAACTTGAGTCCCAGTCCTAGGATGTTGAATTCTGTAGAAACAGGTCATCATCCCCTAGGAGATGGTGGGTTTTCCCATTGTTCAGGATTGCTTTTTCTCTTGATCTTTCAGCATAGTAAATTTGGTGCACATTCCTGAGTAACTAAAACAATGAACAGGAGTGTTTATCTGAAGTACTGGAATTTCTGGGATGTTGGGTTTTGATTTTTATCATAACCAGTTGAATACCTGGAATTAAATTAAACTGTAATTATATGGACTTTTGGTTTAAAAGAAATGCTTTTTCTATTGTAATCGAAAGCACACTTTGTTATATCATTAGTTTTCTAGGGTGCCAGAATGTCTTCTAATTTTATCCACACTGTTCTTTCTTCTCATTTAATTCTGTCTTTGTCAAATAATTGGATGTTAATTGCCAAGGAAGAAAAATTTGTTTTGCTAATATTCACTATTTGCAGTTATAAGGAGATTGTAAAATAAATGCACCTTTTCCTGCTCTCACAGAATGTTGGTAAGACCATAATTAAAGAGGTCTTGAATCAACCAAAAAAGAAAAAATATGCTAAAAAGTATTACCCTCTAAGCACTAAATATGCAGAATTACATCATAGCACAATTGCAAGGGATCACACTTGGTCTACGAACCAGCAAGCATCATCCATGGGCCGTTTCACATGGCATTTGCTCTCTAGAGTCCTGAAGGACTTGGGTGCACCCTGTAGAAACCCCGTGCCCATTACCTACCTAAAATCACAGCAGCTGGAAATGGAAGGGAACCTGTGAGTGCTGAGGGAGCTGATGGGGAGGGAAGAGATGTTCTGGGAGGGAATAAAGCAGGGGAAGCAGAGCCTGGATCAGGCCTTATGGAAGCCAGGAGATGAGGCATAGCCGCTGTCCCTGTGACAGTGGTGGAGGGGTTTGTCCATGCAGCACTTGCTTCCCATGTCAGGGATTAAGGGCTTCTAGTTGTTTTGCTCCTGGCACCTATTAGCTGAGTGGCAATTAAAGACACAGCAGAGCCCAGGATCCAGCCAGATTAACCATGTGAAAAAAACTGAAGCCTTCAACATTTGGAAAATAAAATAACAACATTCAGGTATTAAAAAAATACTAATTAAAAAATAGGAAGAGAGGAAAGCAATGGAAAAGCTCAAGTGGACTTGTACCAACCTAATGGCAATCTCTGAGGGTTTTTTGTTGTTTTGGTTTTTTTTTCCTTTTTCTTTCAGAATGTTTTAGATATCAGTGTTTTGCACCCTGGTTACACTGATCCAAACAACCTAATGTTTACTGAAATTAAAGTCCTGGGGGTGCCCACCAGCATTAAGCAGGTGACCGTATCACAGAACAGCAAGCCCATCGCATCAGCTCACACTGTGGAATACGACAACGTCAAGAAGGTGAGATGCCATTTGCAGGGTAATGCCACCTTCACAGTGCATATGTGCTCTTAAACCTTTGGAGATTCAGCCCTCAGCTGTAATACCATGTTTAAAATGTATTTCAGCAAGATACCTAAGCTACCATCAGGTAATGCTTATATAATACACTGTTTAATCTATAGCGAACATCGTGCAGGAAGTGTGGTAGGGCTTTTAAGCATAGAAATAGCAGTCAAGGAACCTAAACTGCTTCTGAAAGTGGGAAAGTGTTGGATTGGTTTGTGCTTGGTTTCCTAATAACTTACTTGCACCCTGTGAGATTCAAAGGAAGGAAAAGCAACTACAAGTATTTTCATAGTCTTTACATGACCCTGGTGTTGTCAGTCTTGTCTGACAACATTTTCATTTCCCAGCTCTGTTTGCCTACCACCATTTCCTATTCTGTCATGTCACATTTCTTCTGTAGGCGTTGCAGCACAGAGTTCCTAGACATCCAACTCAAATCCTGCTTCCTCTAAAGTTATGGGCATCCTTTCTACCGACTTCAGAGCCAAGGGGTTTCCATCTGCATGGGTCATGCTGCCCAGGGCATTTTGCTCTTCCCACCTCCCTGAACAAGCACTCCTGAATGCAGCTGAAATAAATATGTTTAACTGTAATGCTGTTTGGAGCAGCACTCCTGTGGAGCATCTTCCAAATATGAACAGTACTGTAGAGGTGCTCAGTCTTACTAGTTTTCTGGTAGAGGGAAACTGCTTCACCTCTTCCCCTATTTGGATCTTACTACCCTTCCTTTGAAATTCAGTATTCTCTTAAGCCTTAGTTCTTTCTCTCTTTCATGGAAAGCCAGATCTGGATAAGTTTTGTACATAACCAAAAAGGGGTGTTAAAAATGTAAAAGAGAATGAAATTATTTCATTCTGCTGTTGACTCTTGGATGGAAAATAAAAGGGAATCCATATATGTGGCTGAATTACAGTATGTTCAAGTTTTGCCACCTTTTAAATTTTTTATGTTTTTTAAATAATAGTAAACTCGGGTCTAAAAGAGCCTCTGAATGAAAGGGAGGGATCAGAGCTTCACAACCAGACATCCCAAATCTCTGCAGTTTAAACTATGTTTCTATTTTTACAAGCACGATACAAAGGAAGAGCAATTAATGCTCATAACCTAAAATGAGAAGACACTCTATACCCTCTATAGAACACAGACAAAGCAGTGGATCTCCAGGGCAGAGTTACTAATTGTTTGTTTTGTTTCTTTTTTTCCACAGCTCCTGACAATCACCGGGCTTCAACTTGAATTAGGCAAAAACTACACTGTGCAATGGTTCTAAAATGCCTGCCAAACTGTGCTGGCCCCAGCATGGGATTTACATGTTCTAAAGCTATCTTTCAATCGAATACTTTTTACTATGAGGACATGTTAGTTATAGTTGGTTCATATTAAAGTATTATGTGCATGAAGCAGTCACGTTTCAGTACTGGTGAAGGTCACAAGACCTTCACATGAAGAAGGAAACTGTATTTTACACAGTATGACATGTCAGTGTGACTTCATCTTTCAAAACTGAGGGCTCTCATCAAAACTCTGTGTTTTCTCAGAGTAGAATTTCTGGCAGATTTCATGTGTGCCACGTTTTGTAAAAAAAAATGTATAATTGGTGTTACCTGAGTGGATTTTCAGCCATAATTTTGCCTATATTTAACTTTCCTCTCAATTTTAATTATGCCAGTCACTACTACAGAGAAGGATTTAAGCCCAGACAAAATGAATTTTTTCAGATTACTCATTTAGCGTGAAACAATATTACAAGTTGTTGATCTATAAAATCAACTTGCAAAGATAATTTGAAGGGGTCTTTTTGTATGACTTTAGCCAGACATGTCTGTTCCCTGGTGATTTGATCCAAGGTTGTAAAATTAAACCTGAAGTTCCAAGGTTAACTAATGAATGTTGGTGTCTCAGTGTTTATTTTGTTGAAGGAAATGTTGTTGTATGGTTACTATAATAATAATTCACATTAAAGTCTCTTTTATCCCAGGAGTGCAGCATATGATCTAAACAGATTGGTAAAACATGTTTACAATTAAATTTGATGAGAATAAAATGCTGTCAGGGTGGTAGTAGTAATCTCTAGTGACTGTGGTTGAGATTCGTTTAAAGGATTCCTCTCGGCTTTAAAATTCTGTGGTGAAACAGCTAAACAGACAGCATCTCATAGGTGCATCACTGTAATTATAGGGCTGAATTTATTGAAACTTCCCTGTAAAGTGCTAGCGAAACTGGCAATCCAGAGAAAAGGAGTATTTAGTGCTAAAAGTTACCATTTAGACAAATATTTTTGTCTGAAGGAATGGACTAGAGTGTTTCTCCAGAGCCAGTGATGACCAGCTGTGTAAATCAGCCAATACCAGGACACATCCCATCACTACAGAGGGGAGGTGCTGGTTACTGACCCCTTGACCCATTCCCCATCACATTCTGTCCCACCACTCTACACCCATCCAACTGAGGTGTGAAACACTAGGTACAGCCAAAATCTTCCAAGAGCTTATTTTGCTCATTTTTTGGTTTAGTTTTATATGGGGAACCTCACAGTTCTGGTTTTGCAGCTTTGAGAGCTTCAGCCCATCAGCTGAACTACCTGTGGTTCAGCCACAGGGGAAGGTTTATTTTACTGAGTCCCCAAGAGAGTGATAGCTCATGAGGATCTCACGCAGACTGGGAAATCACAGCTCCAAAGACATGTCGCCGCCTTAGCAAGGTGCTCCCTGCTGGGTCCCTTCCAAAGTCTGGGATGTGAGCATCCCCTCCTATCACACCTACAAGCACATGCAGCCCAGCTGAACCTGGCTCTCAGCTCACGTCCAATATATCTCTGAGCATCACTGTTCTTAGCCAGAGACCAAAGAAGCTATATGCTGAGCGGGGTGGTATTTTTCTCAGGTAGATAATAGCTCTTCAGATGTCAGATATGTACATGTCTTGTAAAGCATCTCCTGCTGTAGGAAGTCCCATTAAAGTCCATGAGCCATTCTGAGTGGTTTGTAGGGCAGTTTTTAACAGCATTAAGTGAGCAGCAGAAAACATACTACTTGTGTTGAGGAGGGGATATTTCTGACTATCGTTCTCTTTGCATTTGACTTTCTAGCACTTAAAAAAATGACTTATGAAAAAAACCCCAGAGGTTTGATATAATCCTGCTGCCCACTGCACCAGAAAATTCTCTCTGGAGGGGACAGCATCTTCCCTGAAAGTGATAAAGTTCTGCTTTCACTGCCCTTTCCCTGAATTTTATTGGCTGCTGTCCTGGGCATTCTTAAAAAAATTAATACAACGAAAACAGTACTTGATTCATTTAGTAGGTATATTAAAATTTCCAGCAAGCTTTTTCCTAGTATTAAAATACCAGAGTTTGATTATGAACATCTGACCTGGGAGGCAGCTAAATACTGTTAAGACCTGCTGGAGACGAGGAGGACGCATCAAAATACCTCCTGCACAGGTCCTGGTCTGGAATGGAGTATGGTCAGGGCAATATCCATTCTGTACCCGCCTCGGGGCTTGGATGGATGAACAAAAGGAAAGTTCACTTCTTAATGACACACTTTGGATTTTTAATTCATTAATGAATGGGTTTCAGCAGAGTTCTCCATGTCATATGAACAGCCGGTAAGTATAGTTGAAGATTTTATACAAATACATATATATGCACATATGCACGTATATATACAGCAGTATGTATAGACAGCAATTTAACCATGATATATACGTGCATGCACATAATATATGCATATATACATATTTCATTTCATCATTAATAAGTGGGATTCCCCTTTACCGAGACTTTAAGAAAACCAAAATGATGTTCAGGCTTAGAGAGGACCCACACCGGAGAACAGCCGGGTGCAAACAGTGGGCACTTTTATCCCTTGAAAATGCTCAAGGTTTAAGTGGCTCATCCTGGATCTAATCCAAACCTCCTGGGAATGGGTGAGGTTTTGTTTGGTGGGGTTTGGGTCAGCTCCTGAAAGATTAGGTCTGATTTTTAAAACCTGTGTCTCCTGTCCCCGGCAGGGCTCCTGGCATGGGTACAGCTTCATTCTTATGGCTGGAAGAGCGCAGTGGATTCAGAGGCAATGCCCAGTGCCTGCCCCTCCAGGTGACCACTGTTCAGGGATTGCCAGATTGTCCCCGCTGTTTTAAAGATGATCAAGTCTTGCTTTATGCACACCCCCAACAGTTGATGTCACGGTTATCATCGCTGCTTCAGTGAAGGTGCCACACAAGCCTGAACTGGAAGCCACCAGACAAACAGTGACAGTTCTGCTGTAACTCCACCACAAATTCAGAGGAAATTACATTTCCAATGATAGGTGTCATGACCTTTGATACCTCATAGAACAGAACCATTTTATATTCAATTACTACTAATTAATCAGCTGTCCAGGCAACCTCTGTGTTTGCCCTTGTGCACTAAGCTCACGCAACCGACCTGAAGGAGAACATGCTCTGACAAAATGTGGCATGTTTGAGTTGCAGTGGGCAAGGTGGGTTTTTTTGGATGGAGTCCCACCTGACTTCTGCGTTCCCTGCTATGAAAGCTCTTCTTAAGGAGAGAGAATGCAGAGATTCTCCAAAATTTGTTTTTTCATTTCACTCCATTTCCTTCCTATTTCTCGGCAGTCTGTCACACCATTTCATAGTTTAATCTTTGTTTTTGTTCTTTAAATAGGGTGAAGCAGCTTCAGCCATGTGTAGCGGTCAGATCTAAGTATCTTTCTCATGGCTTGGAAGTGGAAGAATCCAAGAAGCATTCAGTGACACAATGCATGAAGCCCAAGCCTGGAAATAGCTGGGAACTTGCTTTCTGGCAGCCACAACATGCTGAGCACTAGCTCTGTGAATTACATCCTTGCCCGGTGAGTAGCTGGAGGACAGTTTCAGAGGAGCACCACGTAATACCTGGAGGGTCACTTATATTAAGCAGGTTCTGACTTGAAAACCTATGGAAACAATAATGAAATACTGGTGTTTCTGGGATGCTTTTGGGTCACGACACAGGTCTCCAAGCTCAGGGTTAATTCCTGCAGCATCAGGCCATTTTCCTGCTACCTGGGAAAGTGAAAGAAGCAACAGATTCCAGCAAGACCTTTTTTCTATATGTTATATAAATAAAGATTTCCATAAATATTTCTGAGTCTCACAGACTAAAACATCATCAGTATGCTGGCAGGTTTGATGCTTTTACCTGCTCCGAATGACTTCGCTTGGGCTCAGCACACAGGAGGGAGTGGGTGGGCTGTCTGAGATGGAGGGTCGCTGTTGAACAGGAGCTGGTATCGTATCGCTGCACTAAAGAGACGTTGATGGCCCTGAAATTACTATTCCACTAATGTAAAAGACAAAACCATGTCACACTTGGCTGTGCTTGTTCTAATGAAACTGCCACATGCACAGTTAATTGGATTTTTTCCCTTGGAGCCTGGAAGTAACAGCTGGATGGCAACATCTGGCAACCCAGCGGGAGCGTGGTCTGGTCTTACAAGTATTCCACTGCTTGGGATTGCAAGGGGAGGGGAGAAGGTGTCCAATGCCTTCACTGCTCTGGCACAGGGAGGTGACCTCTCTCTCCAAGTCAGGATGAGGATATCTGTCTTACTTACGTTTTATTTATCTGAAGGTGGTGACCCTCCCAACCCCAGTGGCAGACACTGAGAGGAACGGGTCCATTCCCTTTTACAGAAACACGAGGGGTTTGTACTATCAGGTGATGAACCATGTGGGTTTTCTTTATCTAATCTGGGTACTTTGGTAAGAAGCTACATCAGCAAAGAAGAGTTTGTCCCTTCCTCTTTACATCTGCTGACAGTACTCCTCTCGTATTGTTCTGAGTATTAAGCCAAGCTTGATGGTGTGTTCACTGCTGTTAGTAACACGGATATATCATGATATGAATTGTTATGAATATATGACTGATGTTGAATTGGCATTGATGAAAATGAATCCAATAATCCAATGGAACCTAACCCTTTGAGTTACCCCATGGGGAAAGACTACCTGTTTAAAGGTGTATTTAACATTTAACATCAGGGGGATAGGGTTGGACTCGATGATCTCTGCAGGTCCCTTCCAAACCCCTAAAATTCCATGAATCTGTATTTGGTGTATGTTACAAATATGTAAGTTGTAAGTGAGAGTGTGAGTACATACACTTATACATACACTATATAGATTCTTTAACTTATTAATATTTTAATTTCTATTATGTAAAATTGGGGGGAGTAATTACATGGTTATTCTCAAATTCTGAGTCTTTTTTCAGTTGGATTTTTAATGCATACGAGGCATTATGCACATAGTAATAATTATGTAATAAGCAATTTAGAAATGCTCTCTGACCAGCGGTTTCCTTTTAATAATCTCTGAAGACCTTTCAGGTGGATGTAGTGCACCATTTACTCCCTCCATATAAACCCTGTACCCAGGGTCAGGCCATAAAGCAGCTGATACTAATATATTCCACCCATTCCTTAAAACAGGAGCAATTTCCCTGAGCACTCCGTGCAGGAAAGGAAAATAGAAGGGATGCTCTTGAGTGATGCTCAAAAAGTATTTAATAGAAACATTATTTGCTGTAAATTGCCTTTTAAAAGTACCTTGGGGATGGAGGAGAAAAAAAAAAAAGAGCTGGTCTAGACGGGTCCCTCCATGTGCGTGGCTGGTTTTTTACTGGATTGGTGAAGAACAACCCTGTGCAGTGCTACAGACTTGGAGAATACCGGCTAGACAGCTGCCAGGCAAAGAACCTGGGGGTATTGGTTGACTGCTGAGTCATCAGTGTGTCCAGGAAAGCCAATGGCATCTTGGCTGGTATCAAAAATAGTATGGCCAGCAGGACCAGGGGAGGGCTTGTGCCCCTGTACTTGGTGTTGGTGAGGCTGCACCTCAAGTACTGTGTTCAGTTCTGGGCCCCTCACTACAGGAAGGACATTTTGGTCCTGGAGCAAATCCAGAGAAGGGCAACGAGTCTGGTGAAGGGGCTGGAGGGCAAATCATATGAGGAGCGGCTGAGGGAGCTGGGGGTGTTCAGCCTGGAGAAGAGGAGGCTGAGGGGAGACCTTATCACTGCCTACAATGACCTGACCAGAGGGTGTAGAAAAGTGGGCGATGGTCTTTTCAGCCAAGTGACAGGAGATAGGACAAGGGAAAATGGCACAAAGGTGCACCAGGGCAGGTTCAGATTAGATGTTAGGAAAAAATTCTTCACTGAAAGAGTAGCTGGGATGTGGAACCCCAGGGAGGGGGTTGAGTCACCGACCCTGGATGTGGTGTAGGGCTAATGGTTGGACTTGAAGATCTTGATGATTAAACCCTGATGATTCAAAAAGGCAATGAGTGGCCTTCTCCTCACCTCCTGTGCCATCTCAGCTTCACCACAACAACTCAGCTCTCCGGTTCCCGGTGGCCCCCAGCAGCCCTGTCCCCAACCCTCTGCCCCTGTGCCACGAGGTCATGTCTGTCCCCAACAAAGGGAGCCAAAACCCTCACTGTTTTATTCGGTGCCTCATGCTCGGTTTGTTTCAAAATCATATGTTTCCCTCATATTAATTAATGAATGAAAAGAAAATAGAATTTCCCACACCACTTATATGAACTCTCGGATTAACTTGTTGCTATTCCACATTCCCGGATTCATTTCCCATTGCAGCAGGCAGGGATGTTCAGGAAGCATGGTTTGTTATTTTTCATACTGGGCAACTCTTGGTTCCTCTACAAGTTTCCATCTGATGCCTTTAATAAAATGCCTCTCACAATTGAGCTAATCTCTCCTGCAGTTCCTCCTTTTCTCATTTGCACTGCCAGTCTCTGCCTTCTGTTTGCTCTGTGCCGCTATCAGTCTTAAGGAAATGTTTTTATAGGTTCTACCTATTCCATCTCTAACTTTAGGAAACGAAATATTTTCGAGCCACCTTGACACGCTGTGATTTTTAAATGGATCTAATCGGTTCTGCCCTCTACCTTTTATAACTAGAAACATTTTCAAATGAAAATTGAGACATCCCATCCCTCAGTGATAGCCTCATCTCTCACTCTCTTCCCATGGAAGAGTTCAAGCAGTAAAAAAAGTTTGCCCAACTTTGAGAACTTACCCACAAAAAGACTTTTCCAAGCATTTTAGTTGAAGCTAAACATCTATTTAGGTTATAATGTCCTATCTTTAACTTGAATAGAACAATTCCTTTCTTGTGTTTAACCTTTGATCATTTACCTACCTTTGAACTCTCGGATAACTACACACACACACACACACACATACACACACACCTGTTATCCTTGTCCCAATTCTCCTGTCAGTCTTGTGTAACTGCACCCTATAAATCCAATTAGAATTCTCTTTGGTGAAATTACTTTTCCTTCTTTTTCTCCCCAGAGTGATGTTTTCAGTCGCTTTGTTTGTCCTTTTGGTTTTGATTCAAACTCCTCTGGAGAACTGGGCTGTAAAAGTGGACTTTGCCCATCCCGCTCTCTGCACTGCAGTCACTGCTGGAGCTCCCTCCCATCATCCTGGAGGGCAGGAGGGATGGCTGGATCCCAGGACAGAGAAAGGACCGAGTGTCCTGACACCTGTCCCTTTGGGTTACTCCTGCCAGGTGATGGACACTCGTCAGGATGCTCCGCATTCCTGCCAGGAGTTAGAAACCTCCAGATAAAATAAATCAGTGGTAAGAGCTAGGAAAAAACCCACAAAATCTTGATGATATACGGTTTAATTTAATTGGCACTTTATTTTTCAGAATCACACCTGCTTATGTCTCCCCTTTCTGCCTCCCTCTGATCATGCAAATGATCCTTGGTGATGCAGGAGGGGAAGAAGTGACAAGCGGGTTGTTTTGGGTTTCAGCAGCCTTTATGTACAAAGCTGAAGCAAACTTCTCCTACACAAATGACTGGATGACTGCTGTGGCAGGGCAGGGAGAGAAATCAGCTCTTCAATTGCTCAGACTGCTGTCAGGCAACACGTGCCTTGTCACTCAGGCACCGAGCTTCTGATGCTGGTACCAGCCCTAAGCTACTCACATCAAGCAACTTAGAGAGAGCTTGAGTTAACAAGTTTCAAATCACAGAATTGTAGGGGTTGGAAGGGACCTCAAGAGCTCATCCTATTTATTCTGAAATGGGATCGAGTCCAAACCTGACAGGATGCAGTTGCAGAGTATCACGTGTGGATCATCCAGTAAAGAAGCAGATGATTTTTGGAGTGGATCCTTTGACCATGGATAGCTAGCCCCAAAATAAATCACAGCACAGATATATTTCATGTACTAGAATAACTTATGCCACTGGGTATTATAACCGTGTGAGAAAACAAACATTTGTGTAGTAAATAAATTGTCTCATAAGCTAATGAGACAGTCTGAGTGCATTTTATTTTGCTTTGATGGTTCCATTAAAAAACTATTTTGCAAATAATTTAAAAATATTATGCATATACATATATATAAAACACACATGTATACCCTGCACTGATATATAGATACACTAGCATTATTACTCCACACAAGCACTACACTAGTGTGCTGACGTGACATCATAAACCTGTTCCCATGGTACAGGACTGAATGCTGTGGACACAGTTTCCCTTTCCTTACTTGCACAGGCAGAGGCTGAGGCAGGTTCTCCCCTGGTGTTAACATGAGAGCAGGTAAACGTGTGTTGTTCACCAGTCAATATGAATTTAGCAATACAAACATTTTCTCAGGGTTAGTTTTTTTTGGGACTGGGACTTTCTCATAGGGTGTAAGCCAGGTAGGACTTCATTGAAACCACTGGAATTACACTTAAAAAGCCTACCAGAAGAAGATGCCCGTCTCTTTTCTAGCAGTGGGTCCTTCTGGCTGTCTCGCAACGCTGAGTGCTTCCCATGTCTCTGCTGACAATGTTTCCTAGCTCAGCATCCCCTTCCAATGAGCACCTGGTGCCCAGTTATCCCGACTTCCAACAAGTCAAAGTCTCTTTGTATTCCTTCAGACATTTTTATAGTTTTATGACTTTAAAAAAAAAAAAAAAAGCACATTGCCATCAGCCAGTGCAGGCTTTTGCTGGCAGCACCACATGCATGACCAGTGTGATTATTTAAATACTCCCTCAGCACCTAGAAAATAGAACCATTCATTAATATCTTATGAGAAGGATTTTGGGTCAGGCTTTTTGCCTCTCATAATGCATTTTAATGCATTTCTTATTGAGTCTTCCATTTCAGTTCTGGAGAGGTAATTCATACTTTTCTTCTATTCAATATTTTCTTGCAAGAGAAGAACAAAGGCTAGAATTCTCCTACCTGCTGCTAGATAAATCCTCTGAGATGTTAGATAGGGAACATACTTCCCACCATACCATAAAGTGTATTTATGAGAATATGAATACATACACAGGTCAAAAAGGAATTTTTTTTTTTTTTCCTTAAATAAAGGGGGAGCAAAACCAAAGGGTGCATTTTGTCAATGACTGCACGTTAAGAATGTCACACTTTGAGGATATATATTTCCAACACAGATTGATTCAAAGTTCCTTTCCATACAGGGTAATGAATGGTATTATTTTTGGAGGTGGTGCTGTGTACAAACAACACTCCAGAGAGGAAATATTTTCACCTGCCAAAAATGCAGCTTCCATGTTTGTGCATGGTATATACCTTCATACGCTGTCTTATGATAAATATTTCCTCACGCAGACATGCGCCTACACATTATGCAGAAATGATTATGTCAACAGCAAAATATTTAGATTTTTGACAGCAGAGACCATTTTTTCCTCTTTTTTTTTCTTTTTTAATGCAGAACACATATAATAGAAGTATAACATACAGTGGAGAAAACTGTTTTCATACCGTGGTAATGCTGCAAGAAGTTAACACATTTAGAGTTTGTGTACTTGGTTTTATGGAGATTTATGCTTGGAAAACCTGCAGCTAGCTCTACATCCTGTGTTCACATGCAGATCTTGCCGGCTCTCTGTTGTGCTGTGTAGCTGTACAGACACAGCACTGTGCTTCCTGTGGGGTTTTTGTGAGATAATTTTAAATAGTCATGAAGCTTAATAACATAACACATCACTAGCAGCAAGCCTTAAAACAGTAAATCTTTAATATTTTGGTAATTATATTCCAGAATGATGGCAAAACTAATAATTTCTTATAGTTTGATATTTTATGGGGTTTCTTGGGGGATTGGTTGGTTGGGTTTTTCTTGGAAGACAATAGAAAAAAAAATCCTTCTGTTTCGTTTATCATTTAAAAGTAAAAAGTAGCATCACAAAATGTGCAATGAGAGCACCAGCATTGCGCCTAGGTGCTCACTGGAGTTGGTGTTGGGTATCTGCTGGAAATGAAGGCAGGGGTCGCGCTGCAGAGACCCGCAGCCGTTTTGAAAGAAACAGCAGCCAAACTGTTATACCCACTGCCAAGAAACTCTAAACCCTTTCCTGCAAGTATCATGCTTTTCTTCTTATTTACTTTGTAGATACCTTATGAATATTTATTTTTAGCAGGACCCATGGAATAAAATGTGCTGATAGTACAAGGTGACCCAGCAGTTATTTGGTTTAACTTGAAGGTACAATTAAAGCTTTTATTGCCAGCCTGCTAAAGAGTGCAGAGTAATAAAATGTGTGAGACGAGGAGGTTCAGCCCAGGTGGGAAAAAAAAAATAATCCTGAGGACACCCAACATCCATCCCTACATGCTCATGGCATCCCTGAAGCCATGAGAAGGGGAGCAGCACTGCCCTGCACCCTGATACGGCAAATAGAGGGAGAAAAGTTTGCATATGGGAAAATAGGAAAAAGGGGAAAACTTTGAATATTTTATTTTTTCCATTCCAAGACATATATTTTAACAATAGAGGGGAAAAAAGCAATGTTATTGTTGAAACCAAAGATTTCAACTTCCCAGTCGTCTTGTTGTCAACTTCAGAAGTTTCCGAAGCCTAACAACATCACTTCAAAAGCATTCAGTTTAAACGTACACTAGATAATGAAAGAACATCTTTTAAGAATATTTTCAGACACATACAAAAAAAAATAAAGAAACCCAGCAAGCTTCCATGGCTGACATTTTGACAAATGATGTTCCAAAAAGGATCTGGTCACAGAAATAAAGATGGTGGGGAGGAGTGACACTTTCCCTCCAGCTAATTGACAACTTGGGAAACAAACACATCAAAAGAAATACATTATGATATTACTCTGGTGAATACAGTCTGTCAGAAAATGCAGCCTGTTTATTAGTTTGAAATCAGCATTCATTTTGATCTCAGGCAGGGTACAGAGACGAGGTTTGGAGGCAGAAGGAATCTATCTACGAGGGCTTGCAGCGCCGTGTGCCTGGAGAAACAATGAAGGCGCATTTGAGGGACAATTAGACAGCAGTGAGAGAATCTGAAAAGGCAGCAATTTAAATATTTCTAGTGTTCTGCAGCTTCTTTCTTATTTAACAGCTTAGCAGGGCTGCATCTATTACAGAGGAGTGGGAAATAACTTCAGGTTGGGAAGTTGGGAGAGTAATATGTTAAAGGACTTGCTCAGCCACCTGATGACACTGGATTTGATGACAATTTGGAACAGAAACCAGCTCTGAGGGTTGGGGATGGAGGAAAAAACAGAAATCCAGTGTTTGATACTGAGTATTTCAGACCCAAAGAAGTTACATGAAACCTTTTCCTCATCTGCACAGCTGCGATGTGTGGGACATTTTAGGAATGAACACAGAGAGAT
This sequence comes from Zapornia atra, assembly GCA_013400835.1. NCBI lineage: Eukaryota > Metazoa > Chordata > Aves > Gruiformes > Rallidae > Zapornia > Zapornia atra. The sequence goes on along the minus strand of VZTU01027505.1, from coordinate 195,685 downwards.
ATTCCTGCTAATTGGAAAATGCAATGTCGTCCCAGTGTGGCTGTTGAAAGGTAGAGCTGGGAATATCCATCCTCCTTGAAAACTGCTGTCCGTCAGTGGAAGCAGAATAGCACCTGTTAGATGCCAGCCTATTCCAACCCACTAAAAAAACCTGTGTCCTAGCTCCTGCCAACGCGTTCATTGTTAGCAGTTTTACCATAAGAAGATCTAGCAGCCCTGAAGGTCATCCCACTGTTGAAGATAAAATTAAGGAGTTAGGGAAAAAGGAGAATAATGTCATAAATGCAACATCCCAGAACTTAACTAATGAAACAGATGAAGCGTTACTACAAGACAAAGATGGAAAGTAAGGAAGCAAATATTCTAAGACCCCTTTAAAATGCACAGAGAAGAAAATATGACATTTTAACTTCAAGCATGGCCCCAAACAGCCTCAAGACCATCTTCCCACTCTAAAGTCAAAAATGCAGGGTTTTAGGGTGTTCAGCATCAGAGAGAACTCACTCCTAAATTCAGTTTGATTAAGTACCTGGTTAGTTGCCAGACACCGGCTAAGGTGGCCAATAGTACACATATAGGGAAAGAAGTGGGGAGGGGGATGAGATTTTCTGCGAAAATGATTCCCTGCTCCATATTTGTCTCTTAGAATTCCAGAAACCAAAATACACATGAAATAAAATATTAAAATGCTAGAAAAAGTTGTATGCAATATCTATTTCTCACATAGTTGATATTGCATTTTCACAAAGATGTGCAGAAAGAATAAACAGCATTTTGATGCAATTGTCCTTTTCCACTTCAGCAGTACCACCACAAATAGGGATGGTGTGACCTCTGCACTGTTGATGTCAGGTAACCTTCCTAGGGACTGAGTCTAGCACCGTTACGCCAGCTAAAGGTCCCCGTTTCCACAAGACATTTGTATTTTCAGGAAGAGAATATTCTATTAAGATAAGGCATATGAAATTAAGAGACCATATATGAATGTTTAGTCATATTTAAGATGGAACTGTATCGTTGATACTGGTTTGAGAGCTCAGTTATACTGTAGAGGTTTTTGCCACTGATACTTAAAGCAGTAAATAGCAAAATTCCATTTTATTAAATAGAAAAATTGCTTGTTATTTTTATTTGTCTATAATTGAGTTTGGACAAACAAAAGCCCTTGGTTTTCAACCATTTCTTGTATTGCCCATGATGTACTCGGTGGATAGTCCTGTTGTTGAACTGTCAGTTTATAGCATCTGTTATTTTTAATGAGATTTTTGTCCAATTTTGATAAATAATGAGTTGACCATGGTTCATTTCTCTACCATGACATTACAGCTATAATGTTAACAAATATATCTTAAATATATTGGGTTTTTTTTTCCTGTTTAGAAAAGAGCAGTGAAAGGCAGAAGCACCTGGTTTATTTATGAACCGGTGAACGCCTTTCATTTCCTTCAGCTATAACCTTCAACATGATCCTGCAGCATCCGATACATCTTAAAAAGAAAAATCTTCTCTTGACTTTCACACGTGCTTACACAAGTTAAGGGCAGTATGCTCACCAAACACAGTATTAAAGTCCAAAAGAATCCTTAAAATTGGGTTATGCCTTTGATCAGAGAGAAGCCCATGCAGGAGAACAATTTCCTCTCTACTCCCCAGTAGCTGTGCTTTTTGGCAATGATGATTTTTCCCAGTACAGGTAAGGGACTGGACAGGAAAATAACACAAGGCCACTCAAACAGCGGTGGTCAGTAATAGGTTAACTGATGAGCAGAGACTAAAGTGAGGTCTGGATGGCTTGGTTTAGCAGAAATCAGTGTCATGGGGTCTGGGGGATGGGGGCACCATTGGGAACACCTGCCCACAGTCCAGAGACGGTAGGTAGATGTATCAGAGCTTCCGTAGCAGAGGGGGAGCACAGACCAAATAACGGATTTCGCTCTGAATGGAATTAAAAATACATCTATAGCAAGTCAGAGATTGCCTTCTCTTCCAAATTTATACTTATTAGAAAATGACTGAAAAGATATAAGCGCAGCAAGCAATCAGAGCAGATAACAGCAAACATCATCTCACTTGGCTCATTTGACAACCTAATGGCAAAACCATCCACAGCAAAATCATTGTCTAATTTAAGAGCAGAGACACAGCTTTCTACAGAAATGAATGGAAACCACGCGCGTTTGATGGTGACAAGTTGGTTTAGCTTCTCTAAATGGATGTAACACATTCCTCTGGCACCATCAGCCTTTTCCAAACAACTCCCTTTTCTCTCCTGTGGGAATTTTCCACTTTTAGAGTAACGGCATTTTCCACTAGCAAAGGAGGAAGAAAAAAATCCTTCCACAGCTGTCCCTTAACTCCTGAGCACCAGCTAAGCAGCAGCTGCCTTGAGATGCTCTAGCCCTTTCTTGCTTTCCCAAATAACTTCCACAGAGTTAATAAATAAAAAGAAAACATCAGCAACCACTAAAAATAAAGGGAAAAAAAGAAGAAAACAAAAAACACCCACACATAAGCCCACCAACAAACAACAAACCTCAACAGTTGTCACACAGTATTGCAGAACAGCTTCAAATCCCTTGCGTACACAAGTGAGGACCTGCACTCAGCCCCTATGGCAAAACCCAACGCACAGTCTGGTTGCCCTCCAGCATTTCTAGTATGTGCAGGTAACTATTGATAAAACATCCTTCAGAGGGCTGGAGAACCTCTGTCTGTTTCCCTTAACTCTCGCAGATAAGCTTCCTGGGTCGTTGCTGGTATGAAGAGTTGACCAGCTCTCCTTGCCTCTTGGTGAGGGGCAAGCTAGCAGCCAAGGCATGGGCTAGAAATTTGGTGAACAAATTAGCAAATTATAAAATCAGTGGTACAAACCTAAATTCCACTATTACAGGTACCAAAAGTTTGTGTTTTCTATAAATGACATAAATGAACCATCTCCCAGTGCATTATCTGGGCAAACATGAAATGGCCTTAGTTTTTACATGCTGCACTAGAAATATTGATTAAAATGGCTGCTAATCAAATTAAAAGACATTTAAAATTACAGGCAGTCTCTTACTAGGTATTCCTAAATAACAAAGAGAAAAACAAAGAAGACGTGACCCTCTGGGGAAACTAAATCTGGGAGCAAATAGTAATTTTTCTGCAAGTCAATTTGAATTTTTATCTGGGCTGCAGACCTTCTGTGTACAAAACCTGTCACCAGGCTGCTTCACGAGGATGTGTCTGCATTCCTGCTCGGCTGCCTGACTTCCTTCTGCCCCGAGATCATCCTCCCACTTGGCAAATTGAGAGTCGTTGCTGACAGCTGAAATAATTCTGGAGAAAGATGTGATGTTTATTAGTCTGAGTGGAAAAAAGCAGAGTGAGTCAAGCAGGGAAGCATCACAAGGTGTGATGCTATTCCATCCATGGGAACGGGGACTCTTCCTCCCAACCCCTCACTGCCTGGGGATGCTTGCACAGACATTCATGTACAGAACTTCCTGAACTGGGTTGTATTTTCTGCTCTAACTTTTTGCATTTTCACTCTTCAAACTTTTTAATGAGGTAGATTTGTACAACTTTATCTTACAAGTAAGTGTCCTTGTGCTCTCTTAGCTGTTTTCGTTGAACTTAGCAGCAATACCTTGTCTATTTGTTTGAGAGAGCTCTTAAAAAATGCACCTTTTACATGAAAAAACATCAGTCCAGTGGCTTTTTTCTCACACTTTTATTTCTCTCTACCATAAAAACATCCCTCCATGAACTTAGCACCATTGAAGACAATAAGAAAAAAACCAACATGCACTGATGGAGACTTCAGCACCAAGTTTCAAGCTACAACCAAAGCTTATGGCTATTTATAAACTGCTATAAAGTAGACCTTTTTTATGGGCAAGCTAACATGTTCTTTTTGTGCTTGTAATCTCTGTAGACCACAGCTGCCCGGAGCAGTTCTGATGATTTTGCCATGAGAGTTATGAGAAACTTTAAGCAAAAGTTCACCAGGTCATATATTTCGGTTGGTTTTGCCACATGCATTTTTTGCTATAGCAATCACACAACTTAACACATTATTAAAAATAAAACAATTGCAGATGAAGCTCAGGGCGCTTCTTCTGCAGGCTCAGCCACTGTGCATTTTATTTCACTTTGCAGAGTATTTTGTTTGGTCTACTGCAGAAATATTATCGTCAAGTATTAATAGCTTTTCCCTATTCATAGTCGCAATATGCTAAGTGTTTGACTGTTTTCCATCTCTCTAATAAACTGTTCTGAAAGGAAAGAATTATGAATTGTCTTAGATGATGAAGCAATATTACACTCCCAGTCGAAAACTAAGTTCCATTTCTGAAAAACACAATAGAGAGCAAGTCTACGTGATTGATGAAGAAATGTTAGGGCTCTTGATGTTCAAATGAAATTTTTCAATCAATTGATTTTCTCTTTTTTTTTTTTTAAATACCAGAACACTTCAGATATTCTCGTACATTCTCCACACAATTCAAAACTCACTTGAACTTCTGTGGGAGGCAATTAACAATGAAAGCTTACTTCAGTTTTGAGTACATTGTTTTTAAATGCCACCCACAGAAGTTCAGGTAGATCTTGAACACTTCAGGTGAATAAAAATTTCTCTTTCAAAAAGGAGATGGACAAGGTCTGTAATACACTAAGAACTTTTGTTTTCCTTCATTGCAAATTCAAAAACTTGCTCTCATAGCAGAAATCATGGTGGATTTTGGACAAGGTCAACAAATTGAGTACAGCTCATTTCACTTTAAAAGTCTAACTATTACATGGGCAGGAAGGAACTCCAGATTCACCTCAAATTCTGGGGATATCTAATATTCTGGATTTCATAACCCCTTCTCTTTTTTAAGTGGATGCACCATAAGGCAACCAGCAGAAGACAGCTTTCATTGGAAAAGCAAAGTTTAAACAGCTCTGATTTCCTACAAGTGTGTATTTCCTTTCTGAAATGCTTTTAAACAAAAGCTACCTACAGAAAAGAAGACAAAGACTTTGTTAAAATGAAGACATCCTTTCCATAATATTTTAGATCAAACTCATGATTTAGTAAGTGTGACTATTGCTGCTATTATGCTTCCACAGCAATTCAAACAAAGTAGATGGCTAGAAAAAACCCCAAGAAGAGTTATTGCTAACAAAGACGTGGTGTTACACATTTAAAGCTCTTGCCAACTACAAAAGTAATAAAGTTTGAAGAAGATAATACAACAAACGTAATGGTTTGCTTTGCATCTTAAATAGATAATGAAGGAACTAGACGCAATATATCTAGCAGTTAATGCACTCAGTACTATATAAATAACGTGTTACTGTGGTATAATTTAGTACACTAATAAAACTGAATGATGACCAAATCATCTCTCTCTCACAACGTTGCTTCCACTGAGTGATATTCTGCCACTGAACTTAGTGGGGGTGCTCCCATTAATAAATGACAACATGCTCTGGACCATCAAAGAGGGTCTTCAGAAATGGTGCACTAACCATTCCCAAAGCAGGACAGTGTTCCAAGATCCCACAGGAGCCTCCCTCCCCAGCCACAGCAGCTCTTAAGGTTCTGCCTGTTGCTCCCTGCCCCAACCCCTCATCATCCTCAATTCAAAAAGAGCTATCATCACACACTGAACAATGAGGCGAAGATAAATACTCATCTAGAGCCAGCAGGCAAGGCTTCAGCTGCAATTAAACTACCTAAATTCACTGTTTCTATTCACACTAAGAATATCCTCTTGACATAATTTATTTACACCTGAGAGGACACTATACTACAGCATAAGAAAAAAATTTTGAGCACACTGTGTCGTAGCTGATGACATTATCTGAGACACTTTTGATGGGATTAATATTGTTTAAGTAAGCTGAAGAGACTTTCACTGCACAAGATGGAATAGCAGCAGAACAACAGGTCCAGAGGGTGAACAGTGCTTTTATAGGCAAAGGCAGATAATTACAAAACATAATTATACTTTGAGTTTCTCAGAGAAAAGAGCAAGACTCAATAAACATTTTAGCACATTCTTCTTGTTCAGGAAAAAAGGACATTTCAAGGAAATTAAAAAAAAATAAGCCAGCAGTTTTTGCAACAAGAGTTTGAAATATTGACTCCTGGGATTATTTAAATCTCTGAAAAGATTTTTTTATTTTGTGTAACCTATGCCTACAAAAATAAAAAGTAATAAGAGGGAAGATGAATATCATACATATTAGTGAATATACACATATGATGAGAATTTTAAAATCTGGAATTAATCATCGGTGAAACCCAACATGGAGCTCCATCTCTTTGGTGGTGGCTTCTCTTCTCCACACTGCTCAGAGGCAGTCCCACCTCTTCTAAAGCAGCAGTGGGTATGGAGTGCCTGGAGGCAGTTTGCTACAGTTTGCATAATATCCTGAGCAAGGTAAGATGATAAAACTCAAAAAAGAAAGGCATAGACGTAAGTAAGGAATCCAATTCATTCTATTTTCCTATACCTTTGTACTGAAATGTGTGGCATTGAGTAGTCACCTTGAGACTGCCCAACATAGGCTGAAATGGATTCAACATTCCTTTTCTATTACAAATTATGAAAAAGAAGAGCATAAAAAGACAGTGGCTATAATTGCCAAAATAAACAAAGCCATGTTTCTAGATAAAGCAGTAAAACTCTTGTGTTTGTTCCTTACAATTTGTTGTGAATTAAAATTTTCTCATATAGCAAATCATATATAACATTATTGACTGTTCTCTCTCCACTTCTACATGCACAAAAAATGGGATGTGCTTTGCTGAGGACCCTGAAAGTACAAAAAAAAAGTTGTGAAGGGAAATATTTGAAATAACCTTTTGGCTAAAGTAGTTGGATTCAAAAAAATTTGACTCCTCCAAGCTGCTGCAAGACATGGCCTCAGCTGAACTAAAGTTTTACTATTTGGAGTCACTTGTGCAAAACTGTCATTCTACCTTATGTTTATCCAATTTAGGACAGGTATTGAAGGGCCCGCAACACGTGATGACTGCAGAAACAGATGTGCTACAAAACGGGGAAATCTGTAGCTGCTTTAACTGGGGATCCCTTGCCTCTTGTCAGTTTGAATCAGGATTTTCATGTGTAGTCATGCATCATTTTGGCTATTTTGATGAATCTATCTTTTAAAATAATTTTGCATATATCAAAAAGTAATCCAGCAGATCAACATCATCTAATACAATCAGTGACAGATTAAAAATGTGTTTTGTGAGGTTAATAGGGAGTGACTAGAAGATACATCTAAGTCTATGTTTTTGTCATTTGGTGTCCCCCTTAACAATAAACCCTGTAAGATGCTGAAATGTCAAGGTGTGTTGACTTCACAAGCAAGGAAAGGGAAAAAACTTATGAAACAGCACAAGAATAGAAATGCTGTAAGAGAAAGGAAAAACTTTGGGTTATTGTACATTTTTCAACATTTACGCAGATGAAATATCTAAAAATAAAAATCTCTGCCTTTCCCACTAAATTAGTCTCAGCCAGAGTACGTTGTCAGATATGTACATACATTACATGAAACCAAAAGAAAAAAGTATTAAAAATAGAAGAAAATAAATAAATCAAGAAATAGAAAGCAAGCAAATATCTCCCTTTGAAATAAGAGATTCGCTTTCATATACATAAATACAAATGACTCTTTTATCATGGCATATGTAGCCTTAATTAGAGGTGTATGTACGGGGTTTTTCCAAAACTACAGAGAACTGTCAATATAGTTCACAGTATACATCTAGACAATCATGTCGCACAGAGCTACTGCACAGAGTGATTTCCTTTGCAGATCTATGTGGAGGCTTGTTTACTGCAATATATTTATAAATGCTGGTTTTTAAAAGAAATTTAAAAATCTGGTACCTTCAGACCCTCATTATTGATGAAGATGGTTGGTTCTTTTGACCTGGGAAAACGTGTGCACATGTGGCTCAGCCTGGCCCTGAGTAACTGGCAGAAGGGAAAGGGAGAAAAAGAAAGAGAAAGAAGGACAGAGAGAAAAAGCATCAGTACACACCTTGATTTGAGAACTCTGTCCTTTCAGAAAAGGGGTCATGACCAGAAGACTCACAGAGTGCTGCAGGACATGTAGAGGTGTAACACCTCTGATTTCAGATACCGCACTATTTTAAAGGATCCAGGGAGGGGAAGGGAGAAAGAAAAAGGAAAATTCAGGAACCCAAGCATCCTGGATTACTTAGAGCTCCCAGAATTTCATATTCAAAAGGGTGAAAGCACTGGGTGTCTAAGTCAGTGAGGAAAGTCTATACGTTTTACCCAACCATTTTCTTGCCTTCCTGACACATTTTCTCAAGTAATACTGGACATTTCCCATCCACCAACTGCTTTAAAGCCTCAGGATTAAATCTAACGATCCCTGAGTAACAAAAGTAGGAGCACATGAGATGTTTCAATATAATATCACAAGGAATTGCCTTTGAAGCTCAATGGGTGGCTTTGCAAGAAACTAGAGTTGGGCAAAAAAGGAAATCGCTAGCATTAAGAAGGAAATATTTGGGCAGAGAATATGATGGAAAAGTATTTTCTTGGGAACACAGTATCAGAAATCTGACAGTTTGCTTGCAAAAATTAAAAAAGTACTGGAAAAATTACTTTTCACACTGATGTTGGGAGTGAGGTTTTTATGATATTAAGAAGCTTTCAGGATTCTATTTACCTATTGAGATGCCTTCAAAATAAATTTTCATGTAAAGCAAACAGAAAGAAACATTAGCAAAGCAAATTCACCAACAGTGAACATGAAGATTCGGTGGTTCAGCTATATTTAGAATAACAAATACTAGTAGCTGTGTTCCTTTAACAGTAATATATGTGGTCTTATATACTTCTGTGCTGGTCTCCCTGTGCTAGGTGGTTTTCTTAATGTTGTTAACGATAACTAAATTGTTGGTCTAAGAATGTGTTTGCAGAAAAAATGCAGATTCGGGTCAACAGAACTATTTATAACTAATTCACAGGATTGTCTCATCTGAGGAAAATTGTCTCATCTGAGGAAAAAAACTTTTCGTAGACATCAAAGTGGTTTATTTTGTTTCAACATTTCAAAGCAAAATCGTTTCTATTTTTTACTTCCACTGCTTCATTTCAAAGTACTTCTTTTTTAAAGAGTAAAACATAAAGACATTTTTAAGATTTTTGTTTTGTTAGAGAAGCTAATGAAAATAGTTTAGATTAACATAAAACAAGCCACTGGCTGTCTGAGGTGTTTTTGGCTCACCAAGCAAAACAAGTATCAGTATCACTTATACCTACACAATTCAGTTGAAATAAGGGAGTATGAGAAACTGTATCCCATCACTTGATAAACACAATACAGTCAAGTGGTCATACCATAATGTAATGTGCATGTGTGTTCACTCCTCAAAGAATACTTTTAATAAAGTTTAATTTTTCTTTTCCTATTTTTGACAGAGCTGATGTCAAATAACTCCAGTGAAGAGGACTCCATGCAAACAGCCTGATGTCATATTCTGAAGGTTCAGAGCGTGCTTGTGTGCAGTTATAAGTGGCAATTGCTTATTGTATATTTCTTACCATATATTATAATTCCATCTGTTTTTACATGTACTTCATACAAACACTTTTTATTCAGAGACTCTGAGAATGAGCAAGTATTTTTGAAGCTTCGGCTTCTTCTCTGGCTTGGTCACAGAAATGTAGACAGCATAGTTTAAGAGCTGAAATGATATTTGTTTCTGGTTTATTTCCTTCCCTTTTTTATATATACTTTTTTCTCCTTTTATGATTCTGTGACCTATTTGCTAAGGAGAGAGCTTACTTGTTTGGAGAAGGATCCTGCCTGCTTGACTCTCACAAAGCCATCAGCTCAATCATAGGAGATGCAACCGTTTACCCCAGCCAGCCAGCACACAAGGAGATCTATGTTGCATCATCTCTAAACATTTACCTTGGAGGTACAAATCTCATCATTCTTTACTTCTAAACCACACACCACAAACCAAGAATCTTAGAATCCCCAGAGTTAGAAGGGACACATAAGGATCATCAAGTCTGACCCCTGGTTCCACACAGGCCCAGCCAGTCAGAGCATGGGGCCGAGCACATCGTCCAGATGCTTCTTGACCTCAGTCCAGCTCAGTGCTGCAACCACTTCCCTGGGGAGCCTGTCCCAGTGCCCAACCACCCTCTTAGAAAAGAACCTAAGAATATATGGGAAACACCAGATTTCAGCATTATTCTTTTTCACATAAGAAAAACAAAACATCAACCACTCACCCACCATCATTAAGAGAACTTCTTGAGCAATGCTATAAGACTTTATAGGAGACTATTAACAACATCTTTTTTTTTTCCATTCTGATCACAGTTTCAACATATGGAGTTTGTTTTTGAGAGTTCACACATCGTGTAAAACTCTGAGACAAACCTGAAAGAAGGCATTACTTTGCCTGGACTAGAGATCAGCAGAAAAGTCACGTGGATAAAACCTCTGTTTTTGACAGCTAAGTGTTTGAAAATTATAGCAAATATCATCAGACATTTATCCTCATAACTTCTGCCTAATGACAGATATAACCCCAAACCATCGCTCCAAACCTCAAAAGGTTGGTCCATCAGCATACTTACTCTTTGAAAAAAGCCTGAGAACAAAATCACCCTCAAAGGATGCTCTTGCAAGTCAAACGGGGAGAAAAAGGCATTCCTGCTTCTCAGTGGTAGGTGAAGGATAAATGCATTAAGGAGGGAGAACTTTGTCCTAGGCATTAAAACCACGGCACAAATGCTAATTAAAAAAAAAAAAAGGAAATAAAAAGATACATATCTTACACAAAAACTATGGAACAAAAGAAATTCCAGAGTGTTATGGTTACTTTTAAAATCTAAAATGAAATTAGCCCAAAATTCACAGTAGAGCACATTAGAGAAGAAAAATTAAGCAACAGATCTTCCTCCAAGCCTGTAGGACCCCATCTAATATGTGAATCAGACCTTAAAAATTAACTGTGTCTTTACAATAGGTCATACTATACTTCAGGCATGTGTATGGAGAGTGTCTGGGAGCTCACCAGGAAAAGTGGGACTTCAGCCAAAGAAAACAAATAAAACTGAAGCTCTCAATCATATTTACATGGAGAATGGGAAGCCAAGCCAACAAGAGAGCTCTCTGGGAAAGATGTGTTTCCACAGAGCTATGAACTTCTTGAGGCAACACAATAAATCCTGTAACAGATCATAATTGGATTGCCATAGCAGAATCTTCGCATTCTGATATTATTCTGATTCAATTTCTCAAGTCACCAGGACTCTGAGGGTCTCACAAAGACCATTTTTCTTAACTGCTGTGGGGCTCCAGCAGACAGAAAAGTGTTGGGTAACAGATGGCACACTCGCTGTTCTGTAGTATTAAAAGAAGGCTTGAGCTGGTTTCGTTTTCCAATTTGTTTAATCTGTGGATATGCAAAAATTAAATAAAACCTTCCCTCTGCCTAATGCATAGCTGTGATTTATGTGCTAAACAGGCCCCCCCTCTCCCCCACAATTGTTCAAGGACTCTGTTACAGGAGCAAGTCTTCAAACACATAATAAAAGACAGCCTTTGTTCCACACAGCTAGAATTTGAACTGAAAGAAAAAATGATGAGAAAAATGGAATTGCTATTTTCTCATCATAAAAGTGAAAAAGATGTTTCTGGTTCAGCCAAAAATGAAACTGAGAGCAGCGAGTGTGGGGCTGATGGCTCAGCTAAGTGATGCTTTACCTTTTTTTACAGCCAATTTACATAAAGGTAGTGCAGAAGGGATCTAAGTAACAGAGAGCTAATTGTACAGGACTAATTGTTTATTTAAGCCTACAAAGATTTTAAAAAAAAAAAAAAATCCAGAAAAATCTGCAAGCATCCTGCAGCCCCACTGCCAATGGGCTCTGGAGGTAGATGGGGCAGGCAGGGCCGTGGAGTTTTCAGGGATGCCCATGGGCTTCACAGACTGAAGAGTTGTAACTAGTACCCATCAATCCCAACACTGACATGTTCAGCACCAGGAGCCATCCTCAAGGTCTGCAGTATTGCCCTTGCTAATCAACACTTTCCAGCAGATTAGTCTGGTGGAGGAGCTGCCCCTTCCTCTCATGAAGGAAGCGGTACCTCACGAAGAGGCAGGGGTTCTGCAGACAGAGTCTGTCAGCCAACACTTCTCTGAGTCTCACTGGATGTGTCTTGACACTGCCTTCAACCATTACCCTTGGTGAACTGGCACTTGTTATTGATCTGAGGGAGCAGCAGCAATGACTCATTGACCACTCTGCTCTCCGCTAAGGAGGTCGATAGGACAAGGTCAGTGCCAGCACCTTCACCCATTTATCTGGAGGGCCACAGCTCCCAGTGCAAGCACAAGGGTTAGCGGACAATGGGTAGAACCCACTAAGCCCAGAAGATGACTTTGTGGGAGATCAGGACAGTTAATCTGACCCAAGAAAACTTGGACATCAAAAGCTGAGCTTGGGGTGGTGGTTCTTGCTCTTCAATGCCCAAGTAACAGAGATGACACTTTGCTTAATCAGGTACCTCATCCTTCAATATTTAAAATGGTGAGAGCACTGGAAATGTCAGCTACCTACAAGGTGTTCCTGGAACACAATGGCCTTAGCAACATGCCCACAGACACACACACATATGTATAAATGAGGGCAAACTCTGTGGGAGTGGGACTCCAGGTGAAATTCCATCATTCTGCAAGCACACAGCAGTGACCCGTGTCAGAGGAGATGTTCTGCTAGCTTTCTGAAGGGACCAGCACCAGCTCAGATGAGGAGGGTTTTTACTGGTTTATACTGTATGATGCAGATGAATAATGGTACCAAAAATTGAAGAGGCTAGATTATATATACATATGTGTACGTGTGCATATATATGTGTGTATATATATAAACATCACACTTCAGCGCTCTCCCAAATGTTGTGAGAACTGAAATAATTACGTTGTTCACAACTTTAATTAAGAGACTCTGGTTTTGCTACTTTTCAGGAACCTTTTCTTTTTTAAATGTTCAGGGGAAAGTATAGCAGCTGATGTAATGCACTCCTGTGCAGTTCTGGAAATTTCAAAAATGTATTTGAATTTGCTATTTATGTGTTCTGCAAGTTCCTTCACATCATAAGTGAACTTGCAATGAAAATCTAGATGGTGTATTGACCAGTAGGCATTTACTGAAGCCTCCTGCTCCACTGTCTCAGCAGTAAATCACACTTTCATGAAGAAATCATCTGAGGAATTTTGCCCTTTTCAATACCCACCTGGGAAAGTCAGTTGATTTTTTTCTGCAAAACTCAGTTCCTCAACTTTAAAACTTCTCTCAAAGATACACTGTGATACCGCCAGTCATCCAAAAGTCTATTTGGATTTAGGAAATGAATTTTTGCCTGGGCTGTCCTCAAATCCAGGCAATCCATATTAGGCTTACAGGGTATCTGCTCTGTGGAAAGCACGGAATTATTTTTGCCACACAGGTTATTCCTCTTGCAAAGCAAGTTGAAGGAATCAGAAGCAAATATAAATCGTTCAAAAGAAATTTCTTTGTAGTCACTGCTCCTCTACAACTTATTCCTAAGATTAAGGAAAAAAAACCCACCAAAAAACCTGACAGACTTTGTTAATAGCTGTGCTCGTGAAGGAAACTGCTTTCCTGATGATCAGATCCTTTATGTATGAAGGACATGAGGAATCATTTTGTGTTGGCATACATATGTACATATCTGCAAAGGAAATGGCAAATTTCTTGTCAGGATTCACCTGCCATGGGACCAAATGTGAGGATGCTCCAGTGACTGTCAACAAGGTGCCACGTGAAATTATGCACTGTGCAAAGTGGATGTAGGGAAGGATCATTTGGGAGACATTACTAATCACGATAAATACACACAGCAACAATAAAAGTCTGAATTTCAAAGGTCTGAAGGTGCCTAATGAGATTTTAATGCTGCCTTTTTAGCCTAAAAAGAGGCAGAACTCAAATTGCTCCAAACCCACCTGCACCTCCTCTCTGTGCTGGCTTCTGGCACACACATTTCCCTGGCTGAGGTACCTTTAGAACTCATACCTCATCATCCACTTATTTACCACCTTTTCCATTTAAAATAAGACCAGTGAAATAACTTTGGTGTCAGCTATATGGACATCTGCATTGCAGGATTTCAGCCATCAGGTATCAGGGCTCAGTGGTGGTCTTCTAAAGTCATCTGCCACAGCCTGGTCCCTGACCCAGGCCATTGCCAGGGCACAGGATTGTCCCAATGTTTCTCAGAGAAGGGTTCTGTGATTTTTCAGCTTGATCTGAAATGAGGGGACTGGGGTCCAGCCAGGTGGAGTGGCTTGAAATGTGGGTCAAAGAGCACAGAGTGTGTGACCAAGGAGTCTTGGGATGGCTTTGGGGCAGTACGCTGAGTCAGTCAATAAATAAAAAAATAGAAGGGAAAAAAATCCTGGGTTTTATTTTACTTGGAAACAAGGAAAGCCTTGCTGAGCAAAATCACGAATATTAACAGATAAGAGAGGAGGATTGGGACTTGGGACCATACAAAGGAGCTCAGCTTTTGACATCACAGATATACTTGCCATTTCAAACAACTATTTTTTTTCCTTTTAAATTTTCTGTTTCTTTCTCAATTCATAAGAGATACACATCCTCTTAAAGATGAAGGGTAAACACTGCATTTGGAAAATACAATGAAAATCCATTTGCCATATTTCCCCCCAACACAAGGCCAACTATTTGCACAGCGATGCCCAGACCTTCCTTTTCCTCCCCACAGGCAGGCTCTGACGCTTCAGAAAGCCAAAGAGCAGAATACAAATCAGTTCCTACTTCCATGACATCCCATGATTTCAGCTGAGAGCAATTTACTTAAGATGTATTTCTTTGGCTGGGAATACACAGCACCAGTTCTCCTTATTGTCCTGGACATTTCACCCACTAAACCATTAGTTTCCTCCGAGGACAGAAGTAAATAGCACAATTTGTTCTCACAGAAGACTAGCTGTTTCTGAAATGTGAAGAAGCTCATGGCAAATGGGCAGAATGTTAGGAATAAATAAGAAAAATGGGGCAGCAGAAATAAATCTTCCACGATGACTTCTCTCATTCATTTAAATGGCAAACAGCCTTTGCTGTTGCTTGCAGGAAACAAGACACAGCAAAGTTTGCAAGATCCAGAGAAAATATAGTTCATCAGTAATTTTCTGAGCAGATCTGAAATATGAACTTTAAAGAAAAATATGACAACATGGACTTCCAAAACCAGATAGCAATTTAAGAAAATTCTGTCAGCACAGGGGGGGAAATATGTATGCTATAGCCATTTAAACAATAAATTGCTTTAAACATGTAACTATGCCAACGCAAGCACTAAATCTTCTCCAGTTTTTCAGAAAGGTACCTCTACACCAGGGCAGGAATTAAACAGTACATATTGCACCTAGTTTTACAAAATCCTTTAATCTCAGTCCCATTTCAGAGGTCGTAGAAACTCCATCTGCCAAAAGATTCCCCTTTTCTTGGTACTGGTTCCTGTTTTTCTCTTGCCTATAGCAGAGTTTTCCCCCTGCAGATTCATCTAAGCCTTTTCAGATGCTCAAGAGACTTAGAGGAAAACGGTAAGTCAACTTGCCTGATGTGTCTCAAATTATCAGGAAGATTCACTACAAGTGCAGGTGACAAACCTGCCCCAGCCATACTTCCTTGGGAATTTTCTGAGCCCTTGTCTGAACTTTTTCTTGAATTTTCAGATGATACAGTATTGTAGACAGTATTTCCCAGTAGACTTTCAAATGTTGATGCTTACTGGTGCAACACAAAGAGGGTTTATCATCAAAGCTGCACAGAGAAGAAACGAAGTATTAGGCAAACAAAAACTTTGGTTGGAAACACTGGTTTCTAAGTATTTCTGGATTTACCTGATGTTAGGTAGAAGACAGCTCAAGTGAATTTGGATCACAAGTGTATCTCAGGATATAAAGACCCAGTCTCCCTCCCAAAATAAAAAGCTCCACTGTGCGTGGGAGCTGCTCCTTCCTACCTCAGCAGATGTTTCTGTGAGCAGCAAACAGTGCAACATACATCTCTGATGTACAAACCAAATGATTTATCCAAAAGGGTCTTTTAATTCAGTTTTTCCTGTCCTTTTGAGCCAGGAACTAAAAGAAACTTTCATAACCAATTGTGTCAGAAGAAGGCAGTCCCTCAGAAACAGTTCTTTCAGTAACAAAATCCATGGTTTTGTTGAATAATTTCTAATTTGGTCTCCTCAATATACACTGTGATTTCATTTCCCAAACAGCATTTTCATTCCCGACCTGACAAACTGATTGATCGTCCTTGTTATCCGTCTCAGAGCTTCTTCACTGAATTTCGAAGAGAAGTTATAGGGTGAAATAACTGCAGAAGATAAAGCGACTGAAATTAGAAACCTTCAAATTTAAGACCAAATTGCAACACTTCACCTTTTTCTCTACCTTTAAACCGTTGGAGCATTTCACAGGTGCTAGAGTGCCATGAGTTGCATGCTGCAGAACTGAGCAAGGCACAAGTTAAATTAAAAAATAACCAATTTCAACTTTCAAAACGTTTCACACTGCTATTACATGCCTTAGCAACTACATCCCTTCCTTTTATGTTCAGGCAGATTTAAATTTATATTCTTTTAGCATAAGAGAACAAAATAGGTGGCTGAACATACAGTTACATGTTGGTGAGAGCAAGTCCACACTGCTCTCTGAAAATGCATGAGGGAGTTAGTGGAAGGCATTGAGTTACAGAATCGCAGACCCCCTGTCAAAGCAGGCTCCCTAGCTCATATTGCACAGATAAGCATCCAGACGGACCTTGAATATCTCCAGAGAAGGAGACTCCACATCCCCTGGGCAGCCTGTCCCAGGGCTCTGTCACCCTCACTGTGAAAAAGTTCTTCCATGTGTTGGTGTGGAACTTCCTATGCTCTAACTTGCAGCCATTGCCCCTTCTCCCATCTCCACAGACCACTGAAAAGGGCCTGGCCATTTCCCCCTGCATCCCCTGCTTAAGATATTTATAAACTTTAAAAAGGTCCCCCCTTAGTCTTCTTTTCTCTAGGCTGAACAGTCCCAGCTCACTCAGCCTTTCCTCATAGGGGAGATGTTCCAGACCCTTAATCATCTTCGTGGCCTCCTCTGGACTCTTTCCAGGACACCCCTCTCTTTTTTATACCAGGGAGCCCTGGTACTTCTGTTTAGATTCCCTCTGAATATGGACACATTTAGGAATTTGGTCCATAAATTTTAATGATTATTCAATGCATTTATTCAAGTGAGTGCCCAGTACGAGCTCCATTAAACCTTTTGTCTGTAATGATGTCATCAGCCAGCCACAGGGAAACGCACCCCGCGAGTCCCTGCACAGCACGGAGCTATTTTTGTGACAAGGATTGTCAAGGGAAAAGAAATGTCACAGCACAACCGCAGCTTTCTGCTGCATCGAAATGCAGCCTTGTCATTAACAGAGTTTTACAAACCTTCAGAGTCCTACAGAAGGAAGACTGAAGATTTTCCCACCTCTGCATGTGAAGAAGCAGCCTTTCAGAGGTTTTTACAGCCAACAAAATACCACTGAATGCAGGATACCCGGTGCCAGCGCTGGTACCAATACGCTGGAGAGCTATGCACCAGGCAACATGTTGTCCACCTAAACTCATAGGCCTTGGACACCAACACCACAAGGAAACCCTCAGACAACTCTGGGAAAAGAAGGAGCAAATATGCTTGAGTTCATTTGGGTTTTTTTTAAGATGTGAATGAATGCAGTTAGCAATACAGTATTAATTCAGACTACAAAAAATGTCTCGCTTACCTCTCTACCAAGTCTTAAACTAGGTAAGAAGGCCACAGAAGTAGCTGAAGGCAGAAGATAAGCAAAGCTGGTCTAGGCTGAAACTCTGAAGAACCTTTCCAACCAAAACATGAGTATTTTAATAGTAATGGTTTATTAGCCCATACCTCAAAATTTCCCATGTAATTAGCAGGAAAGGTTGTTCTGCAGCTCAGTCTTGGGGCTGAACAGCAAACCAGGCTTTCTCCCTCCTCTGATGCCAAAGATTATCACACTTCTGCTTCCATTTATTTCTGTTACTTTCATCCAGATCTGTTATTAATGAAACATTAACAAGAATTACAGAGAGGAGTTAAAATACTTTTGGCCAGTGAAATAGGAAAGCAGATTGTTCAAAGACAGAGGAGAACTCCTTATAAACAAGGGTCTCTCTCTACCAAAGAAAAAGCACCGAAGAGAGTTATCAGTCAAATGTAAAATGAACTAAGCTTCACAGTATTTTTTTTTCTCCATATTAATACAAATTCTGTCCATACAGAATGTTGGTAGAGTTTTATGTGAGTTTCGATCCAACAAACTTGGCAAGCTCAAAAGTGGGTCCACGTAAATGATCATCTCCTTATGCCTTTATTAGGGTACCGTGTTTTCCAAAGCAGATGCTGTGTGGCCAAACAGGAATAGATTTTATTCAGGACATTTATTTCAAAATTGCATGTTGCAAACAGCTGAAATATAAATGTCAGCTAGGGAAAGGTTTTCACCTTAGCAATACTGAAAGGTTAGGACAATATGTCAATGGAGATACTCTGTTAAAGCCCGTAACATGGCTATATAAACACCTGCAACAGAGAACCATGACAAGCGACTTAAATTGAAAATTCAGTTAGAAGATGTTTATAAAAAGCATTAAACTTCTCTGTGAGTTACTTAGTAAAGAAAAGAGATCTGTTGTTGGAGTAGAAAGATAATTAAATTGTTGAAAACAGCTATTTTGAAATCGCAGCCACCGCCCAGACTCCAAGCAAAGTCTCTGTTATAGAGTTTCTGTCTTGATCATTAATTTTCATGCCTGAAAGTAGTCGTGCATATTTTATTTTCATTTAGAATACCTGAGAACAATAAATGCAAAAAAAAAAAATTGAATGGATGCTTTGTAAATTCACCCGAAGTGATTAATACCTCTTAACTTCAATGCAACAATAGGACATGTCTGACCTACACCCCAGAAAGAAATGATGAACAGACATGTAAATCTTCCTTAATTACCTCTCTTTGTAACATAGAAAAAAATGGGTGGTATCTTCGAGAAGAAGTAATCAGCCAGTCAAATCACAGAGTAGCAGAAAGGTCAGAGCCTTACAGCCTAAACAGCGTGAATTACAAGAAATATAAAGCATTAAAATTCCAAATGGCTTCTTTTTGACATAGGTTTTAATGAGAATGGAAGAAGAGAAAGCTATCTATCCTTGCGACAAAGACTGTAATGAGAATATTCTCCTCCTGTTTAAAAATCTCTTCAATGAGAGAAAATATACATTTTTGCCAGGGCCATGAAGGACTCGATTCATGTTTGCACATTGCAAGAGATTCACACGATGAACCAATTTGCCTGTCCTCTCCCCCTTGTGAAAAACAGTGGTGCTGAACCATCGGGCATGGCTTCCAGCTGCCCTCTGCCATGACTCCTGTTTCTCACTTGGTTTGTAAAAACGCATATCCAAATCCTCCAGTGGGTAAGGAGTAATTAAGAAAGAAGCATGAACAATTGCAAATAAAGGCTAAGCAAGCCTATCCAAATGATAAGGCTTTAAATCCACCACAAAAAGCATGTCCATTAGGGAAACCCTTCAGAAGAACAAGATTTTATTTTTCCTCTGTAACACTCCAAAACCCAGATGGCCCTTGGGCGAAGCTCCCTGGGGTTCAGTCCCATCCCTTCCCACACCAAGCTGTGGACCGGCTGTGCTGGGAGAGCAAGCTCTGTCCTGCTCCGGTGGCTGCTCAGCTGCTTCCCCACCCCGCAAGCCCCAAAGTGACTTCTGCAGCCTCCATGCCTGGCGTTCAATGAGCCCCACACTACGGGTTTTGAGTCCCAGATGGCATTTCTCTGCTTAACAACCCTTGTTAAAAACATGTCTAATGATTTTAATTCCATGCAAAAAGCAGTATTCTTAAAGCCTCCCAGTGTTTTCTTACAACCAGATCTCAAATATACCCAAGAGAAAAGTGGCTCCCGAGCGTGAAAGTGTCTTATTCTGGTTTTGGCTTTTCTACTGCATGTTGCACCAACGATGCAAAAGTAAGTTTGGTTCCTAAGAAGTAGATAATTTGGTTTTGTTTTTGTTTTTTAATATATCACCAACCATTATCAGTTTTTGTTAAGTGGCAGACAAATAACATGCATTACTTCAAGGTGATTACATCTGAGGCAATATTTTAAGGAGCTTCATACTGATACCACCATTACCACTGTAAGTGGGTATAACAAGTCCTCCTTTCAATGCTTAAAAAAATAATCACAGTATCATGGTGTTTTACCATTGCAGTTCCTCTTTCTCTTGCTCTCTTTCTACATCAAGCCCCATAGGAAACAATCATTTCTATGCAAATGCTGTGTAATAGAAATATAACTTCTCCATAACCTGGCTTTCCTCAGGGAAACCAATCTGCTCTCTGTGTTTGGATACGCACAAAATAAAACCACTGTGGCTTCCAAACAAAGCACTACACTGCAAAATTTGATGATATTAATGGCCTTCTGCATAATTTACATATTCATGTACCACTTCTGACTGGTGCACACTTTCTTATTTTTGGAGGAGCAATAATAATCTCATTTACACGGTAACTGACATTGGCCTGGTTCAATAATCTGAGGTAACTGGTATAAACACCACACAGACCTTAGCAGCCAGGCCACCCCCTGTGGTATTGTTTCATAAACAACTTGGAAAAAATGTTTAGAAGATGATGATAGCTGGGAGGGAGAACAGTTAATTGCACAGTGCTTCCTATTCCCCTGAGCGCAATGGGGAAAGTCAAGGTTGAAGCACTCGCTGACCGTTTTGGGTTAAAACATGAGAAAATGGCCTGTTCACAGCATGATATGCAAGAAGACACTTTGCATGTGGAGTCCTCATCACCTCTGGCTCTGAAGTGAAAAAGTGGCAGATACAGATAATAACAGATTGGAATGATCAGTGGAGAGCACTTCTGTCATCTCCATCAATCTGCAAAGCAGCTGTAATCTCCTTAGAAGGTACAGTCTTGCTGATGAAGCAAACAATCTAACACAGACCATGCTGCCGGAAGATTTGGCTTTTTTTCACCTGGGGTCCAAAATATTGCACTTGGGGTCTCACTGTGGTAAGGAAGAACAGGTTCTGCCCAGCACTGCCCAAAGCCTTCAACAATCCTTTTGACAACACAAGCTCTGCTCTATTAGCTTCAGTCCTGAAAAAAAATCACCAAAAATCTCTTTGCCTGCCTAAAAAATTAAACTTCCAGTGAAAATTTATTACTGGGAATCTTGGAATTAATAACATGGGGACCTTGGTGCTGATCTCCCTTCTCCTGCCTCCTATCAGCATCTATACTGCTAATGCTCTCCAGTTGGTGAGACTTTACAAGCGAGTTATACCGAGTAGCCTTTCTGTGTTTGCACCCAATTGCCTAAAGCAAATAAATAACCAACCAATGTGCTTTACTGCGTATCTTTTTTGTGCTTTGGAGAAACCAATGCCTGGAGAAGGATTTCTTCATGAAAGCAGCAGCGGCTTGGCAGTTGGCTTTGGCAGGAAAGCGATGCTGAAATGCACAGCAGTGGAAGAGCTTCTGTCTAGCAGAGAGGAATTTACGCTGTGAAACTTTAGTTACCCAATTCCAGCTTGCTTCCTGACATGGAAAATGCTTTTGAGTACAGACAGAATTTCCTTTAATGGTCCCTTTCTGGCCAGGAGGCACAGCTGCTGCTAGACACACACCTCCAAATCAAGAGAGCCAATTAATGTTAATACTAAATAGATACAAAACAGACTGTTTGTGCGCACAATTACTGTGGGTATCTTAAGCAGGCAGATATGTTTCCATCCTTACCTCCAGCAGCAGAGTTCAGGCCCCTGAACACCTATCTCCTTGGGTTAAGGGACTCACAGAGACTATGGCAAATGCTGAGCATCAAGATGTTTTAAATGTTAAAGGAAGCCACAGTGACTTAATTCAGAATTAAAGAATTAAATCCTCCACCTTTTAAGAAAACACGTACAATTTGGAATTAAGTGTCTCTGTAAAATATAAAATTTATTTCAATGAAGTGCTCAAAGGTAGTTGTGTAGAAATTCCTATTTTCTGTAGCTTCAGCGTGAAACTCAGTAATTGCAAAAAAACCCTACCAAGTTAAAAAATGGCTCATAAATTAACTCATAAATATCTAAAAAAAAAAGCATTAAATTTAATAGATTTTTCTTACTTTTCACCAAAGTCCTTGGTTGTACTTCACCTGAATTTGTTCATCTCTCAGACCTTATCTGTGGGGAGGAAAATGAAACCAAATGCATTGTTTCTGGTTGATGCAGCATTTTTGCCTCCTTCACAAAGCTCATATTTCCTTTAATGACACAGTCTGATTTCTAAACAAAGGTTATATTTTCAAAGATGAGAGCAAACAAGAAAAAAAAAATCAATGCATAGGTGCCATTATTTGAGGAAGTAAAGGAAAAAAAAAACCCAAACATTTCTGCTAATCAAACAAAAAGGTAAAGCAATAAATTTTGGTATTTTCAGTGGCTACAGCTTTTGGGATGCTTATGTGCTAAATCAGCACATCCTTCTGTCAAGCTGGTTGTGCTTTTTTTTTCCTGGTGCTGGTGAACCAGAGACCCATTTCAGGAAGAGCCGTGACCCTGCTGGGTACAGACCCTCCTACAAACTGGGAAGAATCGGTCCCTGATTCATTTGTGTTTGAAGTGTACTTTTATAACCTTGTGGGAATTTAAAAACATTAGCCTAATTAAAACTGTTGTTGTGTTTGTTTTGTCAGGCTCTCCCTTTTATCTGCATGGTAATGATTTTGCCTCATCAGTTCAAGAAGTGTCTGTGAGTGGAAACAGTGAGTGATAGATTCATGTAATGAGGCTCTAAATGACTACAAAAGACTTTACATCGCTGTGAATCATCCATCTCCAGTGCTGCATTATTCAGAAATTAATGCAACCCTATAAATGAATAATGATTTAAATGTACTCTTAAAAATTGTTAATGCTCCAGCGTTTTTTTCCTTCTCTACATAATCAGAGAATTGATTATGACTATGACTAGACCTATGTTCTTAATTTAACTTATGTAATGGTAATGTAGAAAAAGACTTGTGACAACAATGAAAATGGAAAGATTTCCAGACTAGAAATGAGTTTATAACCTTCAGAATTCCCTGGCCAAATTCAGTCGACTTCAGAGGGAATCGACACCAAAAAAGCCTCTTGAAAAGGCTGCAGGGTCTAGAGACAATTGAATTATTTCCAAAATGGGTGAAAAAAGATCCAAAATAGATTAGGATGTACGTCAAATAGGTAAGAACAATATGACCGTGGAAAATATTTTACTTGTTGTTTGTTTTCTCATATTACTCTTTTTTAAAAAAAAAACGGGGCCGTAGGAGCAGTAGAAATAGCACAAACTAATTTCCTAAGCATTTGTCTGAGGATGATGTCCCGTGTAGATCATCTGAGGAACAAAACAGGGTGAATGCAACCATAGCCTTCATCACAGCAGGATCTATAAAAGGATTTCCCTCCTCTCTCTGGATTTTTTTTTTTTGTTTCAGAAAACACTGATAGTACTCTCTCTGTTTGAGACAAGATTGATAAACAGATTTGAAACTGCTAAAGGCAGAGAGTTAACAGAGACAAAAAATGGTAAAGAACAGTCATGGAAGTCTTCAGAAACCAGGATAAAGCCAGGTGTGATGTTTCAGCGATGGTTTCAGCACCTCTAAAATTCAAACACACAGGCTGCCCCCTCCAGCCACGTCAGGTACCCAGCATATGCTGGGGTAGTGCAACGCTGATTTGGTCCCAATTTTAGTCCCATAAATCTTATTGTAGTAAAATCACTAGAAGTACTCTGGTGGCTTTAGGAGGATGCGATCACTATTAAAATAGGGTCTACGTGTTTTACAAGACACTATGCAAATGACATACAAAAACTTTTCTTTAGTTCATGTTTTAAACCAGATATTCCATAAATTATTAAATCCCCTTCTGTTCAAGTCATAACAGCAATTTTTCAGAAGCAGGCCAAAGATGAGAAACTGCTCTCTTCACACTAAAACAAGCGAAATGCAATAACTCTCATCAACAAAAGACTGTTGAACAAGGTTTCTTTCTTGCCCAATAATAAAAGTATAAAGAGCATGTATTTAGTGTTTTATTGAAAACAGTTATTTGAAAGAATCTTCAGCTGTAGATGATGGTTTCAATAAAGTCATCTTCCAAGAGGATCATTTTATATTCCACAAGTCCCTATTAAATTATTGTAAAATATTGATGCTATAAAGGACACGAACTCTACCAAGGCTACAGTCACAGATGTCCCCTTATTAAAACCTTGTAAAAATCGCTACCACTCAAGCAGCAGAATTGAGTTTATATCAAAGATGCAATGAAACATTGCCACCCACCTATCAAACTGACTCTCCTTCCAATTACTTGGAGTTTGATAAACTTACCAGTACGTACTTCTGTTATTACCTAATTCTGCTGATAAATTGCAATCTCAACATTTTTTTTTTCCACAAATGATTTACTAGTCTGAAAACAATATTGCCTGTCTTAATTCATCTTGGCCAGGGAGGATCTATTAAAGGTCTGGGTGAGCATTGGGACCGTGGTGTTATCTAATTCTTCAGGGTGGGACCACCCCGTCTGCAATAAAAATCATTTTGGGGGAACCCAATGAGCTCTTACTCACCCATACCAGCTACCCTGTCAATTATGGAGAGACCTGGCCCTGCTTTATATTATTTTAATACAACGAGCAAGATTTTAATGATGTTCAAACATACTAATAATGACCAAAACTTTTCTTTTTCAGTCAGCTGCCAAGCAATGTTTCTATTTCTGCAATTTGATTATTTGTACTGAGTCAAACAACATTTCTCAACCTTCATGTCCAAGATTATATATTTTTTCATAGACAGTGAAGAAGAGAAGCTAAAGTTTTCAAATTTTTATAGATTTAAAGGGAGATAGATCTTTGAATCTGCTATGATATTTTTTCCCCCGGAAAACCAGTTTTGATCTCAATGATAAATATTAGCCAGCTTCGAAAAACACATGTCCCATCTTAATACTGGAGAGGAACTTCAGTGTCTCCTCTCACACCTGCCTAATCATTTAAGCCAGTAACACCAAAATAAGGGTGTTTTATATTCAGTATGAAGGAACTGAGCCAAAAAAATCCTAAACTACCTTACATGTCATTTCTGCTTTAAATAAACTCAATACATGGATAAACTAGGGGATGTTCCGCTTTACAGAATTGTCTTTGATGATTTGTATGGAAAGCATATAAAATCTGGGTCTCCTGTATTTTCAGGATAGGAGGGAACATGGCTATTGCTTATATAAACTCACACAGGAAGAGAGATGAGCAATAAGCAAGGAATCCAACTCATTTAGTACTTCCTGGACACACACACTAATGGAGCATAGCTCATCTGTCTCGTACTGTCCTGATCTACATCATTAAATTCTGCCAACCTTAAAATAACTTTGTGTTCCTTGTTTTTAAGAATTCCAGGTCTTGAGATCTGATCTCACGAGGTCTAGGAACTGCTTTGTCTGAAACTTGTACCATTAAACAGGGATTGCCATGAATCATAAATTATTCTCTTTTTAATGTTTAAGACTGACAAACGTGCCAACTTTTCAATTTAATCAGGGAAATTCTCTGTAAGAGATGTATTTTAGTCAAGTTATGTACTCCTAGTTTCACCTTAGGTATCATCCTTTATATCAGCCAAAGAAACACACCCTCAGAAATCATCTCACGTAGATAAAACACAATCTTTCATTTTACCCATTTACATTTATCTTTCAAGATGCCTTCAGATCCTGGCTGGCATGGATACCCATTGCTTTTCTGAGCTTCCTAAAGGAACATTTTTCCCGAAGCAGGGTAGTTCAAGGATGGGAATACATCAGTAAGGAACTGCCTTTCACAACCACTTCACCTTCCACCTCCAGGCCATGGGTACTGCCACTGCTTTTCACCCACAGAAATCTGCAGGGGATGAATAAAGAAACAAATTGCACTGAATGTTTAAAGCGAAACTTTCTATACAGCAGTTTTGCATTAATCAATCATTAATTAATTATCTGCAGTTTTGAAAAGAAAAATAAAATATCTTTTCATTGGATGGGTTTCAGACATTAAACTTTCATTATTCTGCATTTTTTTTCTTCTAGACGCAGCGACATAAGAAGTCATTGGACTCTTATTCAATGGCTTGCAGGTTACAGACGCAACTATGGACTTCCTCCTATTGATTCATAGGAGTAGCCCAGGAGAAATATATCAAGTTGATTAAAAATTACCCAATTTTATTGAATCCTTTTGTAATGAATTTTCCTCTAGCTGAACAAAAAGCACGTTAATGCAGTCTGGACTTCTATTGTGGGAAAGAATCAGAAGCAGCAGAATGGATAAATGACATAGATCTAAACACATGTTGTCTGTTCTGATCCCAGCTATAATTGCAAAAATTATATTCCCCAAATTACACCGAAAGTACCTAGTTTGAACATGTGTATTGCTCTTACTGCAATGCAGCAGCAATATCCTGCCATTCACGATAAAGTATATTATTCTAATATGATTAATTTTATAGTTATGGTTACACTTGGAGAGCCTCTTTTATTGAGTTATGGAATATGCAGGGACTGTGATTCTTAGATATGGAAAGCATTGCTTGAGACTACTCGAATTACAAAAAAAATTCAGAAAAAAATCTCACCACCTTTCAACACAGAAAACAAATGCTGACAGACAATGTGGAGGCTGTAGTGAGCGTACATAAATGCTACTCCTTCTCTCATCTATGTGAAATTAGGTGGATTAATTTCATTCCCAGGTATTGGACATTTCCCCAACATTTCCTGGCCACGAAGATGATTAGAGGGCTGGAGCACCTCCCCTATGAAGAGAGGCTGAGGGAGTCGGGCTTGTTCAGCCCAGCGAAGAGAAGGCTGTGGGGGGACCTCATTGCAGCCTGCCAGTCCCTGAAGGGAGCATACAAACAGGAGGGGAATCAGCTTTTTAAAAGGGTAGATAACAGCAGGACAAGGGGGGATGGATTAAAGCTAAAGGAAGGAAGGTGTAAATTGGATATTAGGGGGAAAGTTTTTTATAGAGAGAGCGGTGAGGTGCTGGAACAGGCTGCCCAGAGAGGTGGTGGATGCCCCGTCCCTGGAGATGTTCAAGTCCAGGTTGGCTGGGGCCTTGGGCAACCTTGTGTAGCTCCAGGCGTGGAGGTTGGTGGCCCTGCCTGTGGCAGGGGTGTTGGAACTGTATGAACCTTGGGGTCCCTTCCAACCCAGACCAGTCTATGATTCTATGATTTCCCTGTTTCTTGGTTTCCATTAATTATAGTGCTTTGAAAATTTCTGAACTACTGTAGATTGAATTTCCTAAACTTACTGAGTGATAAGTGACATGACATTTAAAACATGATTTATTATATTCCTGAATTACATACTCGTTATTTTTACAACTGGCAAATCCACAAAGATTTAATAGTTTCATCGTCCCGGGTAACTGTTTAGCCAGGTACATTACTGTATTTTCTAGAACCTGTAGATTTTGATGAAATTATTTTTTGATGTATATAGAATTCTGCGAATTTTAAACACCGCTAGCTGACTGAACACGTGCATGTGGGAAATTAATCACAATCAGTCCTTACTAAAAATCCCTCCCATGATGTCATTAACATAGTTAAAATACAGAATTACCAAACCAAAGATCAAGATAGAATCATAGAATGGTCTGGGTTGGAAGGGACTGCAAGGATCATAAAGTTCTAACCTCCCTGCGACAGGCAGGGCCACCAACCTCCAGGCCTGGATCTACACAAGGTTGCCCAGGGCCCCATCCAACCTGGCCTTGAACACCTCCAGGGATGGGGCTTCCACCCCCTCTCTGGGCAGCCTGTTCCAGCACCTCACCACTCTCTCTATAATAAACCTCCCCCTAATCTCCTTTAGCTTTAATCCATTCCCCCTTGTCCTGCCATTGTCTACCCTTTTAAAACGCTGATTCTACTCCTGCTTCTCTGCTCCCTTCAGGGACGGGAAGGCTGCAATGAGGTCCCCCTGCAGCCTTCTCAAGACATCACTCCCTCAAGCATGGAGGCAGGACCAGGGAAACACAGACTAGGTACAACAAATGAAGTCTAGAAAGTGTGAGCAAGGCACAGTGAAAGTAAGTATTTTCAAAGTTTTTTGGGGACTGGATTCTACTTCCTTCCCACAGTGAACAAAACTCACGTAACATGAGAACAGCTTTGGATCTACAGGTCAGCTTCAACCAAATTCAATAGCTGAATAAGATCCAGTAACTCTTTTCCTACAAGTTTTGTACTACAAGTAACTCATGGAAAAAAAGACAGCACCTATACTTGTCCCCTATTCACAAGCAATGTGCCCTCAAATTTTACTCCTCCATTTAAGCACAACTATTTTCCAAAGGGTTAGAAAAGAACAGGTCTTGTAAAAATAAAGTGTGGCTTCTTAATCTGACTTCCAACAATCTTGGCTTAGTCATAAGCACTTTCTCCCTAAACGTGTCAGCCTTTTGGCAGCTTTCAAGATTTCTCTGTGAGGCATCTCCAGATTGTTTCCTGCTATTCTCACAGCCCTGTAAATGATATTAAAGGGCACAGTCTTTGGTTTACATTTTTCTTCTTATGCATTTATCTATTTTACAGCATCTGGTTTATCAACCTCATGACTACAGCTCTGTGCTTTTTCCCGACAAGATACAGGAGCAAAAGATAGAAAGAAAAAAATTAAATTGCTCCAATTTTGTAAAACTAGGGGGTTAGGTAAAAGAGAAACCCAGTTTTGAACAATTTTGTCCTAATAACTATTGATCTTACTGGGGAATTTCTTCAGGGACCAGCATGTCACTGCCAAAACATTCAGCAGAAAGGGATTATAGGTATGTGCAGAGATAATATAATCTTCATATAAATCAGTTAAATAGTCAATCAACCAAGCAACACAAATCCATAGGAAACCTGGCATCATTAGCTTTGCTGCTCACAGAACGACTTGGATTTTTTTTTAATGGGGCTTTAATCCTGTTAGATTTCAGAAGCAAAGCAGTTACAAGACCGAGCTAGAATCTATTCCTTCTTATGCATCATTAAACAACTCCAGAGTGAATTAATTACATCTGATCAACCCACTGAAGGCAATGAGGCCATGAAAGGTGCGAGTTAGGGGCTGCAAAATATTTATTACTGATGACAGGGCACCAGAAAGAAAACTCTTTGACTTTCAGATCCAAGTGTGAGCTAAAGATCTAAGCTTGACTTAGTAAGGCTGGTTTTAGTGATATAACTCTTTTAATCTATAAAGCGGTTGCATTTGAAGTAGAAAAATGGAATACAGAATGCTGTGACATTATTTTCATTTCTCCTGAGCATGATACCACAATTTCTCTTTGATGCTTCAGGCTTCAGTGCTGACCTCAGTTCAGAATACAAAAGAGCACCCTGGGCAGGATCTCAGGAACCTCCAACCCATCTGGATGATGATTCAAGAAGCTATTTATGAATAACAGAGGTCACAGTGATATGTGTTAACCACAGCCTCTTTGGCTACGTGCAGGCTGTCATTACATCCCCTCCAAAAACTTGGTAAATCTTGCTCACAGAATCAAAACTTCATGAATGACCACCACAAGTGCTGTGACCAGCCAAAGGCACATTTCTGCAAGGAAAGAGGCACCACAAGTGGAGTACTGTCAGGAGTGTTAACTGTATAGGTGGGAGCAGGGGTTTAGAGAGCTTCTCTAACTGGACAGGACGGTACCTTTTTTCCAAACTGATGGAAGACCAATATGTCACTCTGCAGAGCCAAAGCAGCTCATATCTGCAGCAGGAGCTGGACCATACAGGAGTAATGGTAGATCAACCACTTGGTTCATCCAGTAACTGAACCTGTAGGAGCAGGGGTGGGCTCAAACCTGGGTTTAGTCAGCTAGTCACAAAGTAACTATGGGTCAACTCGGATGCCAGCACAAGTGGAATGCCACGCAAATCCATAAGGCTATCTGCATCCATCTCTCTCACAATGGAAAGTTTTTCTCTCCTTTTCTGAGTCATAATAAATAAGGACATGTATTCTCCATCCTTCTGCTTCGACCTCTGAACACAAAACCCCCATGGCAAACCAAGACTTCTTCCTGCTCAACACAGCACACCTCAAATCTTTTCATCCTTCCAGAGGCCAGGGATAGCCAAGGGTGTCCATGGGACAGTGGTCTCCCCCCAGGAACACATGGGCCTGCTCTAGCCACCGCACAGCTCTCCAGGGTGTTTCTGACAGATGGGTTTGCTTCTCGGTCTGCTGTGAACACCTTATAGGAGAAGCTAGGTCTTTCCACCAGCACTACATCACCTTGCTGTTCCTGCTGCCAGGATGCAACATGTAACTCCACTCCCAGCTGAATGGTGCGACCTGTCCCTTCTCCTGCCTCCTATCAACATCTGCAACCCACTCTGGCTTTGCAGTTAGAATTGAACCGCTTTCATAAGCTGGCTAAACATTATCAGCTGAGACCTTTACAATACCACAGTGACCAGGAAACAGATCCAAAACCTCTCTCCCTCGGCAATTAAAATTTGTCTTCCTTCCAGCCTCCATTTAGTCATGACCCGTTGGTTATTGTGCCAGCAGCAGCAACTTCTATTATTTCCTTGCAACTCTTAACCCCTCGAGGTATTCAAGATAAAGTCTTATCCTGTCTCACCTTTCATTTTGGTAGGCTAAGCAAACCATAAATTAGGTTCTCTGTTCTCTCTATCACCCTAACACCCTTATCTCTACAAGGTTCTATTTGAATTGGCTTTTTTTTAGCATAAATACACTATATCTAGATGGAATTTAACTAAGAACTTGAACTATATTTCTCATTAATACCAGAAATCTATACCTGCAAAAAGACTACCTTACATAGCCCTAAGCCAGCAGCATCTCTATTTCCTAATACCTTAAGATCTAGCAATCTAATTCTCCTTTCTGTCAAGACTAGAAAGTAGATAAGAAAAATTATGATAAAGCAATTTTCTTGGGGTTTACTGACCTCTATTACATGGAGATATTTCAGTGTCATTGATGCTGGCAGAGTTCACACAGCAATTTGTCTGACCAGCTCCCCAGCAGCTGTCCTAACCCACAGATGAGCCAGCTTTGGCTGCACACTGCCCGAGGAAGTACAAAATTTGGGGTTTGCTCATTTCTCTAATACCTCCAGGCTTCAATATAACAGTATTCCATGCAAAACGGAACAGGCTGTCTTTAATGAGTTACTATGTTAGTATAACTCTACAGTGAGGGATGGGATACAGGCTGATGACAAATCCATCGACTGGAGCTCCTATTTATATCAGCTCGATATATACAGAATAACGCCCAATCTTTGGCTAGTTCTTGTGTATTTTGCAAAATCTTTTCATAATCTTGAAATTGACATTTTTCTCAGTAATTTGAAAATGTGTGTCTTCTTTTTTCCCCCCAACAATGTGTGTTACAGAATCAACAGATCTTTTTCCTTTTTTCCTCCCCATTTTCTATATCCCGTCATAAATGAAAAGGAATTTAACAAGTAGAGATAGTTAAACATATTTAGTACAGGTACTTAAAGTAGATTTTAATTGTTTCAGCATTACAAAATTATCTCTTTGAAAAAAATATGTAGCTAAAAAAATACATCAGCGTGTGGTGTAGTTTTCTTTAGGGTGACTCTTCAAGAAGGTATCGCTACAGATCATCTTTTGTACGACAGCTTATGAAGACCTTTTGAATTCTGCTCAAGACAGCAATTCACATCCATCACCTGGCCCTGACTGTCAGACCTCTGGATTCCTCCTTTTGGGAAGCTGTATGTTATCTTTATAAACCTCTTGAATCATTGTGGGAAGGAGGGAATTTCATACAACTGATGTAAGAGTACTGAGAATGATAGCCAAACCCATGGCTTATTTCACATATGTGAAGAGTTTCACTGTGGGCTTGGGACAGGTGGATTAGAAATGTCTTCTCACAAAATATCTCACTAAATATCAGAGGATCGTATGGAGAGATACTAGAAAGAATCAAAGGCAGTTGCTTGATAATGCTGGTGTCACAAGCAAGAAAACTGTCATTCAAAGCTTCATTCGTCAGTAGGAGTGACAGGACATGCATTATTATTATAACTGCAATTCCAATTATTTAAAGACTTTTTCACCTCTTCAAATGCCAAACACCATGAAGTATCCCACTGAAGTCAGTGGCCCTCCTCTCTTTCACAAAAGTGAGCTAACATAATTCAGCCACCAAACACATTAACTTCTCCAGATGCTCAGTATGTCCCAAAGTTTATGCCAAAACTATTTAATCTACAGAATATGCATTCCAGCACTTCATACCAGCACAAGACATTGAAAAGTTATTTTCATGACACTGATTATAACCATGTGTTTTTCATGTTAATACAAGTCCACAAGCACATGTTTCCAGAGGCTTCACTTGTTACCACGTAATGGTTAAATGATGGTACATTTGAAACTTCACAAACACCAGAATTGTACAAAAATAAAAACTGTAGTTTCTTAACTAGAACTAGATAAGACTCAGACTAACTAAAACTGCTTAAGGAAAAAAAAAAAAAGCTGGTTAAAAGATACCTATACTTTCAGTACAGAAGAGAACCATTAAATAATATCACAAATAAAAAAAGGAACTGTAGCTACTTCATTGCTATATAATAATAAACACTGAGCATTACTGCTTCTAGTAGGAATGGTTTCCAGTCTTTGACTAAATCCATTGTGCCTCTGCATTCACATTAAGTTTTCTGAGTGTCTTGGGTACCAGTCAGTAGGGATGAAGTCACTCAGCATCCAACCAATGTGCATGGCAAGATAAAAGTAACAATGACTACACCAAATTAAACACCTTCAGTGGGAGGCAGTGAAGAAGAGCATGATAAAAAGGATGCACATACCAAGTTATCAGATCTTCAAGAGGAATTAAGTTGGCGGTTACATCAGGAAGGAGCAGGAAAGGGCGCAGTACCAGCAGGAGTACGACTGTTCCTTTGGCGGGTCTGCCCAGGAATGATGACAGGGTTGGAACTAAGTTTAAAAAAATCAAGACAGAAGTACCCAATCACATAGAAGAGTCAAAAGCTACAGACAAGAAGCACCTGTCAGATTTTATAGGCCAGGCCAGTTAAATGCCTGAGCAACCTCCATCCTGTCACTTTTCTAAACACAGTTCTGTGTTGAGACTCTGGAAACAACATATCTATGTTAAGTCTTCAGAAACATTATAGTTGTAAATGACAACAGGTTCTTTTAGCTCCCTCTCTCCATAAACTCTGACTTCTCGTGTTCATGTAACTGCTGTTTAAATTTACTAGCACTTGATCCTGATCTGCCCATGAAGTTTCTTGCTTCCATTTCTAGTACCAAACTTTAAAAAAAAAATTTTAAAAATTTAAAAATTGAAGTAAAGCCACAACTGTTACTGGATTTTGTTTAACTGGTCTTGAATGTGTGTTGCCATGGTGCAAGGTTCATTGACTATTCAGACTTTTTCCTTAAACAGAGAAAATTGGATATTTTTTTCCATTTTTTTATTTATGGATGCTGGTGAAAGAGGAATTTTACTGATGTTCAGTAGTTATCATGTATGGGCTCACAGGGCCTCCTCTTACAAACAACAAAATAAAAAGAGAGCAGTGTTAATTAGTTAATCTTGTGTAAATGACAGAGATGTACCATTGCTACAGTCACCTAAATAGGTGTTGGTGACAAAGCATTTCAATATATTCTTGGGAAATCAATAGTTTCAAAGGAGAAATTGTGATTTTCTGCCAAAAATTATGAATCTGCTGCTCCAGAGGTCAGGATGTCATTTGAAGTGCACTGTGCAGACTGTGAGAAATAATTTCTTGGTGCATTTATTCGCATTGAATTGTAGCATTGGTCCAGCATGAATATTAATAGATGTATGAGCAAGAGGTTAGAAAGTGTAGACTGGAATATAAGGCCACGAATGCCTGAAGTCAGGGAGATAGTTGAACTGAAAACAGACATTATTTAAGTGTTTGTTGTAACAAGAATAATGAAACAAAGCATGTCAAGTCCCCAGAGTGGTATTTTTTCTGCAGCTAGCTCCCTAAGAATGGTAGAAGAGTTATGAAACAGTTCATTTCCCCAGCTCATTTCAAATGTTGTCCTCTATCTCAAGTTGAAATAACTCGAACAAACCCTCCAGGCCTCTTCTGCTCCCAGATCTCATTTCCATGGCCTTGGCTAGCCCAGAAATTCTCTTGTTCCAACATGTGAGAAACTGCCAGTCAGGTTATTTACCAGGCCATGGTACCCATGCTGGAGGCTGAGGAAGGCATTTCCTGCTCCAGTCCACAACTCTATGATCTTTAGTTGCAACCTGAAATTGCCCATGTAGTAAATCATAGAATGATAGAATGTGTCAGGTTGGAAGGGACCTTTAGAGGCCATCTAGTCCAACCCCCCTGCAGTGAGCAGGGACATCTTCACTAGATCAGGTTGCTCAGAGCCCCATCAAGCCGGACCTTGAGTATCTCCAGGGATGGGGCATCCACTACCTATCTGAGGTAAATCCCATTGGTTTCATCCTGGAGATACCTGTTGTATGAGGAAAGTGAACCCAAAATCCAGACCACATTGCACAAGTGCATCACAATTTTGTAGCTGAGGTCTGGTATTCTCTATGAATTATAGAGTTAAGAGAAGATACATGTGCCTAATGGCAGTGAAATTCAAGAGTCAGGGGCTACTATAACTTGGATTTTAAATAAATTCCCCAATTTTAAATGTATTCTTCCAACTTTAAGAAAATAAACGTTTCCTTTATCCCTAGGAATATATTCCCAAGCTTTCACATCTCTAATTATTATGAGCAACATCTTCATAGCCTCCTGCTACATTGCTCAAAAATATAACAAAAAAATTGATATATTTTGAAAGTTTCTTTGAACTTTGCAAATCGATGGTTTCTTATATAAGTGCAATAAAAACCTCTGGGAAAGAGCCTCTTATGAGTACCAGGTCAGCAGTTTTAGTTTATTACAAATAGCTTCCCCCCCCCTTCCACACAGCTATTTAAGGCATTTAAACTTAAGGATTACCTAATTTCATAGCAGATAGCAGCCATGAGGTTTGTTTTTTTTACCAGGAGACTTTTATTTTTTTTAACTGAGATTACAGACCAATTTAGGAAAGCAATTTAATGAGGAAAGTAATTCTTGAATGCAGCTGAGCAGTGTTTGACTTCAACTGCTTCAGTGGGAGTTGGGCACAGGACCATATCTTCCAGAAGATGCATCTGGGATGCTACAATGCTTGCTGCAAGAACTTCTGGGACCAAGCCAGCATCAGTGAGCAGTAGGGCAGAGCTGCTATCTACCACAGCCCTCCTGGGAGCCAAATGTCCAAATGCTCCCCGTTTTCCTATTTTTCAGGTGGCTGGGAGGATTTTCAGCTGTTAATGGTGAACCTCCAGGAGAAGCCGTTAAAAGGCAGCAGATTGCCTATTAGACCACAACAACTGGATGTTGCCTTATTTTGCTGGTTTTAATTTCTTATCCATGTTCCAGGCAATTATCCTTACATTTTTAAAGCAGTTATTGTAGGAAGTACTCTCTGTCCTCCCTTCCTCCCTTCTCCCTGTTATGAAGCAACTGTTACAGCTCCTTGTTAGAACAGCAGTTATCAATAAAACTATTTATAACCTCATGGTGCACCCATTCACTGGTCAAAGTTTAATTGTACTAAGAACTGTAAATAGGATAAAAATAAAACAAGGCAGCTCTCCATCTTCCTCTCTCCCTCCCCATAATAATAATAAAATATAAAAAGCCCCACAGAAATCTTCTTTCTAGGATAATAAAAAAAAGCTGATGAAAGAAACAGAAAGTGAGGACAGAATAAAAGGGAAAAAAATACTATATAGACATAATTCTTTACTAACATTACAATACCATCATAGGCTTTAGTACCAGTTAGGGGAGAATGAAGTCTTTTTACAATGTGAATTGTGCCTTTCAAAACAATTTTGATAACCAACAATAGCACAAAAGGAAAAGTTTGGAAGGTTTGATATAACTTGTTAGATTGTCCTTTCTCAGCACAGCTTTTATATGGTACTGTTCCTATACAAAAGTTTTGTACCAATTGTTGAAGATGGAATATTTAGTGTAAAGCATAATTTTACTGTTGGCCAAAATTACAGGAACTCTTGCATACTTGGGGTGATCTTAATGGATTTACTTTTTGACTTTGCAGTTTTCACATGAATCAAATTCACCCACCATCCACTGACACATCCTTCTTCCCCTAACAGCCACACATGGACCATCACTGCTAGCACTTAGCATCTCAAATATTACCAGAAAACAATTCAAAGGTGTGTTTCCTGACTTGTGGGAATGAGAGAGAACAGATTTAATGGAGTGTGATATTTTCCATTTGACTCATAGGTAGGGGAAAAACCCCTGAGCACTGCTGAACTGGGTTGGCTCTGCGGAGCTGCTGGAGATGATGCAAAACATCTGTACACACCAGGTTTCAAGAAATTTCCCATGATAAGGGAGGGATTTTAGAGAAGACAGAGGAAGAAATCATGCCAGATTCTAACACCTATGGGTAGAAGTCAGAAAGAGTTTACAGCAGAATACACACCAGTCTGCAGAAGAACTCCTCAGAAGAATTCCTCCTCTGTGCCACCTTCCCAGGCATAGTGGTGTCTTGAGTCTGTTGTTCTCAAAGCATTGGGAGGTAAAAATTATCTGCATTAGTCATAGGTAGCCAAATGCCATCTGTTAGCCAGCCTGGAAGTGAACATTGACCACAAGTTCTTCCCTAATTACAGTTTGCTTTCAGGAAGAGGTACCACTGGGGGTAAAGCCATGCTACAGGAATTGGTGGAAGTTTTGCCATCCCCAACTGATAAACCTTAGTTCTACACGTTACAGATGTCCTCATTAATGTTTTAATTGTGTCATTTAATTTTATTTTGCGTTTTATTGGGAAATCACAGAACATAAAACATCATCATTTCTGTATTTGTTGCTTGCTCTCTCAGGCATAGCTGCTTCTCCACAATCTCTGCTGGGATAGCTTTGCTCGCTGTGAAATTCTGTTGTTATTTCCACCTCCTTACATCTGATTCTGCTCCTCTACCTTCCTTTTTTGAGATTGCTTCTTGATTTCTCCAGTACCCAGCCATGAGGATGCTGTGCCACCAGCTCCACTGCCACAACCATCTCCCTGCCCACTGTGGAAGCAGGGCTGCACGTGGGAAACATGCTCCAGCTCTACCATTAGAAGGGAAACAAGTGGGCTGAGTGGAAAAAGGATCATGCTGAAAAAGAATCTAAGAATATCATCCCTGCACAAAGACTCATGAAAATACATGAAGGATTTCCCTTGATATACATTCCGACACAGATTGTGTTTACCTCTCTAGGATGTGAAGCTGATTATTCATCATCAGTATCTCATCAGTAACAGAAGTTTCAGCTTCCACCCGCACGCAATGAAAATGATATTATGATCACATCAGCATATTTTATTATTATTGTTACATCAAATCAGCCTCCCTAGGTACATGTAAACACTTTTTTTTTCCCCTTCCACTGAAATAGCTCACTGGGTGGCCTCTTTATGAAATAATGAAGAATAAAGGTGTTCACCTAGATTTGTGTGAAAAACTATTCATCCGTCCAAGGAATAGAATGAAACAGCATCTCTGTACACCCATAATAAAATCTGCATGACTGTTTTGATAGCAGTAAGTCCCTAATCAAATAAAAGGGAGCTATCACCATTACATAGAAACATCCTGAGAGGCAGCGATAGAACAGATTTACCCTCTGTTCAACCCTCACAGATACACAGGAACATAATTTTACACAATATCAAGCTGAAGTGCAGACTGGCCAATATTAAGCTTAAAAAGATCAATGAGACCTGGAAGCACCTTCAAACATACAACAAAATTCAATACAGTGAAGGAATCCTTCCCATACAAACGACACCAGGACCCCCATACAAAAGCCTCAGTTATATAAAGTTGCTAAAGTCCTACTCCCTTACTCTGAGCCAGGATCTCCAAGACCTAGATGAGTAACAGAGCTGTTGTGACGATGCAAGTCTATAAAAAAGGGAGGTGTTTACAACAGTGGATTCTGAGGCTTTAAAATGCTTTTGAGAAGCTAATTAAGGATCTGAAATTCATAAATCTCTCAAGTCTGCTGATAACAGAATTTCAGACAGGTACTACTGTCCCAAAGAGCCCTCCTGCCTCTTTTGATAACCCTCAAAGCAGAGGCTCCAACCATTCCCTATCCTGAACTGTCTCACCAATTAACATAACTGAGCTTAAATTTCAAGACACTGTCCTGAATTATATCAGCTTCACTGTTGCATTTACTTTTGGGGATGTTTCTCCAGCTCTGACAACCTCCAGCAAGGCAGCATCTTCCATCACTGCCTGCAACCCCCTCTCACAACCTGGGGTTAGATGCCTTTCTTCCTAATATTCAGTCAAAATAATTTTTTTTCCTTGAAAATTATTCACCCTAATGTGTCATCGGCTATTTTTGTAAAAGCCCTTCATCTATCTGACAGCTGTCCTGCAGCTTTCCCGAGATGTGACAGCCCTTGGAAAGTGCATTCAACACATGAAACACCTTCTGCTGATGAATACCCGGGTACCGCTCCTCTCTACACGTGTCTACGTGTGAATTCATGTGCACATGTGCAGCCTAGAGACTAAAGATGAAAGAAATCTTGTTTCATGAAGCATATCCTTGTGTTCAGACCAAGAACAATACTTCATTGTTGACATTCCAGGTAATTTGAAGAGCTCAAATATGAACAAGTCTAATGACACAATCCATGAGACTGGAGAAAGCAAAGCTCATTAAATGCTCAGTGCTGTCACTCAGAAGCTGCCTCCACAAAACACACTAAAGCATTCCTGGGGAAAGTTGTCTATCTGGGCAAGTGGATGATCTGCTGTAATTTTTTTCCCCATAACACCTGTGATTTTTTTTAATTATACGCTTATATTCAAATGCAAGTTCATTATTCCACCAGCTGTTCCTTCTAATAATAAAAGCAAATAAATAAAGGTGGATTTTTCAGACTGTAGCATTTAAACTGTGGAATTGAAAATGTTATTCATCTATCAAGTAATAAAAACTTTTCCCATTTAGAGCTATTTAGATTTTCTGAGAATGACAGTTATTGGTATTTCAATAAAGCTGCAAAAATAAAACAATATGAGGAATAATTTGTCTTGATGGATAGAAAGGACATTCACTACGCATTTATCTGAATTTTGAGAGTATTTATATGACAATATATCTCCCAATGCCATAAACAAAACCCATTAGACATTAAAATATAATTAAGTTTTCAGGCCAATTTTTAACTGGCTAAACCCATTTATTTCATTCTCAGTTTCCTTCCTTTGCTCAGTCGTTAGTCCATAAAAGTCCGTTCTGTCCTACCCTGTGATTCCTCTTAGTTTCCTTAATAGCCTCTTCAGCTTTTTCAAACCCAAAATAAATTCTATGTATTTCTTCTCTGTTATCTAATACTTCCCTGACACCCTGGAGGAAAGAAAATTTTCCTTTTAGGAGTGCCACGAGTTGTCCTTACATCATCACCCTCATCATAACTCTAAAGTTATTTTTCAGCCAATTTACTAAATACTTCAGTAAAGCCCATTGGTTTGTGACTCCCGAGCTCGATCCTAGCTATTTTAAAGACAGAGAAAAGATAATTTTCCCTCTAGTTGTCCGGATTTTAACAATAAGGTAATTCAGGAAACTCATTCTTTAGTTTCTGGATATACCTTGAGAAAAAAGGTTGACTCCAATTCAGGGAACGCTCATTAGTAACACCACCAGCTGTCTTTTGTAGCCGTAACCTACTGAATCCCTTGGTGTGCCAGCCTCACAGAGTACAGGCAGCAGGACTATATTATTCCTGGGAAGAAATGTGATTATGGCAAAATGATGTAAAATAGATTATCCACATCTTTAATCAATATTTTCAATGTTAAACAATGCATAGCGAGCACTGAAACATCGTGCTTACTGCTTTATCCCTTGTGGAGTATAATTATACTTCATATACATGAAAGCAATTCTAGCTGTTTGCATCAGGAGAGACACTTGTGTAATATTCAAAATAATAATGTGCACAACGATCCAGGCAGGATTAAAATGTTTTTAACAACTCTGTATTAAATAACACATCCTTTTATGATTTGTAGCAGATTATCTGCATCCAGCATTCTGAAAAAAATTAGGCTTTTGCTCCTTATTAAATGTTCTTCCTGTAGCCTTTGTTATTAAAGTATATGTAGAGAATGACAATGTCCCATACTTCTGCAACAGCCCAATGTGGAGGGGCACAGCTCCCCTCCTCTTCCCATCACTGCAGCTAGGTACAGAAAGCCCAGGAATAAAGACAGCCCCTGTCTTTGCAGGATTTTGATCACAGAATTCTGTAATGACTAAGTGATCGGTTTTGACATGCAATGCAAATCTGGAGATATAAATATCATTTTCCTGCAAAGTTAATTGTGAATCATTAGAGAGACTGAAGTAAAAATCTCCTACCACTTTCCTTGCAGCTTTTCTGAGCAAATATGGAAAATATAAATCACATTAGAGAACTGTTACAATGTAGCAGACATACTTTTTTTTATTATTTTTTTAACTAGTCTAGTGCCTCTAAATTATCCGATTTTGTTGTTGCATCTGCAAGTACTACAAGCTAAGAGACATAAATTACCTTAGCAGCTACAAAGACCTTCTGCTGAAGCACATTGAAACTAACAGGTACATGAGGAGACGTATGCTGAAAAACTGATACTTGCATTGAAAAAGCCCTAATCAGTCACAACAAATCAAAACAGCAAGTAAAGCATCTCTCCCCAGAAAGTAGCCTTTGGTGAATGTAAATTTAACTGCTTTCTAAGCTACGGCAGCTCCTTGGGCTGTGGGAGGAAATTACTGGCATTGTTGAAGTTACAGACATCCCAAATCCT
Organism: Zapornia atra; assembly: GCA_013400835.1. NCBI lineage: Eukaryota > Metazoa > Chordata > Aves > Gruiformes > Rallidae > Zapornia > Zapornia atra. Next base: position 154,449 of record VZTU01027505.1, on the reverse strand, counting down.
TTGGGGTTTTTTATTCCGTGTCTTCTGGAATGCAGGAAGAGGTATCACTCACTCCTTCTCAGCCATTGCCCCCTGTGCTTGGCTGTTAAGTTACGCTTTGCTGTGGATGGAGGAGAGGGAATTGAGAGAAAGGACAAGGGGGAAAAGAGTCAAAGGTATTTAAACTTCCAGGAACACACTAAAGGCAAAACTAGTGAATTGACACATGTCTCTATATACACAGCGTGACATCAGTAACCTGTGACATTCTCAGCCACAAATATCAGAGAGGCTGAGGCTTAAGGAAGTCAAAGGATTAAAGGCAGGTAAATAATTCATGAGTATATCCACAAGTACAGAAGAAGGGACCTTGGAGGAGTGATATGTGGCTAACCCAACGCCGGCAGAGCCTGATCCCTTCCCAAAAGGGCACCGCTCCCTCTTGCTGAGTGTTTCTGCATGAAGGGGATGGTGTTACCAATAGGACCCTGCTGCCAGCACATGGAGCTGGAAGCTCAGAAACAAATCTGCTGTAAAATGGTGGTATTTCTGGCAAAAGACACTGCTGCTTGCCTATATTTATGGCAAGACACCACTACTTACCTATATTTACAGTCAAGTGTGGTATTTGCATGGCAAATACCTCACCTTCACAGTCTGCATGGCAAAGCATGCTGGATATGTTGAGCAAGACTGAAACACATCTTACCCCCACCTCTTCCAATGCCTCGTACTTCAACAGCACCATGTCCAAACTGCTCCAGAACCAGCTCCCACCTAAAACTCCCTGATGTCACGACTTTTAGAGCGGGAAAGATGCCACACAGCCAACTGCTGCATCTTGTGGAAGTGTTGCTCTGCAGTTTGGAGACCTTCCAAAAAGTTTGTGCTGGGGAGAGACATCTCTCCATTATGTGGACAGAGCGTGGTACAGAGTGGCTTCCTTGGTAGAACACTCCTTGATGCTCATGCAGCTGCACCTGCCCCACTGGGAAAGGCTCATGTGGGGACTGGCAAAGGCAGAAAGTCTCTTTGCTGCTTCTCCTTCCAACATTACAAACATGATCAAGACATAAAACACATTGTTCCAAAAATATAACCTGTACCCCTTCTCAAGTGATGCAATTAACATAACTTGCTGTCTGATCTCCCATGTACCTAAAGCAACATTACTCTATTAAAGATGCTTCAGTAAGTATTTGTCTCGCTCCCAGGATAAAGTATCATTTTAATAACGCATCAGCAATAGGCACGGTGTCTGCAAAAGCCATATGATGGGGAAAGCAGTGCCAGATGAAGATGCTGCTGCACACTGCCCGATGGCAACGACCTCCACCAAACCCACAGGAAGTCGAGGGAAAGGGGTGGATGACCCTGACAGATGTCCCTGGCAAGGACCAGAGAGAAATGGCTTGGTTGGGTGTGATTAAACCCCCAGACAGAGCCTGGGAAGATGCTGCCCCAACACCTGGGTCCCTTCCAAACAGCCCAAACCATTCAGCAACCTGCAAATCCCTTTGGGGAAGTACTGGGGATACAAGACTTCGACATGTGTGATTTTATTTAATGCTTGGCTCAAGTTATACTCGTCTCACTGGGCTCTGTTCCGCCACAAGATATTGCTCCTCAGTTTCATTTAAACAACTTTTTAAACTCCTTGTGGGCTTGTTTCCCTACTTTGCTTTTGCAATTCCTTTAACTTTAGCAGGACAGTTGCAAGATGATGGAAAAATGGGATCAAATTATGTTTCATTTACACTGTAATAAAAAACTCAGGGTTTTTTTGGGGTTTTTTTTGTTGTTTTGTTTTTATTAAGAATGCTGTTCTTTTGATCAGAAGAAAGAAATTTATTTCTTCTAGCACAGACCTACAGATTGCACCAATAAAACATCCCAGCATGAACACAATGCAGATGAAGTGGCAGAACAAGCTGGGAGTTATCATGTGCTGATGATAGACTTAAAAAGACATAGATAAGCCATTCTAAATTTCCTTAATTCCTCCATCAGCTACAAGCACAACACAAGGAGACAAGATTGTCTTTTCCTTTCCCACAGTCAGTTCACATGCAGTGATATAAGAAATAGTTTACCTTGATTTAAAGGGAAATTACCTGCCTCAAAAACTAGCTTCAGCATGAGCTAAAAGGTGCTGTAGCTCCACCAAAATTAAGGTAACTTTATACATTGTTTCTTATTTCTTAGTTGTTTTTTTCCCCCTTGGTATGGTGGTCAAGTGCACTTTTATTTTAAAAAAAGACACTCCCTCATAACTATTAGCTGCCATGCTAAGCCCTGGGAATACAAAGTGGCCTGAAACAGGAAACAGGGTTTTTTACTGAAATTTCATTTTATCATGTTGTAACACCTACTTGTTCTCCAGAGTAAATTACCTGCAGAGACTGCATTAAAGAATTTCTGGGCACTGTATTGAAGAATAATAATGGCAATTTCATAGTGATTTCACAGTATTAAGCATGCACTGCATAAGAAAACTATCACAGCAAAATCCAATTTGTTACTTTTCCAACACTGAATTTTATTTCTCTTTGGTTTGCAATTAATTATTCCAAAAGTTTAATCAAAGTCTTGGTTTCTTCTTCCTCTTTACATGTAGCACAGTCAGAATAAGATGTAACCACTAATTAAGTAAATTGGACTTGGCTTAGTACACAGGAAATTGAGGATAATTCAAAAACATTATCCATTAGGAACTCGTATATTCATACAGTACTTTGGTTATTTTTAGGAGGGATAATATTTAAATATATGATTAGAAAATAAAGGTAACTTTTTTCAGGTCTATTAGAATGATAAATTCTTTTACCAGCATGAAGAGAGGGCTACATTAGGGTTTTAAGGGATGTTGTTATTCAAATAAGTGGAGCTTGACCTTAGAGAGAGAAATGTAAGTGGGAAATCATCACAAAATTGCAGCATGAAAGAGCAAGGCAGAATCTTCTCAAAAGAAGAAAATCAAATATCTAAAGCAATAGGGAAATTAAAGACAGATTTGGGCCTATCAGACCCTAGAAGAGTGGATAGTAGGACTAAAAAGAGTATTTCAACTAGAAAAGATGTAAAAAAGGCAATGTTTGTCTGGTTGCTGGTCTCACCGTTCTCTGCAAAAAAGGAACCTGGTTCAGCAGCCATCTATCGATGCTCTCAGGTGCCTCTCAGTCACTCCAAACCCTGTTCTGCAGGTAGGGAAGAGAAAAACCGAGCTGTGAGTTGAAAAACACAGTCCCTGAGTGAGGTGTTCTGTCAGGTAAAGATGCCAAGGGCTGCCTGAACCACTGCCACTTTCTCAAGTGGAGGAACCCAGTATTCAGAAGGTAAACGTGGGACCTGGAAAGCTCTCCTGGAGTTGGATGCTGGAACACATCCTACAAACTCAACAAGTCTAACACTTTGACCATGTTTTTTTCCAGAAGGAGAGCAAAAAAGGAGGGGTGAATGAGGGAAAGAAATGTCTTCAACTTTTCATCCTTTATTTTATAGTGTAGGTCAGCAGTAGGACCAGGCAGTATGCAAATAGAGTGTTCAGATTCCAAAAATTCCCAACCACAGGAGTATAGTTCCAGGTCCCTCCGAACCTTGAAAATCATAAGGAAGGTACTCAGTTTTGGTAAATAAAGGATAAATTATGCATTTTTTTTTACCTGAACACTTCAGTTCCACTTTAGCTCCTCTTAGGGTATCAGGTCTTAGTATGGTCAGGAAATATATTGGATTGTGTTTCGTGGAATATTCACTCAGACACTGATGAATGGTATCCTGTGGAGAAAAACCAGAAATATTTAATTAACAACTCCTTAAAGAGAAGTGCTTCATGAGCTTTCTGTTTTGCTGCAAGGTGGGTGAATGAGAAGGCTACTCTTGCATTTAGAGCTCCTAACTTTGATGTCTATTTGCTCAATACGTATAAAACCAGACTGACCATTACAGAATTCTGCTGTTTCATTCCAATTCATCCGGTTTTCCTCTTTGATTTCTCTTCTTTCTTCAACATATTGGTTTTTAGCTGAAAGAGCCTGAGTTACCATTTAGAGTTTCAATGCTGCATCTTTGATTGATGTGATAAAACAGCAAGTGCAGCAGACATCAAGAACTGTCTGTGGCAAAGCTGATTTACTATTGCATTGCTTTGTTCTGAAAAGGATACTGAAATAATGAATCTGTGGCATACAAAGAAATCCCAGACTAGATTTTCAAAATATTAGCACTTGGTTTACAATACAGCTAATGAACTTTCATCTTCAAAGACATGGACACATAGGATGTCTTTTAATAGAGTTCATATCCAATGCCACTGCCGTCCTGAATCAAAAAAATTATACAGTATTGTGGCAGAACTTCATCCCATCTCCTCCCCAGGATAAATGATTTTCAAGGAACTGAGGAGTGCTATCTAAATTCCTGGATGAACAGCTGTAATGAACTATGAACTACATTTTTGGCATTCTGTGAAGTTATAAAAATAATGAAGTAATTAACATGTCTCTTATCTATCTTACATGGTTATCTATTTTAATATCAGAAATGGAATTATCGTATTCCCCTTCAGAGCTTTAGGGTTACAAGGGTATATTTAAGCCTCTACACATCAAAGCTTCAACAGCACTACAAGAGTGAATTGTCCTGACGCACAAAGTAACACTTCATGTTCACTTTACTGTTTCGCCCCTTTACTCTGTGGGTACAAGTAGTTAGTATGGCATTAGATACACGCTGAATACGTGAAAGATTAAGTGGGCAGAATAGATGACAATCACATAAACGGGCAAGTTCAAGCACAACATTTTCCCCGATGCTGCAAGGACAAGGACAGAAAAACAGGACCTAATAAATTTGGGTTCGTTGCTTATTGTAATTTGGGTGCTGACATCCTTCTGATTTTCATGACTATTCTTTCATTTCACATAGAAAACATGGGTAGAATTTAATGGACACGATTATCCTGAAAAATGAATGCTTGCTTAAAGAAGAAAGCTATTATTATAGAGCACTCGGTCAGCTGAATTCGGTGTGGGAGGGTACTGAGTCCAGGCAGGAGCAAACACTGCAAGAAGGGAGGCAGAGTCCACCACGGATCATGCAAGATCATGTGTATCTGTCCTACAAACAGCAATAAAACAGGAAAACAAAAAGTAACACTAGCTTACCTCAGAAGGTGGTCAACAGAATGATACTGAGAGTTTTATTCCAGAAACATCCAATATCCTCTTCACCTTGGAACTGCAAGCAATTCAAAATAACTACTGAAATGTCAGACCTTGTAGAAGGACGTAAAATCCAAATTTCACTCTGATGGTTTGAGGGTTATTTGCAGAGAAAGGTTAATTATTGATGGGCAGAAGAACCCATATTGGTACTGACAGCAATACTGGTATATGCATACCTAATCTCTTGCAATTGGAGTCCATAAAAAATGAAGCAGATTCTTTATTAGCTAAAGGAGACCAGTCTTTTTTTCACGTCTCCTTACATTGCTGTAAAACCCCTCTACCTAAATGTTTGCTAGCAATAGTTTGCACACACAGGTCCACGTTACTTCCACAGCATAAGGGCTGGTCACTGGAGCACAAGATGATTTTGAGTTTTTCTAGTTCCTTCAGCTCATGCTCTACAGTAATGTGTTTTCATTTTAATATAACAGTGTGTGTCCCTGAGCTATGATTAGTATGCAAATTTTCCAAGGTAAACTTTCCTATTTGAAGAGAATCACTTAATAGCTCGCTCTACTTTACTACACGTTACCTTCGGTTTTTATACCACTGCTGTCTCCTTCACTGCATGACATAAGCAGTGGAAAAAACCCAAGCAAAAAGTATTTTCATAAAGAAAACATTGCCAAGGGATATCAAACACACTTGGAGAGCAGTTAGCTCCTAAATGTGGATACTCTCTCCAGTGACTTTGGGATTCAAGAATTTACGTAGCAAAAATCTGGCTCTGCATGTGCATTAAAAAACAAGTTATAAACACTCAAAAAGCCTACAAAGTTTCCTTTTCTGAAGTTTCAAAGTCATCGATGTTGAGTCAGTGCATCACTACAGCGACGGAGGTAGGAAACCAGCATGTGGCACAGGCAACAAACTGGTGAGGGAAACAAAAACCCTGTTGGAAGATGTGGAGAGCTCAGTCTCTGATGTTGAAGGCATGTGTGTTTGAGGTGTTTCGTTTGTCTCCTGGTCTGTGTTTTTGGGGGTTGGGAATACCTGATGAAGCAGAGCTGACAAGCTCTTTCGGTAGGAGTCTGGGGTTGTTACCACCACTAAGAACTGCAGCATTATCACTGCTGAGCCTTTGATCAACCTGTTGCCTAAACTTTGAGTGATTTGTCATTTCTTTCTAGGGAGGGAATCTTGGCAAGAGTTAGCAGCTTGTCAAAACTGTGACTAATGAACAAAGGAGTCTGAAAAATGACTGAAAGAGGCTTTTTTCCCCTGGCAGCTTTGCTCCAGGTCGGGTGATGGCAGTGGCTGTGAGCTGCGGACATGTTTCCTCACTTCCTTCCTTTGCTGCGCAAGAAGCAACACGGACAAACCTGGAGCAAGGCAACTGAGTGGGATACTCCAGTTTGGGAAGCATGACTAAATCATTTTAAGGGACCAGCAGTGAAGACAATTCCAGAGGCATTACATATTTGCCAGTTCCAGGTGACCTGGTGAGCATTTTGCCCAGCAACCTAAGAGGATATATTTGGTTGGAAAGAGGAGAGGTTTGGAGGACATGGCTGTGGAGGACCAAAAAACACAGTAGGGAGGCGCTCACCTATAGTGTGGAAGTACCCCCAGGCAGGTAGGAATGCAGCATTGTGCCTGAGAGACGCCACACTGCAAATGGCAAAAGTCCTCAATGGGGACACAATGGCAGTAGGATGGTGTGCTACTTTTCCAGAACAAAAAGAAAGTTTTCTTAGCATAAATGGCTGTAGATTGCTTTAGAATAACTCTATAAGAGCAGGAAATGGATATATGAATGACTTCTATGGCAATATCTCAACTCCTGTAAGCAGATAGTTTACAGGAGGCTAGTTTAGCAGGAGGCTAAAGATTTGAACATGCAGCTGTGGCCAGATGAGTGATGTAAGTGGATTGTTTGGATTTTGAGGCTGTTGGTCCATCTGTGCCAGGCAGACACAGTACAATGAGGATTGACTCAGACTGAAAAAACCTGCTAGGAGACAGACTGCTTAGAGATGCAAAGTTCAGTACACAGAATGGTTAGAAGCAGGAATGAATGAATAAGCCCATTCACATAAAAACACAAAGACAGAAATAAAATTAGGCAAAGGCTAAAGAGCACTTCAGTTACACATCGTCCCATGCACAGGTAATGGTGGAAAGTCTTCCTGGGAATAGTGAAAGTCATTAATGTAAATTTATGAAACTCTAACTTAAGAAGGATTGGTGAGCCAAGAAGCAGCAGCAAATAGTATCTTGTAAATCACAGTTCTTAACAAAATGCCCTGAAGAACTTACGGAGCAATGTGCTAACACACAAGAAAAGGACTCTAGTAGCTGCTGTTCTTTAGGGCATCAGATTGCACAAAGTAACAGGAAATACATAATCATCGGTTCATCATTATTTTTTAAAAAAAGAGTACCAGGAAAGCAGACTAGATTAAATTGTCTAGTATATGCTTACGTATGTCAAAACATTGTAGTTACACAGAGGAGAGAGACAAAAATTTGTAGCCTGGAAAGAAGTGGCAGTCTCAGCCTTTTCATCTGCAATGAGTTGAGCAAAGGGCTGAACAAAAAGGTGCCAGGACTACAAGTCCAGATGCCTAACTTGCTATGACATTTGATATTAAATCTGGATTATAAACCACACAAGATAAGGTGTGGTTCGGGATTTCATCTGGTTCTTTTCATTTAGCATTTTAATTGCTTCTGCCCATTACTAATGAAGTCTCAAGCAGTTGCAAAGTAAACAAGCCACATTAGAAAAGTACAACCAAACCTGAAAAAAAAAAAAGAGGCAGAGAGAAGGGTGGGCAGCAAAAGTAGTTAAAGAACATACATGACTGTGAGAAGAAATTTGCAATTAATCTGGAAACCACAGAAAACTGATAAGCAAGAGGCATAGGGTTAAGTCTGCCGCCATCTGCTTTCAAAAAACATTATAGGTGAAGCGATATCCTTGCCAAATCTCAGAAAACTCTGTGATGCACGGCAGAGTTGTAGGGAATTCCAACAAAGGGATTTCTTCTAGGCAGAAAAGGTGGAAAAATTAACACTGATAAATTCACTGTGCAGTAGCTTACCTGTTCTTTTGCTAAAAGCCAAGTGATTTACTCTGTTTGTGGGATGATGAGTCACTTCCTGCTAAAAAACGAAGATGCCAGGCAGCAGCTGTTAAAGATAGGTGTCATAAAATGAGGAGGGCTAAAATATGCTCCTTCTGGAGGTTTCAAACACGTCATATTTACTATCATTGACTTCTAATGCCTATTCAAAAACTAGCAAATTTCTGGATTAGTAAAAGAAATGCAATGTTTTGTCAGCATATAAAGGAGATAAACAGAATGACAAAGTAATTATATAATTATCAGTCTGACAATGATTCCAGGCCAAGTAAGGGAATGACTGACGCAGAGCTCATTAAGCACAGAACTAAAAAAGTGTAATTAATGCCAATCAAACTCAAGTTTATAAAGACTAGATCATTGCCCGACTAACGAGGTGCCTCTTTGTAAGATTATAGGTTGATTAATGAAAGGTGAAAACATAAGAAACATTTCTTTTGAGTCCTGGATTCTTCATTTAAAAAAGTAAAATTAGACATGAACACGGTAAACAACGGAACGAGCTTGATTATCTCCCAAGACTAAACAATCAGTAAGGATGTGATTGTGCAGGGTGCATGTCTTGAGAGGCTCTTTGTGGGTCACCACCACACACTGAGACCAGTTTGCACCAACACACTGTATGGAAGGGACAGGAAGGGAACACAGTTCCTGTGACTAAGCTGGTGAGTGGTAATTTATGAAGCCACTACAAATTGATCACTTACAATGTTTGCCCATATTCATTTGCTCTATTCCCCATCTCCCCTTCTCTTCCTAAGATCCCTATAGTTCATCTCCCACGCCTGTCCCAGTTTGAGTGATGAATTGACATGTATATCAATCACGGTCACCTGATAAAGCCTTCCAATCTGTTCATTTTTAAATTGTTCATCCTTCAGCATATAATACAGCATGCACTTCATCCTCTTAGGTTTTAAACAGTGCCTACTACTTATTTGTCAAATGTCATTCAGGAACTTCTCTGTGATATTGCCGCCCTCCTCTTTTTACAGTACATCCCATTTTTTCAGCCAATTCCATTAGCATTATCCCATTTTTCTCCAGAGAACTAGAGAAAACATCAAATAAGATCAGCTCTGTGACTGATTCTTCAGAAACTCCCTATTTGAGTCTCAGAGTTCCTCACGGTGCAAATCAAAACAAACTTAAAAGCCTACCAAAAACGATGTGGTGAACAAGATTGAAAATGTATTATTCAGGCCCAGCAGAAAGAAGTAAGGCTCAGGATTTGGACACTGCAGAGAAAAAATACACTTAAAACTAGAGATTTTTTTAACTAGAATTAATCACGATGCTTTAAGTGATTATTTTTAAAGCTGAAAATGTTCTAATCCAGGCAGTGTTTTCCAATAACTATGAGTTAACTTGAATCAGGAAATTAAGCCACAGCTACTGGATTACATGGCAACAATCTTTTTTTTCATGACTTGAGATCTATTCCATGTCTCAACTTGATCGAAGACAGAGGCAGGATTCCCGATGGACTGTGAATATATCTACTCTCCTTACATATACAGACTTTAGACCAGGACATCCATGTACAAGCTCCTTAGCATTCCTATCTTTCTTATGCCTCTAGCTCTTCTGTTGAGTTACCTGCAGCTCAGGATGGATTTTCAGTTTTATATCATTTGCTCTCTTTTGATGCTATGTTAAGTGATCTAATGATGTTAATCACACATTGCTCCACACTTCTGGTCTTTTGGACCATCCTATGCAGACACAGCATCAGTCCTCTCATTTTTTAATTTTTTTTTTATTTGCTTTTTCCTGCTGTAAGGTTTCATTAGATAAAATCTGTGTAGAACCTGACAAATAATTTACAGGAATTTTTTTCAGAAAGGTTATGACTTAATTTCAGTTAGAACTGTATGTGAAGACCACTTTTGATAATTAGACCTTAGGATTTCTGCAGAACACCTAAGCAGTCGGTAGAATCAGTTACATCCATCAATCATAACCTGAAGAAGTGTGAAATTGTATGTAATGTCTCACATCCATCACCATTTCACTACGCTTGCTGTTTCACAACGCAGAGTAATATATTTTGAGAATTAATGGTTTGTTCCAGACAAGAAATTTCATTAGCATACTTAGCTACTGGGTACTATTGATGTATCAGAGTCAGTGTGTTTTCCCAAAGCAGCAGCCACTCTGTAACATGTAATATGAAGCAGAGACATTCCACAGAAAAATGGTTAAACTACTGAGAAGCTTGGCTTAAGTAAGCTTTTGGCAGCTCTACACCACATTTGCTTCTAAAATGCCAAAAGCTTACCCAAGACTGAGCCAGGTATTAAAGATATCTTGCAGGAAGCAAAGAGCCAATTGCAAGAAACAAATTATACACATGTATGTTGTAAAGAAATTCTTGTGATACTTAACATTTCTTTTTCTTCTGAACACTAAAATAGGATTAAAAAGGTCATGTGCACAGGTAGGCAATCCAGAGCGGTGATGACTGCAGTAGAAGACAGAATCCTTCTCACTTTCTCTTTATTATGAAATAAAAATGGAGCTATGAATCACCACAGCATAGACAAATCATCCAAGGCATCTTAAAACAGACGCTTGACTGACTGCTGTAATATCACCTGTCATTCAATAAAAAGAACTGCAGCACTTGCTTACAAATTGATAGAAATGAGCCCAAAGCCAAATGGAAACCCTTGGCTTCATTAAAATAACGGGGTTTTACAAGTTCCTCAATTAAAGCACCTGAAGTCCTTTTAGAGCAGATGCAGTGACCCTTGTGAAAGCCAGGTAGATACTGGCATGACAGCCAAGATGAAGACAAAGAGACAGAGGTCGTGGCAAAAATGACCACGAATGCATCAGGGATGGAGCTGCAAATCAGACACAACATCCGCAGCGGTCCTGGGTCACCTGAGAAACACTTTGTTCACAACTGCTGCCAAGCTTAAAAAATTTAGGTTGGAACAGAATGGAAAAGTAGAGATTTATTGATACTGCCTGTTTCCCAGCTTTCCCAGCTCATAAAGCCAACACAGATAAAACACGAATCTGGAGGCCTTCTCTGAATTTCGGAGCATGCCACTGCCCCAGCAGAAACAGTATCATGAATAAAGCTCTGCCCAGAAACGAGTTCCACCATCTGAACAAACACAAACTAGAAGAGTCATGACTCTCCCATGTAAGTATATTCACCTTCTTCCCCTGACCAACGTCCTCATTTCTATCTGTGAAACAAATACAGCTTCTACTAGAGGAGAATACCCTGTGGGAAGTTTACTTCACATCAGTAACCTTCTCCATCATTTCAGAAATTCCACTGTGAAGGCAAAAAAAAAAAAATCCACAAAGATGGCTTTTGTTACTTAACTTGTTGGAGTTATGTCCTGTAAAAATGCTGATTCACACCTCTCAAAGAAATTATACTTGGGTATCAAGATCTCACCACCAACATTATCTCTCTGTGTACCAGTTTCTGGAGTTCTGTGATGGTAGAAGATTGAATTTCCACTACAACATTAAGAAATACATTTTTTCCTGTTCACTTAGGTAGGCACTGTTTGTCAGAACCAGCAGGTGAGGGCAGCAATGGGGAGGGCCAATGCCTGCTGAAGTCAAATGAGATTTTATCTGTATGTAGATGTAGGATGAGATGCTTTGATGATTTCAGGGTTGCAAGGAATGCTTAGCCAAGAAATCTGCAGCTGTTTCCTAGTTTATAACTTAGTCAAATATAAAAGATAAAAATACAATATAGCACAAGTGCTTTTTGCAGTCAGAAAGGCTTCTGGCATGTATTTTGGCTGAAAATACTACGCATAGCTCTTCTGTTGATTCCACGACAGTTCCGCAAATTCAGCTATGTTTTCTCTGAGCCTAACAAAAGTTAGTAAAGAATTTTAGTGTCTTACTTTCCTCTTTTTCCCCTATTTGCCATTATAGGCTTATTCTATAAGCCCCAATCTTCTCCCACAATGCATACCAGAGCTTTTGTAGTAAGACTGTACACAAATACAAGGCTCTAATAGGGAAGACATTTATAGACCCTAAGTTGTAAATACTGCAGTAATTTCCCAATGTAAGAGCTATAAGAACATTTAGAAATTGACTAAGATTCAATTAAAGTTTTAAAAGGAGAATTCTTGCACAATTTTTTAAAGAAAAAAACAACAAAAAAGCAGCAAAAGAACCCATGAACCCCTATTTTTAAGGAAATATTTGCTTCCATTAAATAAGGTATTAAATGTGCAACAAAAGCACCCTTTTCCAGCAGTTTCAAAAAAGAGGTCACTAATATTTTTTAGAATGAATTTTGGTGCAGTGTTACACCCAACATGACATAAACCTAAGACCTGTGAAGAGTTTGCTATCTGTTTCCCTTTGCATCATGCACCGAGTGTAAATTCCACAAGCCTCTGGGGGTTTCTTTTGGCAGATGATGCACAAAGTGTGAAAATTAAAAAAACCCAACCCAACCATAAAAACCTCACAACTTTCTGCATTAGACTGTCAACAATTACTTTGATTTATGCTCATTTTCAAGGGTAAGTCATGCTTATAATATATCTGTTATATTTGCCATGAACTATTTATTAATATTTTGCTGACTAAGAAAGCTTTTGACAGAGCTATCCTCTAAACCACAGCTGAAGACAATGTTTTGAAATAGCTACAGAAACTGAAGACCATAAATCATTTGTAGCAAAAGGAATTTTACATCCTTCTGATCTCTAAATAAGCTTCTGACTGCAGATGTGTCCACAAGTCCTTTGGAGAAGGCAAAATGCACATGTGGGACCAGAGCACACTTTTCTCCAACCCACAGAAGGTATCAGGGTGTGTTTGCAGTGGTACTGACCTGCCTCTGGCTGCCCGAGCATCCCCATCGCTCCCAAACATCAGCGAGCACAGCTCAGCGCTTCACTTCTTCATGCATGAGGCTCTCTGTGCCACCCTCACGGTGCCTGGGATGCTTTCAGGTCCCTGGAGAAAGCTCTCAAGGAGACAGTAACTACAGCTTCTCTTCTATTTTCTCCCCAAAACAAACTAAAGCATCCATGACTTCCTTGTAATTTAAAAAAAAAAAAAACCACCAACAAATTTTAAAGGAGGTTGGTTTTTTTTTTTCCTTTTGGAAAGATATACTTGCTTTGCAGTCCCTTTCAGACCAGAAGAATATCCTTTATCAGCTCTGCTGCCCATCATTTTCCTCCCTTCCTGAACTCATGGTTCCACTACTGGAACAGTTCCAAAGGCAGACCCATTCCCTCCATGGGGATTTCACCCAGGCTGAGCAGGGATCTCCAACCCAGCCTCCACTTTCCCTTTCAGTGGTTCAGAGATGTGCCCATACCCCTTCCCATTAAAACAGGGGGAGGCACCCAAGGTGGCACCCACGGGTGTCCGATCAGTCTTCAAGCCCAATAAAACCTGCGTCACCTGACCTTGCAAAAATCACCTTCCTCATCCTGTTGAAAAAACAATAAACCTAAAACCTCCATAATTTATATTTTAATTGTGGTTTCCTGACATCTTCAGGCAAGACCAGGCCCTCAGCACTAGCCTCAGAAAATGGATCCTTGTTTACACAGTGTCTGCTGGTTTATTCTCTTTTGTTCCTCGCCTGCATGTTTTTTCTTGGATCGTGGCTGTAGCTGTTTGAATCTGTGCTAGTGCTGGGCAGAATCGCCGTGTCTGAAAGTTCCAGTTCTCTGGGAGTTCAGCCAATTTTTTCCCCCTCTCCTTCCTATTTCTTTATTCCTTGTGACCATTTGCCTTTGCAATAGAAAGAATTCTCAGCGTGAAGGGCACAGTTGTTGATATGTTTCTAGTTTTGTAATTACAGTGGAAACATGAACCAACTTTGGTTTTCAGGGTGACTGCATTGCCCTGAACACTTAATGCCTCCGACGGGGGCTGGTTTTAATAGCTAAGACCTCACAGAGCCACTTCTCTTTGGTGAAGAAAGAATTTATAATATCTTGCCTGCAATCAGACCGAGTTTGTAGCTGAGAACGTGTCTTTGTGTGTCAGCTCCACTTGTGTCAGTCAAAACCTATTAGGCTCACCTGTCACTTAGCATGTGATCTAATTCAGCTCCCGTAATTCCCATGCAGCCGGTTTCATCACTGGCACAAGCTTTCAGTGGCAGATAATGATATTCCAAGACATTTAATTTCAACCCTTATAAAACTGCTTAACTGAATGTATCGCACTCAGCTCTCCGGATATCTAGACGAGCAGTCGTTTGAAACTCAGAAGAATTAAAGTCACCTGACCTGAGATAATCCACGATGCCTCAGCAGGGCCATGAGAAGTGGGTGCTGGCTGCTGGTGATCCCCTGCACACCCTGCATGCCACCTGAAGACTAAATCCTGTTCCTCCTCTGCAGAGGTGAGCACTGGAGGAAGACCACACCGGATGGGACATAGTTTACTAACACACGGAGGCTCTCACAGAGCAATGATGCTGATGCAAGTGCTGGATGGGAAGGGCAGGAGAGGATGGATCCTTCCCCCCAAAAAAATAAAATCACTGTTTGTATATTTACACATTTTGTTACAGGCTCTCCATTTCTCAGCCTTGGCATGGGCTGCTGCTTGATTGATGAGGCTCAGGAGGCTGCTACACCGTTCAGGGAGCAAGCTATGTCTTCATTTATACTTTAATAGCTTAAATACCAAGGTCCTTATGCACATTTGGGGTTGGTTGGTTGTTTTTTCAAACCCACTACCAACCTCAGCAACAGCCACCAAAACAATTTAATCAACAGCAGAAGGAACTGGGCAAAGTTTAGGCAGCAGTATATATACATTCACACACACACCCCTATCATGCATGCTGTAAGGCTTGCATGGAACAAGATGTCCTACACTGTGAGTGTCCAACAGCGAGTGCCTGAGTTTGGGAGCATAACTAAATATTTCCTTTAATTACAAATACTCATTCATTTATATATATATATATGTACACACACACATAAAAATGTCCATTTATATATCCATTCACCTACCCATAGACAATGTCAAAGATTTCTTCTCTTTTTAGAAAGGCACTAATTAGTATTTAGAACTAGATTCTTTCCACCTTTACTGTTGGCCTTAAAATTGATCAAGGGGGGCCACAAAAATCTGAATTTCATTTTGAAGTAAAAAGGTCTTAGATGCTAGTATACAAAAGCTATAAAAATCCCTAATTAAAACCCCAGAGACCCCAGAAATCTCTAAAAAGCACTTATCTTCTCAGAAGGTATATCTTTGTTCCCAGTGTATCTGTGCTCATAAACTGAAAATAGGTGAACACACTTTCAGCTGTATAAATTATTGTCTAATATCCCATGCAACACGTACAGATACATCTTGTTACAAAGGGTTTGGGGTGGTTTTTCCCCCCAAATGTAAGAAGCATTTTGTGGATTTCAAAAGAGAAATTTTAAATGTTATCTTATTTACAAGCATATTTCCTGGATGAAAGGTGTTTAGTGGTAGCAAAATATATCAATATTTTTTCCATCTGTTTACTACACTTTTTATAAAACCAAATTAGTTGCAGACACAATAAAGTTAGAGGTAGGGAAAGGAAAGAAAAACAACAGAGCCCTGCTTTAAACAAAGGAAAAAATGACAGGCTCCTATTTTCTGTGGAGATGCTAATCTCCCTCTACATCACAAGGACTTTTGAACTACATTTCTATGGATACTGGTGGGAAGTCAGTTTATTTCTCCTGTGTGTTAAAGGGAATAATTTATCTTCCAGAAGAAAATAAAAAGGAG
Organism: Zapornia atra; assembly: GCA_013400835.1. Classification (NCBI taxonomy): domain Eukaryota; kingdom Metazoa; phylum Chordata; class Aves; order Gruiformes; family Rallidae; genus Zapornia; species Zapornia atra. The sequence continues at coordinate 138,404 of VZTU01027505.1, read as the reverse complement.
TGCATATGCAAATATCTTTTCCAAATAAAAACATTCTATTAAAATTCACATTTGTGAATAAGGTAAATGTTGCGTAGCACACAGTCGACAGCATTTATATAAGCAAAATGTAGAATAACATGTTCCAAATGATCATTACATTAATTCCATTTTGCCTTTGCTAGGATGGTGGCACAGTAAAATTAGGTATTTTTCTCAAATATGTGTATTTTACCATTATTTCATCTACTGGCACTTCAGGCTTCACCAGTTTCACCATCTGTTTGCTTCTCTAGGATTTTAGACACAAGGTTTAATGAATTTATTTATGCAAAATCATGCTAGTTTCCCTTTCACTAGTTTCTTTCAAAGGTCACAGATGTTGGCTTAAATAGAAAGTAAAATATAATCTCATTCAGCCATTTTTTGTATCACTTTGACTTGTTAATGAAGGAATGCTCCTTGGTAACCCATCTGCATCCTTGGACGTTTTCAAGATTCAACAAGGGAACAGCTGGTCTGGTCTAGTGGTGGTTGAAGGATGGGATAGTGGACTCAGAGGTCCCTTTCAATAAGCACTTCCATAAGTTGTCAGAATTTAGATAATTTAATAGTGATTACCACTAAAAATGGAAAACCTTGAAATTCTCGACTTTGTACTATAAAGACTAGAATGATAGACAATTAAAATGAAGACCTAGTCCTTACCACAATTCTGGGAATTCTGAGAGGGTTTTTAAAGTTAGATTTCACTGATAGCACCTTAAAACCCATGTCCATAAAGAAGCACCTGGTGCATAACTGAGATCTAACCTCAGGCACAGGGTGTCCCACTCCTAAACTGGGAAGCCGTGCTGCACACAAGTTGGTCTGCAGATGGGTGTGGGAGTTTTGGATTGCAGCAAATTGTTTTGTTTGGACTAGAAAATTATAGAAAACCTATGGCAACACAGCACTAAATCTGCTTCATTCACTTTCCTAACTGCAGACTGGATACAATTATATTTCTGGACTTGGAAAAAAAAAAAGGTGAAGTTAAGATACATGTTGACTATGTAATATTATTTCAGCATTCCCCTTGATAATATCTACTGGAACTGTTTGTTCAGAGAGAAGCCATAATAAATATAGAGGAGCAGTTCTGAGGTGAATATGCAATTGTTGACATTCGTGAGTCAGAATTTTAAACACTGGTATAGGTGTGTGCTGGTGCCCTTATTGTATTTGCTGTAGCTGTATCTAAGACCTATACGTAGGACTTCATAAAGGGTACCTGATAGCAACGCCTGGAAGGAATCAAAGATGGTGGCTTTTAGGAATCAAGGTTGGTTTGTATTGCCTAATTCACTGCTAACCAAAAAACAATCCTTTACACAAATTAGGATGGGTACAAACAGGAGCTGAAGTTCCCGATAGATCAGTCAAAATGAATTCAAAAGTCCAGAGAGCTAGAAAAGTCATGCTGAAGCCTGAAGACAAACTTGATTGAGTACCATTAATACTTGATTAATGCTTAATAAAAATGTGATTAAATACCAAATCTATCCAGTCCTTCATGTGTAATAATATAGGCAAGAAATTTTCATATTTATATACAATATTTAACTTTTGTAACCATAAATTACAGAGACTGGACTCATTCTCTAAGTTTTTCATATAACACTGAAAATAAAATTTTAATCAATAAATAATATGAAAGTTCATGTTTAAACTCCTGTTTCCAGCTGGATAAAGGCACTCTTACTAATATACCTTTGGTAAATTCTTGCCTTTTCCACCACAGAAAACTCTAACATTTACATCAGTCAAGACATGAGACAGCTACAAGGATTATTAAGGGCTTTCCTTCAGCCTCATTTATTAATTGCCACAGAAGTTGCTGTGATTTTACATGAAGTTTAAAGTAAGAGAGCTGTGCACTTTGTAAGTTGCTCAAATTCCAATTTTACACTTGTCTTAATCACTGCAAATCAGTTCACCACATGTACGAACTGCCATCTGCTCAGCCATTTATCAAATTTCCAAACATAAACTCAGTTTGGTACTTATGTACAGACACAGAGTGCCATGTGTCTGAGAGACTCACAATCAACTCCACCGGTACCACAATCTTTTTCCAGATAAGCCGAGCTGCTGGGACATCTCTGGGATCAGAAACAACAGTGACACGCTCATAGAGGTATCACGAGCAACAGGGATGAACAGCAGTCACAGTGATATCATATCACATGTGACATGATAGTCCCCAGAAACCACCTCTATTCTAATTAATACAACTTTTTTTTCCCCTATTGCTGATCTTCCCTGCAATCCAAGGCCAGGGATTGAAATGACTGGTACTTTAATCTGTACAACACTACCTCCTCTCCAAATGTTGAAAACACCTGCAGAAATGGATGAGCCAATGGATTTGAAAATCGAACCAGATGTTCAGGGCATAAGAAAGTATGCCAGGTAATCATATAAGGCACTTATTTACACTAATATGTCCAAAATAAGTAATTTTATAAATGGTTAATTTCTAAAAAAAGGAAATTTCCATGAGAGCTATTGAATCATAGAATCACAGAATGGTTTGGGTTGGAAGGGACCTTAAAGATCATCAAGTCTCAACCCTCTGCTTTGGGCAGGGACACCTCTTACTAGACCAGGATTCTCAAGTCCCCATCCAACCGGACCTTGAATACCTCCAGGGAGGGGGCAGTCACCACCTCCCTGGGAAGCCTGTGCCAGGGCCTCACCACCCTTGTGTATTGAAGAATTTCTTCTTAATATCCAACCTAAATCTACCCGCTTCCAATCTAAAACCATTCCCTCTTATCCTATCACTTCAGGCTCTTCTAAAAAGTCCCTCCCCAGCTTTCTTGTAGGCTCCTTCAGGTACTGGAAGGTGCTATAAGATCTCCCTGGAGACTTCTCTTCACCAGGCTGAACAACCCCAATTCTCTCAGCCTGTCTTCATAGAAGAGTTCTCTTTACTGCATCACTTTCAAAATGGTGAGAAGTCAGAGTCCTATTCATCAGAAATTCTTAAAATACGCCCTCTTAAAAAAATGAGGACTGCATTACTGTTAAAACAAACTTGTTTAAAAACATTTCTGAAGCAGAGTGAGTCAAAAAAAAAAGTTATAGGCTATTTTATCTTCTGTATCTGCTGTTCCTAGATATTGAGAAGTGTCAGTAGTCTCTTCATAACATCTGAAGTGTCGTCTTTGAGTATAAATCCACTTATTTTTTCCAGGTGAGTTTCTGGTTTAAGATTTGAAATGTTTTGTTTCTATTGTAAAATTCTGAAACAATGAAATAGGAAAATAAATTTTGGCACTCTGTTCATTTTAAGCATATTTAGATAACCCCAATTAGGCATTTGAGTATAATTAAGAAGGAAAACTAAGTTTTGGGTTTGTGGGTTTTTTTTTTTAATCAAGAGTCTGCATAAAGCCATAGGTTCATGTATTTTTGGTCTGTATTTTAATTTTGTAAAATAGTTTTACTACTACCAGACTTGCTGATGGAATGAAATCAGTGCTATCTAGTTACCCTTGCGAGGACATACATCTCTGTAACCATGCTAATTCAGTTTCCCAAAATAATTCAATGATTAAACTTACACCCTTCCCCCCCCCCCCAATCCACACTCTTTGCATTTTAATACCAAATTAAAATGATTGACTAAAATGGGATACCAGCTAAAAATGACCAATTTATCCATATGCTAACATTTATCAGTGTCATGCTCATCTCAGCTCCTCTTATTGTTGGACCAATGCAGTTTACAGTACATTTGCCACCCAAGCTCTGGAGAAATATGCTATTTTCAGAGGTTTTAAAAAATTGGAAGTGTGAGGACAGAAATACAGTAATGATTATAAACACATTTGCTGGAATGGAAATGGATTGGTTTAGCAATTCAAGTAATTTTACCTTAAAGAAGGCAAAAAGCTAAAATTACAGATGACCAGCCTCTCCAAACAGCTGCTACAGGGTACTGCTCTCTCCAGTCTACCCCAAACACCAGTAATTATCTACAAAATTCAGAAATCCACAAAGACTTTCACTGGAATTGTACAATCAAACTTTTACGATTTGCTCTTCAAGCTGGAAAACCACCGTGCTGAAGGAGTCTTTCTGTTAAACCAAAAAATATATCAAAATTAAGCTTTAAACAAAAGGGAGATGCAGAAGGCAGGTGGTTAAAAAAGCCCCAAACCACAAAATACTTGCTGCAGTGTAGGTCAGTCTGGTAACCCAGAAACATTATTTGTACCAGTGCTTTTGTGCTCCCGCGGTGCTTGGTAGGTCTGAGGCATGATATTTCTGCTTTAATTATTCTGCTTTAATTATTCAACTGAAATGCTAAAGCCCTCACAGTTGTAGAGAACATTATGAATCCTTGTAAATGGGGTTTATTCTACACAAAACCATAAAAAAACCCCATAATGTTGTGGCCTAAGTTTGCGAGAGTTCTATTTCGTGATGAATTGATGTTTTGACTCAAAAATCTTTAAAAACTTTAGAGAAGGTGTTTTGTCAGGTTACCTGAAGTGGACAACTGGAACCAGTTTATGTTTCAGAACGTATTTCAGGATGTATTTTCCAGACAGTAAATGCAGTAGAGGTACTTGAGTTTTTTCATTTAGCAATGGATAATTACAGTGTACACATGAGAACTACAAGTACATGACAGGTAAAGAGAAAGGAAATCCTGTTTAGTTATCCTAAAAGGCCTTAGAAAGATAATTGATGCTACATCATACATGGAAGGGGGTTAATGGGAATAATGAATTTAATTGGTAAAAATTCAAATTACAAACAGTCTCATAGCTTAAGAAAAAAAGATATAAATCTGTCCAGGTGATTTTCTGTCCAGTACCAAACTGAAAGACAGAGATTCTCTCTCACAGGAACCCCATTAATACCCTGCTGAAACAAATCTGAATTTAATTCAAACTCGGTGGGTAACAACGCTGTCTGCTTTCCTCTTTACTGCTACACTATAAAAACCCAGGAATTAGATTTAGGACTAGCCACCTGCTTTCACAACAGACTGCCAAAACATGAAAGTATTCTCTTTGCTTTTTTATTATCCTTTTTTAGGCTTAGTATTGTTGTAGGTATAATTTCATGAAAGTTTGTTGCTCTGTTGATAGACAAAGAAGTTTTAGGCAAAACTCTACTTGTATTTTTTTTCAACCCCATGATAATTCTGAATTTTCTCCCCCCCCCCCAAAAAAAAATCACTTTTCTCTTTGTCAGTCCCATATTATTCAGCCACTGAAGACAAAAGTTACAAAGGATGAACAATGATGCTCTAAATTTTCAATCCATTGAGCGTGAAGCAATGCAACCACATTTGGAAAGAAATTAGAGAGGGCACCTGCATAGCTCCTCCTTATTCCCTGGGTTCCTCTGCCACAGTTAGGACTGTCTCACCCAAACCCTCACACTCCCTGCTCCCGTCTGCTTGAGCTGTTATCATTTTCTTATCACACCACCCTTAAGTCAGATCCAGAGAAGCACGTGAAATTCATTCCAGTTGTACTGAGTGTCATTTTTGTTAGAAGGGGCAAAAAAACCCCAAGAACAAAATCAAAAAGCCAGATAAAAGCACTGTAATTAGCCAAAATAGAAGAATTTCAGCATGAAAGCAAGCTGCTTGATGAAAACTGAAATCCAACACCCAAAATAATGGAGCTTTAATACTGCTACCACCACCATCAAATTGAATTTTCTATGGAAACTTCTATAACTATGAAACACTCCTGATTACTATTGCAAATAATAATAGTGTGTGAGAGAAGGAAATTGGATGATACTGAGATTAGAGACCTATTCTAACATTTCAAATGTAATGATGGAGAGCATCGATACGTCTGTTAGGCTGAAAGCCTTTAACCAAGCTGCAGTTCAGTGCTCTAAAGCACAGTCCTTAAAGCAGGTGCCAAGACTTCTGGTGACTTGCTTTCTGCAGTACTATAAAATGGCTAGGCAGAAAACCCAAGAAAACGCTGGAGCTTTTCAGAATAAGCCAAAGCTAAACTAACAGCAAACTGAAGCACCATAAGAAGGGTGACATCTGACAACAAGGAATGTATTTTCAAGCATCAAAGGGGTGTTAGCCCAGGAATAGGAAAGACAGAAGTTTTAAAAACTAGCTATGCTTCATTTAACAGAACATCAGTGAGTAAACCTTGCCTTAACCTCTAATTCCCAGCCCCATTCAATTACAGCTTTGTTCCAGAAAAAAAAATGAGTAAAAGACCTGAAGCAAAGAGTGACGCAAACACTACTAAACAGGCATGAAAAGAGTCTAGTAAGAGTCTTACAAAATGAAGCCCTGAATTTCATTTTAGGGATTAAAACCCTCCCTCTCAAAACCAAAACAAAGCAATAGCAACCCAGCCAAGATCCATTTGGTTATTCCAGAAATCCTTCTGCTCAACAGGGCTGTTCGTTGTCTTTGGCTGGCCCTGCTTCCTCAGACCTATTAATCCCCAAGTAGCTCAAACATCCATCTCAGCCTGGGCATTTACGCAAACCCTCTGGCTATGGAAAAGCATCCCCCAGATGCTCACCTCTCTTAGCAGCCAGACCCTGCGGCCACGAGTCTCACAGACACAAAGGAGGTAAAACACAAGTACCACTTTCTCCTACCTTGTTTTTTAGAAGTTGAAGCTCAGATTGTCAACACCTTTTTTCTTAGAGTCAACAGAATGAGTAATGAATTTACAAATAAATCAAGCTGTTTCCAGTAAATCCCCAGAATCCATACACATATGAAGAGCAGCTCAGCAGGCTCTCATTTCAGGAAACATTTTACTACCTTATTATTTCAGGAAGATATGGTGATAGGAACAGCAAAGCCAGCACTAACTTTCCAATCTAACAGCACAGTTTTCTCTACTCCTTCACCTCAAATCTAAAGTATTTTGGTTACTTTCATTAGAGTATTTGAAGGCTTCCTGAACAACATTTTGTAGGGGAGATTAAGTTAGTTTTCTATTCAAGGGACACAGATAACCATTCCTTTAAGTGAACAGCCTGTACTAAGGGAAGGCTGTAAAATGTCATCTGCAAACCAGCAAACAAATGGTTTGGCTTGGCTATGAAACTCTTTCTCCTCAAATAAAAAGCTGTGGTTCTATCATGGCTACTTCCACCGTGACTTCTATTGAACTAAAATTTGGCTTGGAATTGCAAGCAAGGCATACTTGTAGGCAGAATTCATGCAAACAAAGCTGAAATTATAATTGAAAGAGATTTTTTTGAGTAAATAGTGTATTTGTGTTAGTCAGTACCCCTCCATGGATCAAGTTCTGTTGGTCAAAATGAAGGATTATCTCCTGAACACTTAGAGTACCCTGCATGCAAACACTCACATAGGCACGTGCATACAGAATCCCTCACCAGGAATTGTTTCTCTTTATTACAGACTACGCAGAGACAACATTTGATTCTAAAAACACCCCTCACTAAAACACGGGTGGCTTCTATGGGCCACGAAAAACTGCTCCCTCCAGCCCATCTGCAGAGCATAAGGCAGCAGCAGAGGAGCTGCAGTGAAATTCAAGGACCTGACCAGTTTGCAGTAACCAGGGATGTACATACCCAATACATACTCCCACACTGAATGACCAACACCAATCAAAGTGGAAACTACGACATATGTGCTTCAGCTTCCTTAATTCACAAGAAACGTCACTATGGTTCACCTATTTACGAAGTGCTGTATTTTTCAAGAATTGGGATAAAAGAACATCTGCTCAATGCAGTCTCCCAGTATCCACCATTCTGGCTCTGACTCTTCTGGGTTTGAGTTTATCAGTTCAGAGGAATGAGATAAAGTAAAATACACCACCAAAAGCACAATCGCTGCCTTCTTTGCAAGCGTCTATCACATTTCTGTGATGGAGAATTTAAATCAGTGTTGCCTATCGTCAGCAAGGTGCCAGCAACCTCAGGAAAAATGAAAAAGGAAATAAAAATAAAATGCAACTGCCAAAATGGAGTCATTGCCTGAACTGGCCTTGTATTGGTTTCAGTGTGTTTCCCTTTATGCTTGCAATGATTCATAGCGCTGGAGGAATATACTGCTGCCAAAAGCTGCTGGCTGCTAAATAGTTTGAGTATTTTCTCATCTTGTTCCTGGTCTATATTTTAAAACAAGTTTACCACTGCCTTTTGTTTTTAACTTGCATTTAAAGACAACAGGACAAGAGGAGAGAGTTTCAGTCCCTTACAGACAAATTGCAGAACAAACCATGAATCTCTGTGCAATAAAGCTGGAGAAAGCCTGATGAGGGAAAGAACTGACAATGCAAAGTGATGCAGGAGGTCAATATCACAGCAGTGTCCCTCTCCTCATGCGCTGAAGGAAACAGGTATCTTCATGCTGGCTTACACTTAAGGTTGGTAGCCCTGCCTGTGGCAGGGGGGTTGGAATTCTGTGATCCTTGGGGTCCCTTCCAACCCATGCCATTCTATGATTCTATGACGAAGAGATCCAGCCCTCCTTTTTTCTCCATGCAGAACACTTCGCTCTGCTTACAGGGATGTCTTATCCATACAAAGAGCCACACATTCCTCCTGTCAGTACTTTGAAAACATACTCTATAGTTAGAAGGATATGAAAATAAGCAATGCAAATAAGTACTTATTTACCTGAAAATGAGAAGCTGTACTTCTGCAGCCACCAGCCACAGGGCAAAGGATGCTGTGAGGGTTTCTGAAGAAGGAGTTGTTGCAAGAACAAAGAAATACATCACTCTAAATCACTCTGTATTGAATCACTCCATGTGAAGTTGTTTCCATCTAATTGCAGGATAGTTGAAATTTTCTGTTTGTAGAAAACAGGATTCATACTCTGGGCTTACAGAATTCTGCATCTGGAGAAGACAACTTTTTATCTCGAACTGCTTTATGAGAGATGCCAAGGCAGAACTCCTGAAAGGCCTCCTGCTGAGTTTCGGTGCTTTGACGTTAGCCTCAGCCACAGGGATGTGCGAACGGGCAGGGAAAAAGAGGCCCAGCAGCAGAAATTGAACTTCTGAAGTCTTAAAGTACTGGCAGAGCTCTGAGTTGGTTCCTAAGGTATCTCTGAAACTTCATCCACCTCTATGTTGAAAGTTGAGGGATAAACGAAGAAAAAAAAATATATTTCTGTTTAAAAGTCTGAGGGAGAAAGCAAACTTCCATGAGACTGGGATTGTCTAAATCTCTGTTAGCACACAGTGGGAAATGTCTGTCTTCCAAACACTTTTTAAAAAACCCAATTTTTCTAACCTAAAACAAAAATTAAACCTTTAGTCTCAACTTTAGGCTAAGAATTAAAGACCCAGTTTCACCCCAAAATGCCTTCGGAGAGAAAGCACAGCAGGAAAAGGTTTTCTGGCCTGAAGATTATATCATCTATTTAGGCTCTTGAATATTTTTTTTTTGGTTTGAATGCTGCAAAGAATTAAACAGGGCATCCACAAACTACAGACAGTTTGTAATTTAACACGCTCTGAAGTCTTTGCAAGACCAGATCATTATTCAGTAACATAATGGGGCCAGAATGGGTAAATACACACTCAAACACACCAGCAAGTTCATCTTTTGAGATATTTCTTAAAAGCGGCAGTGCTCCTGAAAACCATCAAATCTTTCTGTGATTAGATTAAAAAGAAAATATCACAGCAGGTAACTGAGAGGCATAAGAGATGTGCAATCACAATTAAACAAAACCAAGAAGAAGCGGAGAGAATGTGTCGTCCAGATAACACAGAGCAATGCAAAACACATAAGCTAATGCATCACCTTTGAAATCAGGGGAACAAGGTGATAAGATACAAGTGAAAAACCTGGGAAATCGCTCATAAAAAAATAATATCTGATCCATTTATCTTACAATCAAGGGTGGCAAAATCTTTTGCTTCACTCTGAGACAGAAAGCATTAACTGAGGTTTCTAAGAGCTGCTTAGCTGGAAATCTGACCAGTCTTGAAGAGGCTGTTAAACGAAGATTACAGTAAGCTGGGTTTCAAACTGTGTGAAATCATAGGAGGTAATCAACGCACTGCTCTCAAAGGAAAGAAATTCCTCAGAGATGCTTTGCTGTAACCAGGAGTGCAGAGAGAAGCAGGATCTGCCCTGTGGCCAGGAAACAAACCATCAATTCCCAAACATCTGCTCTAACCCAAACAACCGTACCATGGATGGGGACTGGATCCAAGTCCCAACACTCCTATCTTTAAATTGGGAAGGTGAACACTGTGCAGTACCAGGAGATCTGGCTGCAGCCTTGATGCTGGCAGCACCGGTGGCACTGCTCAGCCCAGGGCAATGGGTGATACAGTCCCTGCATGGTTATTTTTTGGAGGTGTTTGCTCACTGACGCTCGTTTGGTGTAATATTAAAATATTATTACCCACCATTATTAATTTGACAGCTTTAGAACTTTGTATTGGGAAAGAAATTCAGCTCCCAAATGTATTCCTCTTACTGCAGAGATACCTTTCCATTTACTAAAAATAAATAAATAAATAAAATATCAGAACAAACTCAGTATTGTTAAGAGCAATCTAACTGGGAGGATGAACACTATGAAATCACAGAGCACAAAAATCTTTCAGGAGAAATTATAGTGCAGGAAAATAGCAGAATAATGTTATTGAACACAAGCTTTTATTTTAAACTGTAAATAATAATGTTTGTCTTGGGATTGGTTTTCAATTATAAGCCTAGTACAGTCGCATCGTTTGTTATGTGTTCAGCCTTCAGGATGAATTATAGATAATTACTAGATTGGATTAAATGAAAAACTTAGTAACGCTCTGCACTACTGGGCATTCTACTAGTCTTGAATCTCCAGTAACAAAAAATCAAATTAACAAAAACATCAAATTAACAAACTCTAACTACATGGTGATTAACACCAAAACATAACTTTTTGGTTCTTGGAGATAATCTTAATGTTGGAATAATTAATTAAGTTACATTGTAAATCAACTAGACTGAGTATTAAATTGGACAGTAAATGTAAGAGCTGACATGAAACACTCCACAAGTAGACCATCACACTCTATTGTATAATGGAGTCGTAACTTAACAGTTATAGCAAATACTGATGTACCTACAATTAAATTTACACCTTAACAGTTCTAATTTATTTTTATTATCTAGTAATAAGAAAGTCTGTCTCATTAATGGTATCTTTTCCTATTTTTTAACTGGCAGTGGTGAGTACTTCTCCTTTCATATGCAGTAGGTGTTACAGGTTTTCTTACTGACATTTAACACAGTCCTTTTATCAGTTTAATGTCTTTTCTACTTACGCTTTCGGCAATGTATGTTCTGCTTTTCCACTGCAGGGCTTAGGATGATGTATAACATTTTACTTTGAGGAAACACAGCATCTTTACATAAGTGCCCTGTTTTCGGTTCCCCTTCTTCATATTACAGTATCTCGGCTCTACGCAGAACATGAAATTATTTGTATGCAAAAGATATGCTCGGTTACCTATTATTTCTGCCCTCAAGCCTCTCTAAAGGAGCTGAAGTAAAACATCCATCTCAGGGTTTCTCTGCTGCCCTCTTCCAAAAATTGTTATGGGATTCTGGAGTACCTCTTTTTGGTCAATGCTTAAAATTGTTGTGACTTCACCTGCACAGTTTAATGATGAAATTTAATTTTTCTCCATATATACACGATCACAGTTTGCCAACGCAGATATAGTTGGTTAATTATTTTTTCCATTTCCATGTTCATGTCTTTTAATGCAGTACTCCACATGGAACCACCTCTACAGAAAACAACCAAGAAGGAACAACCTCCAGTAAAAATTCCCGACACTGAATGATAGTTTACCACTCTGGAATTTGATCTCCTCTAAAAATTGCTTCTTACCCCACTATTTGCAGTGGTTGAGCTTTAGGATATCAGCATCCTAACTATCAGCCACATATTGTAATAAAGAAATAAAATGGCAATCATTACTTAAGCATGCATAAGCTATTGGATTTACTCCGCATACTGATTTTAAAGCAATGGTGATTCTCTAGTTTTACTCTCCTCACCTCAGAGACAGACTTTCTGAGGGGAAAAAATAACAGGTATCTATATTTCACATACCCTAAATCAGAAGCACTGCAGTTAGAGCGGGTTGTGCACTGAGAGGACAACCCTCAGTTGTCAGCTTCCCTATGAACAGAAAAAGTTACAAGATACCCTGCAAAGCATCACATCTCCGCTAGCCTGCATCTTTGGTGTTAAGCAGAGATAAGCAAATTTGACTACATAAATCAAATATTTCAAGTCTTTTGGGAAAGAAAAGTAAAATGAATCAGTGTCATTGGTAATTCTGACATCTCAGGCAAATCACCTTTGTTTCATTTTCACACCCCCTGACACAATCTTGCCAACATGCTCCTCTCACAAGTAAACTTCCCAGAGAAAGTCCATTTGTCTGCATGCAACCTCCCACTCTGGTCCTCACTTACCTTTCCTTCTTATTGACCCTGAAGGAAAACCTACCAGGCTTCTCACACCTTAATTACTCAACGTTCATCTGCTACAGCTCTTAAAAGACACTGCTGGTCTGAATCTCATTGGATTTCAAAGAGACTGGAGTAATTCCTATCACACTTTGTAATGTTTCCATTCACTGGCCTTTCCCTTGTCCTGGGGAAATCAACAGGAGAAAAATAAATAAATAAAAAAATACTCATTTCACTGGTTTTGAAAAACAAAGGGCCCATCTGAGTTCCTGTGGGTTATCTAACACATTCCTGGAAGGGGCTGAGTTTTCAAAGTGCTCCTTAACACTGGCTTTCTCTCCCAACTCAGCCTTGGATACAGGTCTTGCTCACATCTCCCAAAGGAAATGGAGCTTGAGAGGGACCAAGGGGGCGGGACCACCAGAGAGGCAACGAGGTAGAGGTAGGAGTTCCTGCTTGACATGAAAGCTGGGGTATATGAGTGCTGTTATTGACAGCATAAACCCCATTACCGCACTCTGGAATACACCACAGTTTGTGTTCATCACACAATTGATCTCTTATTTCCATCAAAATGATAGACAGCACAATCAAAATAAGAAGATTGTGTTGTATTATACTGTACTGGTTAATCATACGGTTGGTTTCTGATAGCACAGAAGCATCAAGGGGAGAAAAGAACTACTGAAAAACTACAGTTTTCTTCATAAAGCAGTTGGGGATATAGCAGTTACCCACACACACAGTATCTTTACCCTGAAAATGAATTAGAAAGACAAGGGTGATGACCCAGCATGAGAGCAATAAATCCTCAATTATCCCGTTTCACTTGCAACAAAAACCTTTCGAAGTATGAAAATGCTCACTGCTTCCTCGGGATTTCTCAAAGCATTCAGGTGGCAGCTAAACGAGCTCGAGGAAAGAAATTATTTGGGTCAAAGATTCTAATCCATTTGGCCCAAGCACTTCAGAAAGGAAGAGATTATTTTACTTAGCCTTCAGTAATGAGGAGCTAAGATTATTCCAGCGTGGCAAGTATGAGCTGCACATTTTAAAAAGTAGTATTTTGGGCAGCGCACTGCAGTTGCATGCTGCAGAACAGAAATTTGCTATCAATTTTCCTTGCAACTTGATCTCCATTCTGCCACCTGTTAAGAGCCAGACTAGGTGAGCTTTTAGTTAGGATTTTTAGAGGATAAAATGTAGTGACAGTGGAAGTCTTCCTTTTACTGGAAAAAAAAAAAAAAAAGGATGCCTTAGCTCTTGACAGTGGGAAAAAACCTAAAAAAATAGTCCAGCACATAAAAGAAAGGATTTACCAATGTTTTTATCCATTTTATCCATGCAAAATATAACTAGGAAGTCTTTTCATGTCTTTAAAATTAAGAAACATGGAAAGCAAATAGACAAGTACAGGAAATCCAAACCTACACTAAGCTATGTAATAAATTAAGATAAAAAACACATACTAAGCTCTTTGGTTTTCTCAATTTGTAGGAAGAAAGAGCTGGAAAGGAAGGAAAGTAGACTGATACTCAGCCAAGGATGGATTTGCCCTGTGACCCAGGAAAGAAATTAATACTAGGATAACTGTTTGAGTAATTATGGCTTCAGTCAACCAGATTCCTCAGACAGTCTGCTGTCAATCTGCTCCTCGGATGGAAGAGCTATAGGTTGGTTTCTCACGAAACTGTCAGGAACCAGAACCCCTAATTGCAACTGAGGGTGCAATTGAGAACACAATGTAAGGGAATAGGTGAGCAGAAAATATTGTGCATGCCCAATGGGGAAAAAAAACCCACTTTGTGCAACTGGAAGAGGAAATTCATAAGCCTTCCCTGCTTGTGAAACCCCTGAAAATATCAGGATTATGCTAATACCCCAGGTCAGACTGCCAGGGCCTGACCATACCTTAGTGGATATCTTTGTTTCAAACCCAAAACACCACAGATCGAGCTCCTTGCAGAGGAACCTTAAAAGCCATTTGAGGTGTAAATTCACTGAATGTACTTGTGAGAGTGGGATTGTTTCTCTGCTGAAAGCCCTGGGCACACTTTCTTGCTCCTCCTCCCAGCACCTGCCTTGGCACTAAATCAGTGGGATTGTAGTTTACGAGGAAGTTACAGTCAGAGTTACTGAGGACTGTAATCAGTTATAATCCCTAGAAATACTGAGGATATATCCCAATTTGCAACTATTGCTTCTTCACGCTATTTAAATCTCTATAGAAAACAAACTAGTTGGAAAGGGGTACTGTCTTCTGGCTACCAAGCATTTTAAGCTCTTTTGACACGGTATTCTTAATGCTCAGCCTAAAATTCCTTCAGACCATTGCAAGGCTCTAAAGTCATAACAAATGGAAAAGAAGAGAAAGAAGTGCATCTGAGAGAAAAGCCAATGTGATAGACTAATGGATAAGACTAGCAGCTTGCTTCATGATGCAAAAGGTCCTCCAACCTCAGTATGAAAGCCCTGTGCCACACTGTTTACGCTCATGGGCAATTGCTCTGGTATAGAAGTGAGAACAGTAACAACTGTAAAGTATTTTAGCCGGGTCACATCAAAAAGAGCAGATACACTTAAAAATGTAGTATGAATGAAGAAAAAGAAAGGCTTGCAGTCCCCTTCTGCTCCTTACAGGGCATGCAGAAGGGTTCATTTCTGTTTGTGCTACTGCACTTTGCCTAGGGATGCTGGCTGACACATTGTAAGCAATGAGAGTGACCATAATGACACAGTGCAGGCAGAAATAATTCAGAGAGCTGTCAAGGGGAAAGCAAAAAAGAAAAAAGAAAAAAAAATTGAAATCACCCAAGTGGCACAGAGGTGGGATTGGAAATCAACAGCATGCTTTTTATTCCTACTTAATGCTTCAGGATTATTAATGCAGGCTTCAACCACACGCAGCCTCCACCTTTTCTTACTTGTCACCTTATTTAATGCAACGGGGTGCAAACTGCCCAAGGTTATAGGTTAGGCTCAGTACCTTACTCAAGCTCTGATTTATTTATTTATTTTTCCTTGTTTTCTCAAAAATGCCACTTTACAAAATGAAGCAGAACTGGTGGCACGAATATATTTGATCAGTTGGTAGCACGAGCATACAAGGGAATAGACAAAGGCAATATTAACTTGCTGCAAGCAGTGTTTTCTTGGGTGCTAAAGTTTTGGTCCACCAAACACAGATGTCCAGATGCAAGATGTCAGTACGGGCCTAAATCCTCACCTCCAACTCTTATTTTCCTCTTCCCATCAAAATACAGGTTCTATATTTATGCATTAAATTTTCCTTTCCATTAGTAACCGGCTGACTCGGAGGCATGGAAGCCAGCCCATTGAAGACACACAGATGAAAAGAGGAACACTGCCATGGGGAGTGTTGCCACAGACCTCATGTCAGCATGTCCAGTGCCAAAAAAGTGGAATTCTTCCTCACCATCGCCACTCCATCTCACCCTAAAAAGTCGTTTCCATTACAGGGTAATACAGACCATGAACACTTTTATTTACTTGCTTTGGTTTGTTGGATTTTTTTTTTAACATGCATTAGCCTTTTTCTCCACTTTGAAAGACCTATTTTGTATGGATAATATAATTTAAGTGCTGTTACATTAAAATTTCTAGTCACATTCCCTTCATCATACCTTTCTGCATTAGGAAGGAAGAGATAAATTTTTAATCTTTTATTTTTAATGAAGATTAAAGAACAAGTTCTGCTTGGCTTGCCTTGGCACACCATACATTTTAATGTATATTGATTGGTATAAATGTCTCATTTAGAGCATATTTTTGTTAGTATTAATGGTTCTTGGACAGATAAGATTAGTCCTCCTGTAATATTGCCAGTCTCATTGGTCAGAGTTGAAGAACACATTACTTTGTTCTGAGATGAAAAAGGAAGACAAAGAGACAGCTCCTGAGACTGGAATATCAAAGGATCGATGTCCTCAGCAAGAACAGACCGCTACAGTCTGCAGGAGCCAGCACAAAATTCTGCTTTTAGTGACTATCAGTGGGCATTTTGTGCTTATTCTTCCTAATCATTTATTTCCATTTTTTCCATTAATTTCCATGGAATTCTGAGTGGATTTTATCAGGAAAGGGGATTTCTGAAGCACTTTTGAAGGTGAGCTGGAATCCAGGCAGATGGATGCTGCACGGTTATCTTTTGCTATGCAGGTACATGTAGCATATGTAAATAAGGGAAATAGCAGGTCAGAGTTTCAATGTGAGTTTCAAAAATGCTTCTTAATTTCCCATTATCCTAACACAAATTGTACAGTAACATCAAAACAATATAACAAAAATGCCACACATTTGCTAAGATTTTTTTGGTTTTAGTTACTTACCGTGCTCCTTTCAGACATTAATGCTTTGTAATGTCATACACCTGGAAAGACAAACTACATAAATATGTCATCTATCACGTAATCCAAATGCACTCCAGAAACTTCTAGTACATTAAACAAATTTACTATTCCTATAGTTTAATGATGGGGGAAAAATAATCATAGAATCATTTCAGTCGAAAAAAACCTTTCAGATCATCGAGCCCAACCATCTATTCAGTCCTATTAGGACCAACACTAGACTATGTCACCAAACACAACATCTACCCATCTTTTAAACACCTCCAGAGATGGTGACTCAACCACCTCCCTGGGCAGCCTGTGCCAGTATCTAGCAACCCTTTCAGTAAATAAATTTTTCTTAATATCTAACCTAAACTTCCCCTGACACAACTTCAGACCATTTCCCCTTGTCCTGTCACTAGCTACACCAAGGAGAAGAGATCAATGCCCACCTCACTACAAACATTTAGGTAGTCATACTGAGCAATAAGGTCTCCCCTCAGTCTCCTTTTCTCTTGACTAAACAATCCCAGGTCCCTCATAAGATTTGTCTTCTGAATCCTTCACCAGCTTTGTAGCCCTTCTTTGTACATGGTCAAGCATCTCAATGTCCTTCTTGTAGTAATGCCAAAATAAGACACTTAATCCAGTTTAAACCTCTCTGGCTACTCTCGATGCCATCTTAGGTGGCATTCCTATTTCTTTTTCCTCCCTTGAGACATGATTTTTTAACTTGCAATGGCAGCCAGCTACATTTCAACAACATCTTAAAGTTACACAATCCTGTCTACACAGATACCACCTTCCAGTAGACTGGCACTTCTGAAAACTCTGATTGACATTTTTCCAATATTTGCAAGTTTTCCTTGTGCAGCAAGAAGCATCTTGATCTATCCTTTCAGATTGCATAGTCCTCAGCATGTGATGGGGAATCCTAGGTCAGGATATCCTAAAAAATTATACCATTGCAAGACAAATCCCTTTGCTTTATCCAGTGGATGGAAAGTTAACCCCTTCAGGTTCACCAGAACTTCTCTAGGGATTTTGCTACTTGCAAATAAAACTGGTCAAACCAAACTCTGTTTTCAAAAGCAGTCTTCATAGAGCCATCCTCTCCTACCATTAAGATTCATAAAGATTTGAAACTATTAAAGCTGCAGCAAATGCACCCTGGCCCATGTCTGTTACCACAGCAAAACTATTTTATGGACAAATTGTCCATTTGTAACTTGATCCATGCCTTTTGTCTCACTTTTCACCCACACAACACAATTACAAAGCAATTACACTCTTTTTTCTAGACCTCACTACTCTTCAAAATGGACAGGACCATCTCTATACTTACTGACCTTCTCTGGAAAGGTGCCATTCCTTTTCTTTGTAACGAGAGATGCAGAGGAGGACCATGGGGTATGGGAATACAAATGGAGGACATGTCTTTGATACAATGTTCTGGAAAGCAGGGAGAAACTCAGGGAAACTGAGATGTGCCAACGCTAAATTCAAAGCATAAAGAAGCAAAAATAGGATCTATAATTAGAAGACAAGCTTTGGAAATTATTCAGCACAATGAAAAGGTAACAAACTCAACCCACATGCAGTCATAAACAAGTATAAGAAAGATTTTCTCTTATTTCACAAACTCGTCTTGTAACTTGATGTTTCTCCAGCCATGACTAGGAGACACACCCATCCTTCCTCATGCCCCGTTTACTGTACAGATCCAACCACACACCGACACACCACATGGCTCTCGGCAGCAACATCCATAACGAGCTGAAAACCTGGAGTCAATATGAAAATTAACTTTGTAGGGTAATTTCTCCTTGTTGGGGAAAGCAGTTTTACAGAGAAGCAACACCAGGTATAGAAAAATAAATTACTATTAGAAAAAGCATTTTTCAAAGCTAGTTAAGTGCTTTTCCAAATGCAGTGGGCTTTGTTTTACTTCCCCTCTGAAAGCTCGGCTGAGCATCTAAGTGCTGCTGCCATGAGAGCTGGTCAATCATGGGCTAACTACTTAAGCCAGGATTTCTATCCAAAAAAGCAATCCAAGCCTTCTTTGTCCAGTTATTGAATTTTCTGATAAATAAATGTAAAGTAAAATACAGTTCAACTAAACATCACAGCATGAAGTAAGTAAACTTTGATCTGAATTTAGGTCATCAGAGTAGGAAAAACGATTCCTTCGTTAGTGTAAGGCTATAGGAGTCTCACTGCTGATTTCAGCGGTGCTGGGATGTTAGCTCTTGGGGAATGTCCTCAGCAGACACAGAGGAAAGCCCTGCCCCAGGAGCTGCCCCCAAGGAGGGCCGCAGTCCCAGTCCTGCATGTTGCAGAACAAAACTGCACACCAGCTGCTCAGACCAACATCATGCAAGGGCTGGCCATGGATTCAGGAGACCTCAGACCAATGGTGCACCACAGCCAATGTTTCTTACACTCAACATTGTCATATTTCCCATTCTCATTCTACAAAGATATCCTAATTATCCTTTTTTCATCCCCCCTGCCATGACAAAACGCAGCAGATACGACAAGAATGACTCTGGTTTGTGGATGCTCTGGTCATGCTGGACAGAGGAACATTGTCATTCGCAGAGCAGATGTCAGAACTGGCACCACATGGGATCCAGGCAGATCTTCCTGGTTAAAAAACCCAACAAACCCCTGAAATTCACAATCATGATGGGGTTTACACTTTAAAGAAGGCATTTTACTCTCTCTGGTACTTGTAAACCCATTTGGATTTTTCTATCGTGGGTACACCACTTCATATTTTGTTGGGCAACTGGTTTCTCCAGGCTCTGTCATTCCCAAATTTATCATGTAAATTTGTACATGATAAAGCATAACTGTACTGCTTCAGGTTGTGAAGCCAGTTCATTTCACTGGAGCTAAAGCATCAGGCTGTGCAGCATTGTTCTACAAGACAAGTAAAGCTGGGCCTGCCTTGCTTCAGTGGGCTTCTGCCACGGACTTCTGCAGAAGCAAAACCCACCAAAAGGCTCAAAAAATACCTATTGAACTGACCACAGAATTTAGGCTTGGTTTTTTACCCTATGATTTTTAATTGCCTATTTCTGGCATCTTTGAAATATGGGAAATTGAAAGTTCACAATTAAACTAGGTGTAAAAACCTGCAGGTGATATGAAGACCATCACATGAAGGAGACAGTGGGTGAGATTTGTCTGATGGATTACAGAAAAGCTACACTGCTATTTTAAAATCTTAACTATAAATAAAAAAGATTTGGAAAACTTTACCCTCTATCAACAGGCACACACAATTCATAGGCTTGTCTCTCAAGAGACCGGTAATGCCTAAGGTACTACTGTGATTGCCAAGGACACAAGAAAAGCAAGAGTTTCAGGAAAACCATCCTTTCAATCATATGATCTTCTGTAAAGAAAGATTTGACCTCTTCCTAGAAACCTCAGCAGCATTTAATTTGTGGGTGAAATAAGAGAATTTCTTATTTTTAATCCTTAGCAAAGGCAAAAAAGCCGTTCACTGATGTAAATGACATACATTAAGGTCAGCTCAGCTTGGGGGAACAGCGGTCCAGTCAAGCAAAGCATTGGAACATATGCCTAATTCTAAGTATAATTGACTAAAGTGGCTAAAATTGAGCACCTGCTTAAGTGCTTTCATGGCTTCGTGCCTAATGAAATATTAATCACAAATGGCAGAGAGCCATTATACCAAGAAGGTCTTATTTATACTGAATTGAATTATATAATAATTAAGGTATATATAATCAACCATAGTAGTAAGTCTGTCAGTGTTGTCATCTGAATCAGCACATTCCACAAGCGCTAAACCTATGGTGAAATATTCCCGCTTCTAATTAACCTTGCCAGTGATTTTATTTTGTAAAGAAACTTGCAAAGCACCCGTGCCAGCAGCATGCTTGCGAGACCAATCCCACTGCCTCATCTCACAATGACAGAAGTAGTAGTTACGATGTCCATGGGACTGGTAGTAAACATGCACGCTACAGGAGTTCCTTACCTTGTTTAATCCTCTCTACTGGTTGAGGGAATTCACAGATTGTAGGAATGGTTCTCGAGCCTGATCCATAGTACTGGTTCTCTAAATCACAGAAATTATTTGCTAGACTGACAATTGCCACACTAGACTGCTCTTCCCATTACTCTACTTAAAACACATAAGATGCAAGAATTATTCTTATTTAAAATTTATTTTTAGCCTTATCTAAATACAAAGCTTTTCTGAAATTTTTTAAGTTTTAGAAATTTTAAAACTACCACTAACTCTTCAATGCACCTCTTTTTCAAAGAGAAAAGAGGTATTTGGTCAATACTTTGCCTGTGCATTCTTTAAAATGTCATGTAAGGCAAAGTCAAGGTGTGAACTGCTTTATTAAACAGGGGTAAATCTTTACAATGATGAATAATGGCAAAACCAGAATTATATTTCTCTCAGAATATCAATTTCACAAGATGAATTTATATAGTATTCTCTCATTTTAGAGTTCTAAGATATAATAATGGTAATTTTGAAATAAATAATTTTCCCTTCCTTTCCTAGAGACAACTTAAATATTAAAAAAACCCCACACCATAAAACCCAGCAGATCAGAATAGAAACTAGACTCAAGGTTGAGATTTTTTAATCCTTTTCTTATGCAGTGTTACAGCACTTGTTGCTCCTATAGCATCAGATTAAAACAGGGCTCATTACATTGGGTTCTTAGTTTATCAGAAGTCTGATGTTTTCCATGAGATTTTAATATGTCAAAAAATATTTTCTAATTAAGTCTGAGCATCTTGCAAATAAAATATTGCACTACTATCATATGAACCCAAATGAATGTTTGTCAAATGCCATTTGGCATTTCCTACCAAATGGGGACCAGTTTTGCTCCAGCTCATTTTAGATGTGTGTAAACACAGTCTGCCAAAGTAAAGGCAGATAAGAACTTGTACGTGTGTTGTATCCTGAATAATCAACTCATTCATCTCATTCTGGCAGTGCATTTTAGTTTAAAAAGCTGAGAATTTGGACAATATAACCTTATGGAAATAAGCTTTCATGGCACTGCAAACAACAAACACTTGCCTAAGGATAATTGTTGATGTTACTGTTTTCAAGTGTTGATCCATCCAGAAAAGGCAAATTCAAGGCTAGTACCTGTTTTTAATCACATTCCCACCGTAAACATCATCTTAGGGCAGAAGTGGTTGCATTTACATAATGTGATACAGGTGCCCTGGGCTCTCTGTACAATAAATCCACCCTGTGCAGACAATGATGTGGAGTTGATGAACCAGCTGTCCGGCACTGACCAGCCAGACTCGACCATGATGCTGGGGGTGGACTGGCTTTGGTGAGACCAGGTGCAAAACACCAATGTGCGGGGTACTGCCTGACCATCAAATGGAAAATTTCCAGCTGGACTTCAGCAATGATTCCTAACAGATGAGGCAAATCCAAGAAACACCTGGTAGCTTTGGGAAGGAGGAAAAAATTGGCACCATAACGCTTTACCAAATGAGTCATCAGAATATAAAGAAACAGCATTAAAGGAGAAGAACGAACTTCACTTTCAAATCCACAAGCTACATAAGAATATTTAATATTTGTCGCATTCTTTCTAGTGGGACAGTGACTCATTTAGATCAGGGTTCTTTCATAATTCAGCTTCAAGTAAATTACAAAAGGAGCTCTCGAACAAAGAACACATAAAAGATGAGCTTGAAGAAGACAATGCTCTAAAGGAGTGCTCAGCTGTGCATGCTCCCTTAGACAATGTCAGTCTGCACATAAATATAACTTATAATGAGGTGTTACCGGTATGGTTTTGGCAGCTGTAAGCAAGAATGCCTTGGAGTTAAAGGCTCCTCTTCCAGACATCAAAATTCTGCAACGCAGACCATAAAGCCAGAGGTGAGTACAGGGAATTACTTGAAAGAGCCCAGCACAGGATGGAACGCCTTCCTTATGAGGAGAGGCTGAGGGAGCTGTGTCTTTTGAGCTTGGAGGAGACTGAGGGGTGACATCATTAATGTTTATAAATATGTAAAGGGTGAGAGTCAGGAGGAAGGAGCCAGGCTTTTCTCAGTGATGGCCAGTGATAGAACAAGGGGCAATGGGTGCAAACTGGAGCAGAGGAAGTTCCATGTAAATATAAGGAGGAACATTTTCACTGTGAGAGTAATGGAGCACTGGGACAGACTGCCCAGAGAGGTTAGGGAGTCTCCTCTGGAGACATTCAAGCCCCACCTGAACATTTTCCTGTGTGACCTAATCTAGGTGAACCTGCTCTGGCAGGGGAGTTGGACTAAATGATCTTTCGAGGTCCCTTCCAATCCCAATCATTCTGTGATTCCGTGACCCTGCCTGGGTGGGACAGTAACTGCCACTGCTGGGGAGCAGGAGAAGAGCTGGAGCCAGTAAGTACGGGAGTGAGGGCAGTGGTGGAGAGGGTCCTCACTGCAGCAACTCAGACACTACAGTCTGCAGGGATAAAGCGCAAGAAGTCTGGAAGGAGTTTGCACTTAGGATGCGCTCTTCACCTTGTCTATAATCATAGTATTTCAAGCTCAGGGAAGGTCTTTTTGTCCAAGTTCTTAGTGAGTCGTATTTCTAACTTCCCTAACAATTTGAACCATAAATATAAGCACTAGTTAAAACCACACACTCTTAAAAAATAGACTATTTTAAAATTGTGAGTTGGGATTTTATTTTCCAACAGAGAAAGAATTTGTAACTCAAAGTTAAAATTTTTGCTTTACAAATGCTGATAACATCCAGACTTAGAGTTACCTGAGGAATAACAAGTCACAGCTGTGGGGAAGTTCCCGACCTACCTAAGATCATATCTGTTGTGTTTCAGAGCTTTCAAGTAGCATCTAGAATGAAACTGGTCATAAACACTCTGGGAAATTTTTGAGATTGCTGCAAAGTAAACTGAGTGTTAATGATGTCTAGCAGCACTGGGGTGAGATTCCTGCTTTGATTCAAAATAATGATGATCAACCATAAAGGTCTCTCACACAAGCAGGTTAACGAAGACCATCAATTGAGGGGTCAAAATAACTTGGACCCATCTTGAAAAGGTTAATGAGTGAAGTAGGAATGGAAATCCACCTCCAACCTGCCATATGTCTGCTCCATTTTGGCAACATCTGTGTTTGTAGAGAACAAGTCCCTGCATGCACCAACAGAGAGCTTTTGAGAGCCTAGTTTGGATAATATTATTATTAGCAAAGGGGAAAACAGGCTTAATAGTAATGTCATGTAGGTCATCGAATTGCCAAGGTCTCCAGAACATTGGCAGAGATCCCTGACAAGAAAAGCTAACATGGATTATTTTACGAACTCAATGAACTGTGGACAACTTATGTCTGTAGAAATTATGTTATTACAGGACTTAAAATATTAGCGTCTCAGAAAAATTCTATACACTAAAGCACAGGATGGGCAAAGCAGCACACACAGTGATTCTGTACCAGCAATACTGCCATCATACAGCTCCCATCACACCGTGCCTCATCTGACTCGGAAAATTAATCTGGCTCTCCAAGATTAATTATATTTATTTATTCTGCATTTCTTTGGGAATGCTGTGATAACACTTGTATGTGATAGCATCAATCAGTTTGCTCTGAATTAATTTTCCCCCTGATGTTAAAAACTCAATTCTTGGGCTCAGTTGGGGTAAAGTATTAGACAACCACATGGCATTTTCACATCGCTTCATCACAGCATCATCTCCTTCAAAAAGAAATGGTCACATTTACCTATGTGAAACAAACAATTATTGAAGGGTTACTCCCTACCTCAGACATGTCCTTCCTCCTTGTGTCAGTTTTTGCTTGCTGGTGCCATTTGCCTGAGGGTTTATACACTTCATCTCCCTGCCACTGGCTTCAGCAGGAGCTGCAGTCCCGTGGTCCCTTTATACTTCTCACACCATCCAATACAACTGCAGATGTTTCCATTATCCATATAAATGTCTAATCCTTTTCTGAACCCCACTAAGCTCTTGGCTTCGGTGAACTCTTGTGGGAATTAATTCCACAGGTTAATTATGCATTTGTGTAAATACTTATTTTCTTTAATGGTTTTAATTTTGCTGCCTTTTGCTTTCATTATAAGTCCCCTGGTTCTTGTATTATAAGAAAGGATAAGTGAAAGTGCCAGATTTACTTTCTGTATATGCAATTCATTATTTGTATATCTCCATCGTGTGCCCTCTTTATGTCCCCTCTCCACACTAAACCGTCCCAGAGTTTTAATTCTTTCTTCACACAGAAGACATTCAAGCCATTTGCCATAATTAAAACAATTAATTTCAAGCAAAAAAATCCCGACTGCTACAACAGAGAATTCAGAAAGGAATGAGGAATAAGTTGAAAGAATGACTAAGCTTCCTTCATCTACTGGGATTTTTTGAGAGCCTTACGCTGCACACATTTCCACACAGAGGCCGGCTGCTCTTAGGCTATCTAGCTAATAATATTTAAGTGTTTTAATAATCCGGTAAGGTGAAATTAATGTGTTTAATTTATTAAGAGCTTCTTCAGCAGCACTGCTGGGTTTATATTCATTATTACAAGAATTTAAATTCATGACAACAATGAGCACTTACATTTTTCCTAAACTTAGGAGCCTGGTTTTCTTCTGAGCAGCAAGTTGCAAAGAAGAACACTGAAAAATAAAGAAAAGTTTTCTTTACCCCCATTAAGATTTGGCACACAGGTAGCATTAAAAATCATGCAGTTACTTACTATAGATACTGAGGTAAAGACTTTTTGCAGATGAACTTTAGCCCATTAATATTTTAACGGCATCAATACCTCACAAGCATTTCAGCAGAGATGACCTCTCCAAGAAATAGATATTTTAAAGACAGATTATACCCACTGTATATTTGGCTAATAAGAATGTATGGATGGCACATCTCCTTTTAGAAGAGATTTAACAGAAGGAAATCTTTTAGGCCTTGGGGTTTGTTGGGGTGAGTTCCTTACTAGACTGTAAACAACTGAGGCAGAATATAAAATTGCATGGCAGTTCGCTCTCCTTCTCCCAAAAAAAGTTTGGGAGCAAGTGCATTTCACCCTGAATTCCATCAGTGTATTTGCCGATACGTGGTTGTTGCAACGCTGGATTCATCCCAGCCGATTCCACACAGCTATTGCACCATCAGCTTGAGAAATTGAGGCTGTGATGGTTCACAGCACCTGTTTGGTTATGTTGCCTGTTACATTAAAAGGGATGTACTGCAGCAACGTACACAGCCTGTACACCTCAACCTGTACAAACTGAGCATGATGTCAGTCTGCAGGTCTAATAAATGCTAAGTTTTAAATAAAAAAGGCTGTGCTGTTCTAGGGATTTTCAGTGAAATATGGCCCTTCTCAAACATCTGCTCAGATACAGGTTTTTTTTTAATTTTGATCTCTGAGGAAGCAAAGTGATGACACATGACACACTCTTTCAGTGAGAAACAGTCCTGGCAGGTCAATTGTCAATCCACTTCCTGCTGTGACTATGCATCCCTTAAGAATTGCTTTTAAACTTTATGAAACAGTAGTCAGCAAGATTAGTGAAAATAAACAGTGGATTACCAGGGGGAGTACCAGAGAGGTAAGAGAATTCACACCCTTGCATATAGAAAGAGCCACACTACTCAAACCAGGACATGTCTAACTTCCATCTCACTTAATTCAGCAAGCAAAAAGCCCAAAATAAAACAACAGAAAACCCTTTGCTGATCTTCCTTGATAAATATTATCAGTAAAGTCTAAAGTCATGTTACAAAGAGTTCCACTCTGGTTAATTAGTCTGGCAGCCAGGGGAAATCCCCAAAAGAATGCTTTGATACTTTCCTTTTATTACACTGAAAGGAGAGCAAGATGTTATTCTGTAAGCTACATCTAAAGGACAAGTAATACAGATTCATCACCTACTGCTGAGCAGTACCCTGATGATTCGTTTTGTTAAACTAAGCTCTTTTGTTAAACTAAGCTCTGCGGAGGCTTGGATTCACTCTTCAGTTCAGGTTCATGAGAAGACCCGAAGCTTCTAAATAGAGATAGGTTTCAGCTCAACACTGTATTCATTTGTCCTACTTTGTAACTTGTTTCTACAAAACAATAAAGACTTTTGTTTACCCTTTATTAAGATAAACTAGAGTGGATTAGTATCCTTTACTTTGGTCTGACCAGAACTAAGTACTCTGCATGAACTCAAGACAGGGAAGACTTTCTTTTTGCAAGGGCACCAAAATTACACGTGGAATAGCCAAGCATCCTTTTGAATTGTTTGACATGCAACAAGTATGACTGTGCTCCATAATTCACTTACTTTACACCCACCTGCATGAGAAGCAGCAGCACTAAGCCATCACTGTAAAGATCCATCTCCTTTGGTGGGCAACAAACAACACTTCAGGCTCTTCAAAGAAGGTGCGAAACAGTTATAACTGCATCTTCTCTTCAAAGTACGTATCATTTTAATGAGCTTTCTGTAAAAGACACAATTGCAGTAAAGAGAAAAAAAAAACAAGTCTCCAGAAGCAAATCTGTATAATTTCTGTGTTAACTAAGGTCTCTCTTGCTGAAGTCAGATAAGAAATGAAGATTCTATATTTTATAAAAAAGGCTTTGCTTTAATTGCATGCAGAAATAGTGTGTGCCTTTCCCTTTTTTCCTGGCTGGTCTATTTATTTTTTTTTTTGTAGAATGCAGGATAACAGAACAAGTATTTTACATGAGAGAGAAACAATTATATACCATGTCTGCACTGGGACTTGCCAGGTCAGGCTGTATCCTCACTGGGGAAGCAGGTTCTTCCACCCTTGCCCAGGGTAGGATTGGGAACACTGTCTCTGATAGGGAAACAGCCTGAAGTTTCTCACTGGGAGTCCAGAACTTTGTCTCCTACTTTACTAAACAGCCAACTTTTCTCCCATATGTTTTGATGATAATAGTTGGTTAGATGTCCAGCCTCTCAATTCAAGCTATAATAACCTTCTGGACAAAATGTTTAATACCATTGCTCTTGCCAAAAATTTAATTGCATCCATTGATGCATCAGAAACAAAAGCATTACCTAATGAATTTTTCCTTAACAGAGGCTTTCTTTCCCTCTTCACGAATTTCTCAAGGTTATTGGACTACAGATCCTGCTATACCAGCACCTGTCTTTCAAGTCACCAGTACCCTGACAACTCTTTTTGAGTACTGGGGCTCCAGATCTAACAGTAATGAAGCTCTCCCAGTTGGTTTCTGACTTATTTTTTAAGATTGAGATATTTGAGATGGTTCACGCAAGCAAAGATGGTCACCAGACCAAGCCTCAGACTAACTGAAGAAAAGGGAACAGACTAAAACTGAACAGAGCTGCGTGAAGATAGGGATATGCTTTCTTGGAAAATTAAAACCAGTGAAGCGTAACGACTCTGATGGCAGCTGGGGAGTGATGAGCAAAGCAGTTGGGCATCTGCTCAAATCTAACATCAGTCTACCTGAAGTTAGAAATACAGTTTACTATCTTGTTAAATCAAACCTTTCTTTTTCTTAACAAACAGAGTACCAGTGCAAAGTACAAGTCTGTCTGCTCTTCTGTACATAACTCTTCAATTATACCAAACACTGTCATTTTGATATCACTGTGATATGCACTCTGGTTTGATGGTACAATGAGGTGTGAGGCTGTTGGTAAGCTAACTGGCGCGGCTCTCTTGAGAAAGCTCCCTGGGTCCTGCATTACTGACTGAAGAAAACCAATTGAGATACAAACCTGACATTTCTAAGGAACATAGATGGGTTTGGAAAGAAATCAAATAGCAGGTAATGAAGGTTTTGAGACTGCTGCGTGCAGCTGTTTGAATCATGTTGAGTTTATCAGTTGCAAGACTGACTTCAAACTTGAGTTTTGTGAGGTCATACAAGAAGTAGCTGAGAACCTGACCTGCACTCCTGAACACTAACAGCACTAGTACAACATTTAAATAGATGAAATACATCCCTGCTGTAAGCAAGCATTTTCCACTTATCTAGCACGTGCTGTCATAATTCTGAAGTGTCAAGGTCTGATCTGGATCGTTCTCCAGTTGACAACAAGCAAGCAATTCCCCACGCAGCACACTGCACATGGGCACCGTGCAGCTCAAGCTTGGAACTTTCTGTGTACCATGTACTTTAATATGACAGAAACCCAGGAGACCAACCACGTGTAAAACAATATGATAGCCCCACAGCAAACCTTAAAATAACATTGTCATTTCTACCTTCACTGTCATTGAGGCCACTGACCTGACTTAAGAACACCACCCTGGAGCTCCCTAGTAAGCAGGGCTAGAGTCATCTATATGGTTTACACTGCTAGGTAAACTGCTACCTCTTTCCCTCACCCCACACTAACCTGCAACTCCATTACTTAGGTTTACATATTAAAAATTAAATAAAACTGGTCTTAGTAGTACTAGACAGTTTATGCAATGTTTATAGAGCTCAGAGTTCCACTTTTAAGAACTCTTCAGTGACACAAGCCTACCACTGATTCCCAATGACAGATATTTTTGTTTTTCAGCATAATGCTTGGAATTTTTTCAATACCAGAGTAATTTCTGGGCTCAGGGAAATGCCATTAAGGATTGCCCTTTCCTACTCACCTCCCTCTCCGATGAGATCAGAATGTGCACAGGCAAAGACCTTGCTGTTCCTGCCCACAAATCAATACTTACTGCAGCAGAGAAAGGGCAGGAAGGAACAGAGGATGAAACAAAGGACTGGAACATAGAAGTCAAAGCAGAAAAGCTCCATTTCTACTGACAGGTCTCACTTCTCATCCCTGTTCTTTTAGATGGTGTCTATTTAGACCAAGCAAGCAACCACTAGTAATGCCTTAGCTCTGTTGCCATAAAAACTTTAGCAAACTAAACATTGAGATTTGCTGTTCAGTTCACCTGAACAACCAGTTCCTTTGCTTTTCTGCAATTCAGAGCATGGACTTTCAGGGCTCTCAAACAACACTTCAGGCATACAGCAGCAGAAGCATTTTTGTCATTGCCTGTATAACAATTTTACACTCCTTTACGGTTAGATCCCAGCTTTAATTAAAGAGGGGAAAAATTACCACGAGAAGGTCAGCAATGACTCCTGAGTTCAAGCCAAAAAAGGAAGGAAGTCACTTACTCTTCTCTGGAAGATGATATGTTAACTATATGCACTGTTTAACATTGTGAGTTAAGCAGCATACTCAGTGGAACTGTGTGAGTGTACAAGATCTGAAGTCCTAGTCCACAAAACATCCCAAAATTAGGCCCAAAGGCTTCGTATCTGTCACTCACCACCAACCAGGAGAGAATACCTTCTGAATAAGGATGTGGTGGTCTGTAGCTGTTTGGTTAATGGAAGCACTGACACTGGCGATAATGAACCTAGCAGTCATCATTTCCATGCTGGCTGTTTCAACAGAAGTATTTAAAGGGAGGATACAGTGTTATTTATCAAGAAGGTATGTCCAACTGACTGTGAGCACAGATTACCCAACTGACTTTTCCTGGAATTGTAGTTGCAATGACTCCTGCACGTTCTTGTTGTTCCTTCCTAGCATCTTTTCCTTGGGTCCTGATGGAAAATTAATGGGATTCATCCCACAAATTTATGACCCATAGATGATTTCAAGCCATGAAATCTCATTTCTATTCTGCACAGATGTATCAGTGAAGTCTAGATGCTGCAACTCCTGTGAACTTTCTCCATACTATTTCTTTGCTAAACCTCTACCATGCTTCTTGAGTTCACATATTGTTGCAAATAATTCAGTATATTTACCCCAAAACAGTAAAGCTTGTTTTCTTATAAAAATCAAAAAGAAATGCATATATTCTCAATTGAAAAGAAAGCTCAATCTATTCACTGTAAGATCATTTTGCTAAGTTAATAGTTTAGTAATGTTCTGTTCATCCAATTTTTCTTTTTGGCCATTTAAGGTTGGTTTTTTTTTTAAAATAATAATTAACCTTTTAAACCTTCTACTCTTTCTTCTGTATTCTGACTAATGGAAATCCTAACTCAGTACTTATAATCTGCATTTATTTAAATTGTTGGTTTCCTATTCTGCATTTCACAAACCAATTATTCAAATGGCTGCCAAACCCTTTATCTTTCGCTATCATTCTAGAAACAGCCTTGTTGTCAGCATTATCAGTGCCAGTAATAATTACATTACTGCTTCAAAAAGTACCCTTGAACCCAGACAAATCAGTGCATTAGGAACCACTGTAAGCCAGTTTTCAGTATCCTGGGTTTTTCCTCTCTAGTTCCTTAAGGTGCTGTTATCATCTCCTGTTTGTGCTTTAACAAATTGCAATTGCCTGGATATTAGAATGTCATGACAAAAGCTTAGCAGGAAGAAGTGATACAGTTATGCTTAACACAGATTCATGCTAAGACATCGTTACCTTTTACTTGCTTTATTAATTGACTGTGATTTGTACGCTGTTACATTTCGAAATGAAGATGTCACAAATGAGCAACCCTATTACCTCTCTAAGATCCAGTACAGCTAAACCACTGAAACATAATTACACTGATCCAGCCCTTGTGCCCAGTCTTTTCTCATTTCAGGGTCTAACTTGCTGCCTCCAAATTTCTCCTCCCCAAATCCTACAATCTCAGATACACACACACAGACATGCATGGCATTACCATAGTTCTCCTATTTACCTTTTTGTGGTTCCTCACATTTAAGATTACAGATGTCCACTTTCAATCTTTGCCCCTTCTAGATAAAAGCTCTGTGATCTCAGCAATTTCACGTTCTTTCAGCACCCACAAGCCTGACTTCTGACACCAGCAAGCTTAACTTCTCTGAACTAGCCAGCACTGGTAAGGCAAAACACCTTGACTCAGAATGAAAAACCAACTGTGGTGGTTTAGCCCTGGCTGGAGGCCAGGTGGACAGGGGAGAAAAGATATATTAAGAGGCATGGTAGTCAAGATAAGGACAAGGAGAGATCATTTTATCAGCGACGATATGGGCGAAACAGACTCAACACAGTGCAGGAAAGAACTATTCTAATTTATTACACTACACTAGAAAGAACAGTGAAGAACCGGAGTCAGGAGTGCAATCAAATCTTAAACAAATGCAACCAGATCTTAAAAACACGTTCCCCCCACCACTCCCTTCTTAGCAGCCTTTAATCAGAATCTTGCTCCCTTCTTCCCCCCCGCTCGCAGTACAGGGGGGGCAGGGACTGGGGAACGATGGGGTTCTCCGTAGCACCTTCCCCCCACCCCTCCATTCTAAGCAGAATTCCCTTTAGCCATGATTTTACTCCCTTCTTCCCCCCCTGCTCGCAGTACAGGGGGGGGCAGGGACTAGGAAATAATAATGGGGTTCTCGGTTACTTCATGAGCTGTTTTCTTTTCCCAGATCTTAAAACACCTCTACCTCCCCACCCCGCTCCCTCCTTAGCAGACTTCAATCTAGTCATGATTTCACTCCCTTCCTCCCCCCGATCACAGCACAGGGGGGCAGGGACTGGGAGACGGGGGCTTCGGTCAGTTCCTTGCAAGTTGGTTTCCTTCTCGGCCGGGGGGGGAAAATCCATTCCACACACCCTCCCCCTGCTGCGCCATGAGAGGCCCCGGTACTAGAGACAAGTCCTCCAGGAACTTTCTCCGTGTGTCTCATCAGCTGCTCCGCCTGGATCCCTGCTGTGGCGGGCAGCAATAAATCACAATGTCTCTCAGTCCAAGTCCTC
Source organism: Zapornia atra (assembly GCA_013400835.1). NCBI lineage: Eukaryota > Metazoa > Chordata > Aves > Gruiformes > Rallidae > Zapornia > Zapornia atra. The sequence goes on along the minus strand of VZTU01027505.1, from coordinate 105,841 downwards.
ACACGGGGCACACCAGCCTCCCCCAGCAAACCTGTACCAGTGCAATTCTCTCTCTCTCTCTCGCTCATCTCTGTAGGTTCCAAGTGCTGGCAGGGGCTTGCTTCAGCGTAAGGGTCACAGCGTCTTCTCTATGTCTCCACCTGCTCCATCCAGCGTGGAGCCCCTCCACGGGCTGCAGGTGGGGTCTCGGCCTTTACAATGGGGTTTCTCCACGGGCTGCGGGGGCATCTTTCTCTCCGGCACCTGGGGTGCCTACTCCCCCTCCCGGCCTTGGTGTCTGTACAGCTCGTTACATCTTCTCACTCCCTTCTCCGGTGGCAAAATGCAGCTGCTTCCGGGTTGTTTTCTCCTATATGTGATTCTCAGAGGCGCTGTGACTATCTCTTACTGGCTTGGCCCCGGTCAACAATGATTCTGGCCTTGGATTGTTTACATTTTGGAGCTCCAGAGAATTCCTGCAGCTCCTCACAGCAGCCATTTTCTGCACCCCTGTTCTTTTCCAGCACCCAACCTCGCAAAACCATGACACCAACTGAAAATGAATCCTAAATTAGGAAAACAATTCATAAAGATGCTGCAAGTATTAAGTGGTAACTCGTTTTCTGCATGAGGTAATTAATTAGCTCGTCTAAAATATTCTATCCCTACCCACAGAATCTATTTTTTCTTGGCCTTTCTCATGCTTACCATGTCAGCCCTGTGATTTAATGCATTTTCAAATCTTTTGTGATGTAGGCTCCAGAACCAAGTGAAATAGCTGCCTGCACCTGCCTCCTAGGACTCAAAGCTCTTGCTAACCTTACAGTTTCAATATTGAGAATTAATCTTATTTATTCTGGTTTTTTCCCCTCCTTATTTAGTAGATTAGCTTTAAGAAAAATACTAAAACCATACCTGTGTGTGTAGAGTTAGCAGAACAGTTTCTGCCTGCTCCCACTGTCATCACACTTGCCATGGTTGCATCCCAGGTCTCACCTTTGCACGTTCACAGGAAGACTTAAAACACTGCTGCTGTGTTTTTCATAGAATCAGAGAATGGTTTGGGTTGGAAGGGTTTATCAGATAAACAAACCAACCACACACATTCATTTCAACATGTACCTCGAGGTTCTTCTATAAAAGAACTCACAAGAATATTTAATAGCTGAGATAAACACTCAATTAAGGTAAGGTTGCAAGCCTTCAGATTTCTTGAGTACTGTCCTGGTGGATATCACATTGACTATTAAAAAGGGTGACCGCTGAAAAGAGAGGAAACAGAGCTGGTTGTGCAGATGGTGGGGAAGAAGATGTGAGCAAAGTGAAGGTTTTGTGCAGGATGCTGAGGACAAGCCAGAACTTCATTGCAGGCACACGAGGAAAACCAGGCATTATTTTGAGGATTTCTAGCCTAAGTGGCCCCTCTGAACTTCAGCCAGCAGCCATTTACCTTCAGGCAGAGTGAAAGAGAAGGGTCTCTGGTATAGAGCCAGAGAGGGAGATTGGCAGCTGAAGACTTCTCACAAGAAAAAGGGAGTTGCAAGCTATTGTTAAACTTAATCTCTACAGAAATTAAGAGCGGCTTCTTTGGCATAATCAATTATTGCTACCAAATCTATCCACATTACTGACATTAATACACCAGCTACACTAAGAAAACCTAACACTCACATCAACCCATGGATCTCAAGGGTTGGTGCGATCGTCAGAGCAGACGATGCTGCAGAAAAGCCCTTCCTTTGTGGCTGTGATTTTTTTTACTATGCAGGGACTGGAGGACATCTTCATTGCTCTCCAGATCGAGACACTGATTCAGCATAACATTTAATTGGGCGTTTCACTTACAATGCAAGAAGAGTCCCACAGGCTTCAGTGAGAATGACACATATGTAAACATTAAGTTCTTTACAGAGAGAGTGGTGAGGGGCTGGAACAGGGTGCCCAGAGAAGTAGTGGGTGCCCCATCCCTGAGGGTGTTCAAGGCCAGGTTAGATGGGGTGCTGGGCAATCTTGTGTAGATCCAGGCCTGGAGGTTGCTGGCCTTGCCTGTGGCAAGGGAGTGGAGCTCTGTGATCCTTGAGGTCCCTTCCAACCCAGACCATTCTATGATTCTATGGTTTTGACTTTTTGACTATTTACAGGTATTTTCTACCAGACCACCTGAGAAGCCTGAAAGGAGCAACAATTTTTCCTGAAGAATGGCATGACCAGCAAGACACAACTTATGCAATCAACAGCTGACACCAACCATGATCTGCAACAGCACAAAGACAACCTATAGTTTTTTTTAATTCCCTTAAATCTTTACTTGGCATAAAAGGCAAGTATGTCCATATTATGCTAGTCAATATGGGTTGAGACAAAAATATAGTCAGAGAGAAAATTATCATATCACGTTTAAGGCTTTATGACTTTAATAAAAGGAGAAAAATATTAAACCAAACTATGAATTTCATTAGAAATTCCAGAAAGTCTCCATTACGTTTAACTCTGTATCTTTATGTCTTTGGGTCAACTTTCACTTTTGAGGTTGTCTGATGTCCTACACCGAATAAACCATGCATCTTAGAAGGGAGTGTTAAAAAGCTGAGAACATTCAGCAATGCCTCATTTTAGATGACATGAAATGATGCAAAAGCAAGGCAAAATGCCAAAGCAAAAATGGATAAAAATAGCCAACAATTTTTTAATCTTCAGAGCCTTTTACCTCCATTACCAGCCGAACCATCTGTTCTGCAGTTGTTCAGGTCTGCAGTAGCAGCAGTGTACAAACTGTGTTGTGTCTTCAACAATCTGCTGGGTAAAACAGTCTCTTTCGACATTTAAAAATAACAATACAGTTTTGGTGTTTAACAATGTAACCAGAATAAACAAGTCAAATTTATGGTGAAGATTCAAAGAAAGTCTGATCTTTCTTTAGCCCCAAGCACAAAATAGAAGGGGTGTGCTGTTGACCCTGGCCTCCACATCCATCTGCTGGGTCCTCATTCCCCCACTGTCCCTTGCTCCACAGGTACTCCTCACTGGAGAAGACAGAGTAGTGACAGCTGGAGTAATCTTACATCTTTAGACCTTGGTTTTGCGCTTTCCCCATACAACTCCCTCAAGGACTTTCCAAAAGCCATTTACCCATTCTCTGCCTCAGCTTGCCCAGGCTGAGTGGATAAAGGCACCGGAGACTGTGAGCGCTCCTGGAAGTAACTGCACAATCAGTCCATTCCCAGTTGTTACCTGGGCTTTACACAGGCCAGCTCATGTACTTTTCTAGTGAGGTTTTAGGCCACACGCCTGGACCATCTCCACGGACTCTAGTGCCTGCAAAGCAATCCCGCTTTGACAAAGCACCTTACAGACTTACTGCCACGTTTAGCTTTCTGAATACCAGACCAAATCCAGCCTTTGAGATCCTTCCTTCAAAATTTCTGTTGATAGAGCAGACCAGTCGTTCAATAAAATCACAACTTGGTAAACCATCAACATAGGTAAGGCTTGATCTTTAGACTACATCTGATAACATGTTCAAATACTATAAAATGAGCTTAAATATGTATCATGTTTTAAGAAATGGGCTCAGTGACCTGAAACCAAGAGATTCTGTGACATTAAATGCATCTAATTTATTTTCTTGACCTAGCATATTTGACATAGATTAGAGTTTTAATAGCTTTGCTGAAGCTCTTGGGCTATGTACTCTACAGTTTCAAAGATGATGTAAATAGGACATTTGTGCATGTTTGATTCTCCTTTATGACTAAAGCCAAAGGCACATCCCAAAAGCTCAGGAAAAACAGAAAAGATTTTGAAGGAAAAGCACAAGCTAACAAGGATAGAGTCCAGCTGGTATATCACTTTACCCTTTATTTTTTATGACTCCTATACTTTCTGACTATCTTCCTGTATCTTGTCATTAAAACCAGCTGTCAACCCTTAATGAACAACTAAGTTTTGCATCAACCTGACAAAGGATCTGTCTGCCAAACCAAGCTGGTTTTCCTTCCTTTCATTCCTCTTTCAGCCATACACATCCCTAATCCACATGGGCAACGCTTGGTGCCAGGACAACCAAATGCATCGTATTCCATTTTTGACCCTTCCTCACTGCTACAGAAACAGTAAATTCCACTGAGTCAAATCAATTTTTCAAACAGGACTTTGAAATCGTCAAAGCCAAGCTGGTAAGACAGATAAAGCACATTCATGATACGTGATTTCATTCTGGCCATTGATTATTCAGGAAGTCTGCAAAAAGACAGTCACTCTCCAGGTCCTGAAATTATCTTTCTTGAGATTTCATTTAATACAAATAATATACATGAACATTGCATATTTTGCTTTTTTTGTGGGATGATGCTCCAGAACCCATTCATTATTTATATTCTCTTAATATGCTGCAGACAGCTCCTATGCACATACTGGTTTCACCACTCTCAAAATCTCTTCAAAAGAAGCACTGAAACCTTTCATTTCCCTTTAAGGCTTTTTGGGTAGAATTAATAATACACATTAATAATTCAAATTTTCTTTTTGCCTGTTGGTGGATGAGCAGGTTTCACAGTGGCTGAACAGTTTTCACACAGTATTACCAACCTGCATTAATAATGCTTGCTTTTTTTTTCCTCCCTCCTTCCTCTTTCTAGCTGGTTGATGGGCAGGCTGTTTAAGAAATAATATGCTTTGATAATAGGTAGTTTTCCTTTGCAGTGCCTCAAACCCAGGAGAGACTAGCGATGTGTTGTAAATATTCAGTATGGATAGCATCTATCAATCTACGATGGCTTGTTAAGAGGAATGCTGAAAGTACACACCTACAGAGCACTTCTTTCACAGCTTTTCAGGCCCGTCTGAATAAATACAGGAAATATTCAGTCTCCTACTGATCAGCGGTGAGAATTTCTACCCCCACCTACTGGCAGCAATATAATTTAAAATCATTTCACATCAGCAAGAGAAAAAAGAAGGGAAAAAAAAAATCAGTGCTAATCATTACCTCACTCCTATATGCTAACATCCTGAGAGGATCTGAAGGTTATAAATAGAGCTCAAGAGGTCCCAGGGATTTTCATTCTGCAGGGAGGGGGCTGACATTCAACCTGAGGGCACTTGCAGCCTTAAAAGTCTTTTGCCACAATTCTATCAACAGCCTCTTCCCATCCTGCCTCCTCCTGATCCTCTTTTCTAGTTAGAAGTATTCTTTCTGGTTAGAAGTTTTTCCCTTTACTTAAGTTACCTGGCTATTTTTTTGAGCATCTGTTCTCTTTAAAGCTGGTCTATCAGATGGGAGACAGATTTTCATTTCCCATTCACCTCAGGGCCCAGAGCTCCTTTAGTATGTGAACAATTAGGAATTCAAAACTGTCCACTCAAGAAGCTATCAATAAATCATCCCATATTTATAAAATACAGAAAGCTTAAATGCTTCTTTTTTGTACAATCTTTACAGTTGCTGGAAATGTTCAAAATATTTGAATGTATAAATGCAGTGATTCCAAAAGGACAAAACAAGAATAAACAAGAAAGAGAAGGAATATTTTTATCTGCCTTTGCAGTTTAACTTGAATTTATTTTTAGTTAATGATAACAGACTCAAAAAAAATCCAAGCACTGAGCAATACCAGAAGTGTCATTTGGAACAGAGTTAAACACGCTTTCACTATCATTAATCACAGCAAAAGTGACAGAAGAAAAATGAGCTGGCTTGGTATATCTAATATATTAATTCCTCCTGCAGCTACTCAATGCATGAACAAGTAAAAACAGGTAAATCTTTGGAAAAAGAGAGGAATGTCTGTATGATGCTTTCTGTTAGTAAGAAATAGTAGGTTGTTTCCTCAAAGCAACCTACAAAAGTAAAAAAAAAAAAATCCAAAGATTCCAGTTTTAAATGTGGTTGAATAATTACAATGGAAAAATAGCTAAACTGTACCAGCTTAACCCCATTATCACACATCCCTGTTCCTATGTTGCCTCCAAAAGACAGATTCACAGAATCACTAGATTGAAAAAGACCTTTAAGATCAAATCAAGCATACCCATCTCCTGCTATATCATATTCCTGAACACCTCATCTACCTGTCTTTTAAATACATCCAGGGTTGGTGACTCAACCACCTCCCTGGGCAGCCTGTTCCAATGCCCAACAACCCTTTCAGTGAAGAACATTTTCCTGTCATCTGATCTGACCCTGCCCTGGTGCAGCTTGAGGCCATTTCCCCTTGTCCTATCACCTGTTGCTTGGGCAAAGAGACCATCGCCTACCTCCCTACAACCTCTTTTCAGGTAGTTGTAGGCAATGATAAGGTCTCCTCTCAGGCTCCTCTTCTCTAGGCTGAACACCCCCAGTTCCCTCAACCACTCCTCATAAAGTCTTGTATTAGTTTTCTGGAGATCTGGATAATTTTCTCCCTTACAGCTATGCCAACACTGGGACTTCTTCCCAAAAAATTATTAAATTTTATTCCAGTTTCTTAGTTATATCAACAAAACCCTAACCTTACTTGGTGTTTTGTATTTTTTTCCTAGTTTCAGTAAAGTCACAGCCATGCAAGACTCTCCTTACCTACCGATGAAATACATGCAAGGTAAGCAGAGGAAATGATAGGTAAAAGAATCTTTTTTTTAATTTGGGCAATATTTAAAGGTGATAATTTCAGATCTGAACTTAAGCTTCCTCTTTATTTCCTGGTGTATTCTAACAGTTATAGCACACATACGGAGCCCTTCCTAAAAATACCAAATGGAGACCTACTTGCAGAACTTGTGACTGTTGACACGATGAAGAAACATTATTGTGCGACTTCAGAGGTCCAAAAATAGTGAATTAGAATCTTTTACCAACAAGTTCAAAGTTGACCCAAAGGCACAATGGAAAGAAAAGGAAATTATGGTGGTTAAATACAATTTAAGCGTTGCGTTCTCTCTGCTGGAGACAGAGAAGGTTCTTACTCATTCTATCAGTTTCTATATTCTGGTCTTTTACTGCAGAAAATCATCGTATGATGAGCTCCTGGCAAAATCAGGAGATGGATAACTTTGTACAACTCACAGACTGTTCTGTCCCAAGTTATTCATGTAATCCATCTGCAGCTTGGCTCTTCTTTTCCCAGCCTGTTTTTTAGACTGCAGGTTATAGAAACTATTTTATTGCTACATAAAAAGCCCTAAAAACAGGGTGACAAGAAAGGGGCAGAAGTGTATTACGGAGCCACCAACAGTAACGACAATAAACTTTGGGGACAGTTCTAGCTGAAACTTCAGATTTGTGTGCCCTGTGCTGTACCAGTGCTGTCATCTTCTGGCTTTGGCAGAGAGCAGGAAATTCACTGATTTATTTGGAAAGGCACCTATTTGCTACCAAGGCATGGGGACAGCAGTGACTGTGTGGTGGGGCAAAAGCAGAATCAGCTTAAAGTTTCAGCTTAAAGCTGTGTTGTCAGGCACCACTGCAAAAACAGTGATCAGAATGGAATATCTAGCAAACAACCTAAGTTCACATATTTAGTTATTTGGAAAACCAAATTAAGTCACAGTGGCGTTAGAGAGATGTGGAGAAGTAATATAGGTAATGAAGAAACGACAGCAAAAATGGGAAGGATGCACTGTGGGATCCGTACGACTCCAGTTGCACCGACATTTTACGACCCAATGCATTAAGAGAGACAGCTACTTCAAGGCTGATTTACAGTGAGCCTACAGTCCATCTGTTTTGGAGAGCCAAGACACTAAAGATAATTTTGAAATTAAACAGGAAGATAAACATTGATCAGGGATGCAGCTTTCTCTTTTAACCCACTGATTTATGGGGGTGGGGTTTTTTGCATCTCATCTGCTAAATGGTAAATCAACCAGAGAAAAATAGATGAAAAGAATTTGTTAATTTATGTAAAAATATTTAAGCTATCGGGTCAGTAATCAATAGAAGAAAGAATCAGTTTTACTAAGATTAATTTCATATTATTGGTAAAACTCTACTGGTTGTAAGAGAGACAAAAATGTGACCCACAAAACTAGGGTTGGTTGAAAAGACCTATGCTAGTGTGGAACTACAGTGTCCTCAGGGATAGCTGGAGAATAACTGTGTCTCAAATACATCTCTCTGAATCATAATTTTCTTCCCGTTGGCTTGATACCGTGGGAAAACATTAATAAATCTGGTGTCAGGATTTTTTTTGTTTCTACAAATCATTTTAGTCAGAAAATGCTGACACTCTCAAGCCAAAACTTTTTGCAAGAATGACAGTTCTGACAAATTTCTCAATCTTTTTCTTAGAACAACTTTTCAATTTGGGAATCACGCTAATTATAGCAACCAAGAGGGTGTCAAAAGCAAATAGCAATGTTCTTGGACAACTGAAGCAAGACACTCACATGAATCGAGGAGATCTATTTTGTTTCCAATCCCAGGGGTTTTTTTTTGGGCTTTTTTTGAGATTTCAATCTTTTGTTCTGATTTGAGGAATTGTTTGAGGTTTCTTCCTGACTTCTGTGTCCAGGAGGCCATGATTCCAGGCGATACAAGATAAGGGAGATTTGCTGAAGAGACCTTATTGCAATGGGCTGTAGGGGAGATTCGCGGACCACAGAGATCAATGGGAAAGGTGGAACTCCACCTGACTTACCAAAAGCATGTTTCCACATATATGTTCTGTGTGTTGTAGTAGACTAGCTCAAAAATTTTAAGAGAAACTTCATGCTTGGTTTATGCAGCTTCAAACTTTTCTTGCCCCTGTTCCTACAGCACAGACAGTTGTGTTTTCCATTATTCCCATATAATGGAAAAGACCAAGTCAGCTGCACAAAATACATACAACACAGGTTTAAGATATAATATCATGACATTTTCTGTGGTCAAACTGCAAATAAAAATTGCAGGGATTTTTTAAAGTCCAACTTTCAATTTAACCACAGAAAATTATTCTTCCCTTTCCACTTCTTCTGAATAATTTGCCAGAAAACACAGACTGACCTGACATAAGCAGGTAAACCTCTGTTTTCAATAAGCAGCAGAACCCAATTTATTCACGGTGTCAACTTTCTGGATAAAATATTGCATATTAATCCTCAGAAATAGAAAAGCTACATAATTTTGAACCATTGTCTACTTCAATATGATTTTAAAGGCAGATGGATTACTGCAGTTTAGCTCTGGACTTGACCTCTGATGCTGAGGATCCTGCATACCAGTTCAGGCTCATCTAGTGAAGAAGAGACTTGGGAAAACTAGTTTCAGTAAAAGTTACAGTTCTCCAGCCTAAATACCTGTAGTCTACAGATCAGGATCGTACGGATGTAAAACAATTATGCATATATATTTAATTCTCCTTTTCACCTTCTTTAACATTATGTGGGACAAAATAGAGTGAGAAAGCTCATTTACATGATCTTCAAACTGGGAAGACATCAAATACGAAAGCTACATCAGCATGTCCAGATCATGAACTTGTGGCTTTGGCTATCAGTAGATGAGCACCAAGACAGCTCCTGTTAGTGCTGGAAAATTAGCATCTTGCAAAAGGAGTCCTGCACTGCAAAATGCTTAATGACAAGAAAAGCTTATAAATCTTCATTCACAGTTACCAAATCTCTGTAAGAAACATTGGCTTCAAAAAATCCCAAATAAATGTTAATTTAACCTTTTGGCACTTCGCTACCAGTTGTCTCCATGGTATTTCATGTTTTCCCATTTAATCATTAGCTATTACACAACTTTAAATAAAATATATATACACAGCTTTGCCAATTAAGAAATGTATTTGAAAAATTGCTTGCTAGAAAGGGTTTTTACCTGAGATGAGATTAGTCATGTACTAAGTTATTTACCTGCCTGCATAACCATAGAGGAACAATCATTTTATTGTCAGTCTTGCTTAAATGGAGTTCCTTTACAGAGCCAAGAATGGAGAAAAAACACTTTGTTTTAATAAGGTCATGATGCTTATTAAATAATTTGCATCCTGAAGGTTAAATTCTTATCTCAGTAAGGTAAAAAGTATTTTTGCCTGTCCTTGAAAATTGGAAAAAGTACAAACAAGGTTTTCAAGAACTGTAAACAAAATGCAATTCTGTGTGTTGTTTGATACTTTTAATTGTTCACCCATACTTCACATTCACACCCACTCAACATGAGGTAACAACTGCTTTAAATTAAGCCCCATTTATCCCTTTCAATTTCCTTCCAATAGATGCATCTATAGGTACAGCAATTACCTAGGTAAGTAACAAAGCTTTGACACAGCCTGAAATTGTAATCATCAGCACAGGATGTTAATTAGAGAGAGAGGGGACAGATGATGACAGTGTGTTAAGGTTGTTTCTATTCAAAAGTCACTTAAACAGAAAATTAAAAGGTTCATTTGATATAAGTTTCCAGTCTAAATCCTGCAAGGATCTTCCATGAGAACAGTCCACCCAACATCTGAATTGGGCTGGCAGAGCATCACCCAGGTTTTGAGGGACTCTGCCCTCATTCCTAGCTCATTGGAGACAGAGGCATTCTTTTCCTTCTACCATTATTTCCCTTTACACCTATTTATACTGAATCCTGTAGCAAGGAAAACATGGAAAACAGATTCTGGTGATTTCTCATGTCACCTTGTATACAGACTTTCACACACAAAAAGGTAACATAAGCACGTGAGCTGCCAACATCTTCCATTTACAGTGCATTTATGGATAACTTTTAAAACAAAATTCTGGAGTTTGACTTTTTAAAATATTTTCCTCCTAAGGACTGTTATTGACTAATATATCAAAGAATCCAGTTACCCTAATGACACATCAATGCAATGCATCATTACAAACGCACTCCCATCCCAATGATATATTACTCAATAACATGGTAGCAGCTGGCAAGAACTTCCACTGAATCAGATGATGCAAGCTTTATCCTGTTTAATTCCCAGAGTTAAGAACAAGGAAGAAGAGATGCTAACAGACAGGCCGAGAAACTACATTCACATACAATGAGTTATAAATTCTTTTATTAGAAAGGGACAACTGTGACACCTTAGTTTGGAAAGGCAGATGTTCCTTTTCAACTTCTCAACAGTTTCTAAAAAACAAAAACCACTGTGTCATAATTCCATATCATTCTTTGTGATTCACTACTGAACTTCCCAGTACTCAGCATAGCTCCTTACACAGAGATGTGAATGATAAGCAAGCCCTGTCCTCTCCACTGCCACTTGCAGCTTTCATTCCAGGAGTGGCCATTTGCCCAGCTGGTAGTTACTGAGTACAGTGGAATTACTAACCCCGAGACACATCCCTTGGCTGCAGCTCCTTAACTGAGCCCCACCAACTCAAACAGCCCTCCAGTATCCTTTCGTCCTGTCATGCTGTATAGTTTACTAAACAAAACAAAGGCTAAAACACAACAAAGGCTTTCTTTGGTTTTTTGGTGGGTTTTGGTTTTTCTTTTCTTAAATTAGACATGTATTTTTCCTCACAAGACAGACTTGATTAATTTCATTCAAAGACTTTGCATCACTACAGCATTGAGAGAAGCAGCATGAGGCTGACAGAGCCCTGGGACAGACTGCCCAGAGAGGTTGTGGAGTCTCCTTCTCTGAAGGCATTCATAACCTGCCTAGACAGGCTCTTGTGTGACCTAATCTAGGTGATCCTGCTCTGGCAGTGAGGTTGGACTAGATGATCTTTTGAGGTCCTTCCAACCCTGATCATTCTGTGCTTCTGTATTCTTCAAGCATCTGTAACTGCTCCTCCAGCCTGCTCTGACCATTCATTCATCTCCAGTTCCTTTGCCAGACCCAAGGTCTTTTAATGGCTTATTAACTCTTTGATGCTCATATCAGCCTAGGAAGCATGAAACCATCAACTTCACACCTGGTGGGAGCAACATGAAGTCTCTATTCACCAGCCTGCCCTGCACTGCCCTCATCTCTGCCACCATGCTTGGGCTGTCTGTTTTCACGCACCCTGTCCACATGCACTGTCATGGCACCGTTTGCTTTAACCCCCTGAAGTCAGGAAACAAACTAAAAAGCATAACTTACTTTCACTTCCTGATCACACTTCCAATGAGTTTTGAAGAAAAGTTTAAATACCTGGAGTTGGTGTTTCATCTGAAAGCAACAGAGCCCTGTCTGGGCGCATCAATCACATTTTGCAGTTGGCAAACAGCCATTTCCACAACTACATGCTCTTGGACCAAATACGGCCTGGACTGTAGCATGTCCCTGAAAAAGAGAGGTAGGCTACGCAGGTTGGAAAGAAGAGAGAAAGCAAAGGAAGAAGGTGGGTAACACAATAAGACATTTGGGGTTCAGGCAGAGAAGGAGTCACAAAAGGTTAGCAACATTTCCCAAGGAGGAGGAGGACATATGAATGGGGGAAGCAGAAAACGCAAGCAGCTGTCAAAAGAAGGGGAGAGGATGGATAATTTGGATAGACCGTGGACATTACTGGGAAGCCTGTTCAGTTCAAAGTGGTGGTCAGCTCTGACCCGGATGAAGTTGCAAACTGTGCACTGAAAAAAAAAGGATGTACAGATACGTAACATTTGAGGATACCAAGGCACTTAATAGGTAGAAGAGCTTCTGATGGCAAAGCAGAAATAAAAGGTTAGGCAGCTCTACAGTGGAGCCTTTCAAGCAGATTGTTTTGATGTGATCCAGACCTGACTACACAGGATGATGTTTATAGAAAAATCCATCCGTAACAGCAATAGCTTCATGGTTGAATGAATGAAAAGGTATTTTCTGTACTTAAATGAAACTAGGATGTCAGTACAATGCAACAGGGAAGCCCAGTTCTGCAAAGGCCTTTAAAATAGAAAAAGAAAATAAATAGAGCACAAGGGGTGACAACCTTTGCCTATAATAGTCTTCTTGATTTCTGGATCTTCATTTTGTTTACTGCTACAGAAAATTATCCTGTGCCAAATTTTATAGCTGTGCCATCCATGAATCAGAAATATAGGCTTATTGGAAACGGTCAAGTGTGGCACAGAAGATTTGGGTTTCATTCAAATAGCAATCTAATCACAGTGCTCAGATAAAAAGCCAAAAAACATGAGATCAAGAGACATGCACATTCAATGATGAACACAAGTTAACTGGATGTCTCGACTGAAAATCAAGAGCTGGAGCCATGTCCTGCAGGTAAAGACAAGAGCAGGCCAGAAATACACCACACAATATTCCATACACACAGGAAACCAAAAAGAAATAAAAAAACCTCGAAGTCTGGTAAGATCTACCTCAAGCTGTACCATAAAGACATCAGCGGATACTTGTGTCTCTGTGCTGCTAAACCAATGTCTGTTCAGATCCCATGCCATATCCCCATTTTGGGAACACTGCAACAAGTGACTGCCTGCATCTTGTGGAGAGGAGAAAAGCTCAAGCACAGGGGTCTGGTGTCATCACACCACAGGCTTCGTATTTCCACTCTCTTCTTCCATCACCTATCTTGAGTGAACGGTGCCAGGCATGGACATAGTGGGATAGAAACCTAAGACTCGCTGGCCTGAAAGAGGAGCCAAGTTTCAGCACTCTGCTTTTGCTGAAAAGAAAGTTTGTCTACAAACATCTTCAATCACACAAAATCCACAGGGGTAACTGAATCCCCTGAGATCATGCTGCTCTTCCCTTACCCAATCCTACAATGCTTTTCTGTCTTTCCTCCTACTTTCCAGCAGCCCCATTACTGCTGATCATCGCTAACACTCCAGGAAGGATGGCTGAGCGGTTCAGGAAAAGGCATTGATCTCCTGTAATAGATATGGATTAGAGGTCTTTCAATTTTTTAAAAGACTTATCAGGGTTACTAATGGAAACAGTGTATTTATCAAATCAATTCCAAGGTGACTGCAAGTGCTTCATGATCTCGGTTCAAGAAACACGTGTTGGTATTTAGCAAGACAGCGTTTTCCTATTGATGAAGAAGAGTAATTGTGAAGGAGTACCCTGAGCAGCAATTTATTCAAGTCATTGCAAACACTCATTAAATAAAGACTTTGCAGTCTGACAGAAGGAGGAAAAGGGAGGTTCTTCACATAAAAGTTAAACATATGGAGAAATATGAGACCTACGTCATTTTTTCAGTCATTTCTAGCAATAGCATGCTTGGATGTTAATCCTACATCTTGCTCAATTATTAGTAGCTTCTAAATTACGCATAAAACAAGCTGTGACTTTTCTATTGAAAAAGATTTACTTCCAGAAGACAAGGTAGAAACCTATTCTTCAAGCACGACTCATTTCCACTCCACGCAGAAGGCAATGGTAGATAGAGTGAAGCAGTAAGGCTCATCAGATGTAGATGAAATTTATTTTTGAGGATAGGAGGACTCATAAATGCTGATAATGGAGAATTTGAAGAGGGTTTGCAGAAGTAAAGAAGCGGTTTATAGATATGTTTACCTGATAAATCACAAAGTGTGTAGGGGAGCTGCCTGCGCAGCCTCAGTACATGGGTCAGCATTGCTGCCAGAATAACCACTCTACCTGAGTACCAGAAAGATTATTTTTTGCCCAGGCTGAAAAGGTTTTGCAACCAAGGTATAACTAAATCTCCTTTTTAACCATGTTACCCAATCATCCCTGTTTTTCTGTCTAAAATGTAACTTGACTCAGGGGCAGTGTTATAACACAACACCCATCTACGCTAAAGGACTAAATCACATTATCCATTTCAAGTGATGACAGTGCCTCAACTGTCATCCAACTACAGAAGAACTCCAAATGTTAGGAAAGAAGCTGACATTAAATGAGAAAATGTTTGTGTGAACACAAACATAGAACCACATTACTTGATGAACAGCAGAGATTAACTGGTGGGGAAAGAATACTTCTCTAATTCATCTAGCTAGCTTATTATTCAAAAGAAAAAAAAAGGTGGTGGTCTGTCAGTTATGTCCTATTTTGTACAGATAAAGCTGTATGTGTTATGCAAGCATAAAGCAGAAAAATATGAATTTCCATGGATAAATTAAAATATTCTTGTATTTAGGCAAGGCCAGAGGTACTGGCAAACAGCAAAATGTTAGAGAGGAAATAAGCATCTGAAGCAAAGCTGCTGGGTCAGCACATTGGAATTATCTGGTATGCAAACGAGGCACAGAAGTGCTCAGTTTCCAGCATGACTCCTTTTTAATGACAGCACAAAACCAGTGAGTACTGCAAAACCCCACCAGATACACAATGATTGAGCAGATTTGGTTTATGGGTGGATGCAGACAGCCCAGTGCTGGCAAAAGTGAGGTAATTATCTGGGTACCAAAAATAAACACAGAAATCATTGTTGAATACAAAAATCATACGGGAGATCTTGTGGTAACTGCAAATAGTAAAACCATCTGTCCAGTAATAACAAGGGCTACGCTGGGCAAACAAGGGAATGAAGCATAAATCGTGGAAAGGCACCCTGGCAATGGTGAGGATGCTATTGAAAGCTCATCTGGAAAATTATGTCCAATTCTGATTACCACACAAAGTCATTGCAAAAATCAAGCAGGTGCAGGTCAGAGGTATCAATTCACGCAAGAATTTGAGGGAGTTGTAGCTATGTGGACAGATTGGCCAGGCTTAGAATCTTGATCTTAAAACAATGGAACACAAGCAGGATTTTTCACCAACATTTGAGACACTGATGTCAGTATAAATTTTTAAAGGCAACCAGTTGAACCAATGCATGCCAAGAGGTGGTGGACAAAAGCAGAAAGGAAAAAATTAAAAGGAGTTCTCACACGAAGGTTGATCTTAGTCCTATATAGAGATCTTTCTCCTAGATTATGTTTCCAACAGTATTCTCACAGCAGAAACATGGAACCGCACAGAGAGAGGTAAGCAAAGAAGTGGATTAACAGAGACAGGCTGCTTTCCTCAGACAGAACTGCCATGTGGAGAAGAAACCCAGAACTGGATCTTCCTCTGCTGCACACTCCTCCTGGCTTGAGTAACAATTCAAGAGTCGTACCAGGATCCATCTCCTGAAATGTCCTCTTGTTGACTGGCACACATAGGCAAAAATGGAAGAATACAGACTATGGCAATCTTATTCTATAGTTTACAGAGTACATTAACAGATTATAGGATTGGGGTGAATTTTGACAGAGACAAGGATTACAGTGTCTGCATTCTGAATGGCATATATTTCATACAAGATTGGCTCCAAATCTTCTTAAACTTTAATGAAAAAAAAGGAACTTACATGCCCATACTACTGCTGCAAGCTTGAAGTGTATTCCTTCTTAGGTTTTCTGGAATTTTAAGGTTGAATCATTGGTGTTTTTCAATTTATTGCTGTATTTTCTGTTTCCAGCAAGGACTGTGGCCTTGGTGCTGGCAGAGACCTTGGAACCGATTACCTCCGATAAGGACACTTCACCAAATTACCCATCACATTTGAAAGCTGGTTTCATCCTCATGCTTAGCAATGACTTCACAGTTTCAATAATGCATACAAAAATAATAAATAGGATGCACGGCTATAAAAAGGAGCCACAAAATAAACTAGGTGAAAGAGATAAGTAAGTGCAGCTTATCCTTTCTTTCATATTTATCTATCGGAGCTGGCCGGTAATGGAAAGACACATCTTCCCCTCGCTATTTCTGCTACTGTTGGCATTTCTGCCAGTAACACTATCCCTGTAAAGGCACACAGACACTACTAAAGCATTAAGAATAATCTAACCATTGTGCTATGATAAATAATTTAAATGCTGTATATACACATACAGACACATAAATGGTTCTTGTTCCCTTTTGATAACCTTTTTAGCACAGTAAGCATCAGTTTGCATATACTAATAAAAAAGATAACACTGCTAGAATATATGTTTCTACTTCAGTTCATGTTTTCCTGAATGCCTTTGAGAATTTTAGCACTGATACAGCTATTTTCGATGATTCAAGGTAATTCATCCATTCCATAGGAAGCAAAACCTCTTAAATCTGCAGAAGGTTTCACCATACCCATTAATTTCATAGTAGAGTAAGTAGCTTAAACAGCAGGAAAAATGGAAACTTGAAGTTTGTGTGAACAATCCTGGATAAGATTTACAAGTCTGCCAACTATCACTAAGAACAACCTGGAAAATGGATCTTTCAGAGAAGTTTGCAAGATTTATGCTGTGCAGGGAAAAAAAAGAGAGAAAGAAAAGGGAAAAAAAATGTGGGAGGCACAGCTTCAAAACACAGAAGTTAACATGAAAGTTAAGAAGAAAAGTTCACAAAAGGATCATATTCCTTGTAAGAAAAACACCCCACAACATTATAATTGAGCAAGTATTATGAGGAAGTAGTGGAGTCTTGAGACAGTCTCTCTTGGACTGGTATACGACCCTGGGTATTTCCACATTAGAAAGAACCAAATAAGTTAACTACTTTGGTGTTCACTACTCTGTTGTCCACATAAGATGGCCTCTCTGTTCTCTAGAGATGGATTTGAACTCCATGGGACACCTCTAACTGGCAGTAGGAGATAATACATTACTGCAGGGAATACTGCAACTTAGAAAAAGTTGGTGGGAAAAAAATTTAATAGTCAACCTGCTATTTTTGAAGAGTGGGAAATCCAGAACAACTGTACCTCTTCTTCCTAAAAGACTCATTTTCAGTTACAAAGGTGTACAGAATTCCTCCACTCTCACCCCAAAGTACTCTTCCAAGCAGTTTGACTACAGAAAACGCACTTATTTCAGGGCAGGAAACACATGCACTTCCAACAGTTTGGCAGAGAAGGTAAAAATTAAGCAGAACCACAAGAGAGAGCCTGTAAAGTAAACAGTTAACCTTTCAAGATGGAAACCCTCAAATGGAAACCCTTAAATCATGCACAAAGCCCAAGTTAGTGTTCCAGCTGGACCTACGGTGACCCAGCACGTGGTCCTGTTTGAAAATAATGAACTACCATTCTCTGTGTATGTTCAGCACACTGGGACTTTCTTATTTGCGCTCAAAGTGATGTCTTGAGGGCAGGTATGGTCTGCTGGGGCAGAGTTATGTCAAGAAACGTGGCACAGTGGGATTCCCGTTACAGTTGAGTCTGTGGGCCTACCTAAAGATAAAAATAATTGAAAATGTATCCAAAACTTTAGAAATATCTGCAGATTTTTCATATTACTGCAAAAATATCTCTAAAGCAAATTAGCCAATGACAAGAGCAAAGTCAATGAAAGAAGATGGCTGTGCCATAACAAGCATTAGAATTTTGCTCCAGAGTTGGGTAGCCTCAAAGAGCAACTTGTCAGCCAGACAGACTGACATTTACAGTCTCTGGTAAAAACCCCAAGCAATATAGATGAAGGTAGATATAGAAGGGAAAGAACAGAGTGTTTTAGGAGGGGATATATGTCGCACAGAAAGAGCTAGAAGGTCCTTGACCAAACCAACGGAGACAACCTGAAGATGTTAAAACAGAGCTGCTGGAGAAACTGTGCAAATTCAAAAGATGCTGTGTACTGCTATAAAAGCCCTGAGGCGTGAGCAGCACAAGTGCAGCAGCTGCACTTACTTTCCATTTGCCTGCTCTCCTTTTCCTTCATAATGGAAGGAGTCTGTTTTAGGGATGGTCTTTATGAAGGTACACTCCCCAGCACTCCTGAATTTAAGAGCTGTTTAGTACCCCTCCGATCCCACATTTCTCTCCAAGAACAAGACAGACTTAACTGAGACAGAAAGACTGAGATGAGGTAAAGAACAAAATCTGGTCTACAATCCTTTAAAAAATTTTTAAAAATAGAAACTATGAATCCAAATGCTGACTTTGTTCTCTATGACCTCTTTAGCTACACACGTAAGCTATAGCATAACCTTGCATTAATAATGAAATCAGACAATTTTATCCCTTTTTAATAATGTATGCCAAATATATTTGGGTTTAGGAAGGCTAGTATTCATTTATTGATCACGACGCATTATCTCCAAGCTGGAAATTTCTAAGCAGCTTTCATCTCCTGTGCAATTCTAAATAATTCAGAATGCAATTTCAGTTGGGTTATTTTGTTTGTATTTTTTTCATATTAAATCTGTATTTTTTAATCAAAAGAAAAGCTGGCAGACCAATACCAAAGGGTCGAATGTCCATCTCATCTTACCTAAAAACTCCCAAAGAAATCATCTTGAAAAGTCCCATAAGTGAGAATGCCGCTGTCTAATTCTTAGTTTTTAGAGCACTGACCTCTGTACCCACGTATTTGTATAGTGTTCCATGTATATTTAATCATGATTATAATAGCAGTAGCAAATAACTTTGAGTTCTTGTTTAAAAGGATGTATCATATCCAAGTTATATTTTCTTAAAAGTTACTTGTTCATTTCACCTTAAGATTGGAACAGTTCATCCCTGCTAATTCTCAGCATGAAAACAGAAATTTTGTTCAGGTTTCTAAGTTAAAAAGTAAATTTAAATACCCAAGAAATTATTACTAATTTGTACTGCAGATCTGCATTCACTCCAAAGGTGAATTCTTGAGTAAGATACTGACAAACTATGCAGCTCAGGTTTATAGGCTTATCTGGGGAATATTTTAATATTAATGAATTTCTAGCAAGGTTAGATTTTTATTTCCCCTATCTACAATTAGCACGGGGTGGGGGGAGAACAAACAGGTGTCACAGTGACACTGAAAAATAAGAAAAAAAGACAAATGGAATAAACAGTGTCTCAGAGAAGTTAATTAAGAGCACTGTAGTCCCTATGGCCTCTGAATAGTTGGGTCAAGAGATAATATTGTCATAAAGGGATTATTGTAGGATTCTACAGTTCTGTGGTCAAGGATTACATCAGATTTTAGGAAGAAATGTTGTGTTATGTGAAACAAATTAAGACAAGTATCTTATCAACATTACCATCAGAGAAGGCACAGGGACAAACTCCAGTCATACATCAGCAGATGCAAATTAATCACCTTACAATAACTAATAGTGTCCTCTAGGGTTTCTTGGATCATGAACTAGTGATATTTTGAGTGCTTCTGTGATAAGAGAGGTTCTAACAAGACGTAAAGTCATAAAACAATAATCTAAGGAGTTATTGGATTATACAGCCATGCAATTAGAAACTGCATTATTCTCAGTTAACTGGCATTTCTTCCCTGAAAGTCATTTGTACCAATTTTGTCCACCCCACATCAGCATATTTGATGTGATTAAATTCAAAGTAATTTAATGAAATGCATGTATCATCACTTTATAGCATGTCTAAACACACCTGTACATACTCTTTTCACATAGGACCCTTTCTCTGGCGTCAAAAAAACCACCATGTACACCCATGGCTAAAAGGCACTGTAACTCCTAGAAGAGAAGTCTTATTAAAACAAACCTTGAATGATCACCGTTTCAATGCAGTAACCTAGTTTTGATGGGGAGTTGTGGGAAGACCCAAGGCACAACTGACAACCCCTTGTCACAATCAACACCCAAACCCATGCACATACAGAAACTCACTCAGTGCTTTACATCTCCAAACAGTATCAACAGCAATTGGATGTGATAGCCAAGGTTTGGGTTTCACAAGGTGGTATCTGTAGTCATATGCTGCAAGGAAATTACATTAGAAACAGTTGAAGTCATGCTTGTTCTGTTCTGGGTTGTGTCTGGGATCTCCAGAACCATCAATGAAGAAGTATTAAAACAATTGCTGTCCTGGAAATTCAATTATCAGCCCTGCTTCTGTGTTCTACAGGCAAAGTGTGTTTACAGGACATGTTCACAGCTATGCAAAGCTCAGGAGAGCTTAAGTGGTCTGTATCTTTTCAGCAGTGAAGTGCAGTGCAATGCTCGGGGTGGAAATAACTTCTCTTTGGCAATAAAGCCAAACGACCTTTATGTGTTGACCTCCTGGAGTAGAGCCTACAACTTCCAGATTCTGCCTCAGGAAGCCCCAGAGGCAGAGGAACCCCACACACCCTGCACAAAGCACCACTTTCAGAACAACCCTTAGGGCATCACGCCCTTCCACTCCTCTCTAAAACAACACAAACGTTTAAGTGTTTTATACATGTGAGATCAGTTTCAAAAGGGGGATGAAGGCATGCCACTGAAGCACTACCCACAGCCAGGTAGCTCTGACATCTCTCAGGGTAGAGATCTGTACAACAGATATTTGTTTCAAGGAAAAAAGGGCCCCATGATTGTTGCACACTGTGCAGAGCCTGCTCTGTTTGCTGGGGCAGGCACCAAGACACAGGTAAGCAGAGTAAATGTTCTAGCATTCCAGCCTGAGCAACACGCAGCTCCTGAGCCAAGACTGAGGCATCTCAGGGACTTTGCAACAGAAGAACTTCTGCACCTAAGTAACCTCAAGGGACAAAGGAAAACAGATAAGCACCTGATGCTCACAGTAGGTTAAGGAAAGGGACTTCAACTTACCCAGCCATTCAAGTCAAGTTCCAGGCACTTAACTTCCAGCTGGATTTATGCACAGAGGGAATGGAGACAGTGATAATCTCTGATTTTCTACCTGCAGTCCTCGCTTCTGGAGTGTGGCATAGGAACTTTGGTCCTTCAAGGCATAAATATTGGCAGATAATATCCAGTTGTACTTTCAAGCAAAACATTACTCTCTCAAGTGACTCTCCAGAATCATTATTGCCATTTTTCTGGTTTCACAGTACAAGGAAATAACTTTTATCACTTCCCCCCCTACTATACAATACTTGAGTAGGGTAACATGTAACTCCTTCAATATGATGTAGCACTCACATAAATAAGATGAAATATCAACTCTCAACATTGCTCAGTGGGTTTCAATTTCCTCTCTGGTATTGATTTTGCATCGCTTTATCATGTTTTAATAAGCAAGACCAAAATCCAAATCCCACTTTATAGTAAGTGACATTCAATAGCATAAAACCTATCCTACACACACCACCTTTCACAGCTCACACTAACTTCAGAGGGAAGTTCTGAGGGCAGAGACCCTGTGGGACCAGGGTCACTGCAAAGCATGTCACAAAAAATGCATATTGTGAGTCAGAATGGCTATGCCTGATGGAAGGAGAAGACAAGGAGATGCAAACTACAAAGCAAGCAGATTTAGCACAGCTCAGATTATAAGCAGCAGATTAAACTAAAGCCTAAGAAGTAATATAAACGCATGTTTAGTCAATGCAATGCTGTTCCATGGGACAGACAGACACCAGTGGGGTACAGCAGCCATCAGCTAATGCCCAGTCCCAGGGGCACCCCTTGTGAGCACATTTGGAGCTCTCATGACTATAGAATCATAGGGGTTGGAAAGGACCTGGAGAGATCATCAGGTCCAATTCCCCTGCCAAAGCAAGGTCGCTAGCTCTTATTGCACAGATAGGCATCCAGACGGGTTTTGAATATCTCCAGAGAGACTCCACTTGTTCACAAGTATTTGAAGCTTTTACTGGATTTATAGAGCTTCAGTTACACCCCAATTCCCCACTCAGTTATCTCAAGCAAGGGAGCAGATAGGAAAGCAAGCTGCACAACCCTTTTGGGGGAGCACAAGGAGCTGAGGAGGAAACAGAAAGGGAAACAAAAGTGCTAGCGTGTGAAATGTGGCAGGTGGTAACTAGACAGTAGATTTCAGTAACTACTTTGCTACAGTGCAGCACAAAAGGAAGCAATCATTATATGCAATGCTGCTGTACAATAAGCAGGAAGACTCGCTTTAATAGAAAGACACTGTGATTTGTGATACACTGAAGTAAGCAGAACATCCTCCGATGTAATCATCTTTTAAGATGCTATTTCTTCAGAAGTGTCTCTGCAATTATTTACAGAGAATCACAAAAACACAATAAAAGTCAGATTTTAAATTGCCCATACATATGCTATCTGTCAAAATAATTTTTATAAACAAGTCAAAGTTTGTAAATTTATTTGACTGCTGATGGCATATGCAGGAGGACTGGGATCAGCGTGGTGATAGCCTATGTACGTAAAAACACTCAATTCTAATTTCTCACCTAGTGTCTGGCCCTCACAGACTGAAGATGAATGAAGCAGTCACCCTTAAAGATCTTTACCATCTAAAGGGAAATAATGTGAAGAGCAGGAATTAGTAGTTACAAACAATAAAACTGTCCTACTCTATCACGTCTCACTACTTAAAACTCTTTCGAAAATTACTTAAAGGATTTTAAAATCATGGAATTAGAATGTACTGAGTTGGAACAGACCCATTTCTTCCTGGAAGCTCTATTTCTCTCAGTGTAATTCTTATGGATTCATTTATTACAAGGTAAGGAATCTAAAAGTGATACACCTCTGAATTTTACAGAATAATGAAATAAGAGCAATCTGAATTGAACAACAACAAAAATCTGGTTCTTATTGGAAAGATCAACAGAAAGATCCTTCTGCTGCCCTACTCTACCTTCATGGCCATGGGACTTCCAGCTCTGATCTTCAGATCTGCTTCAGAGCATCAGATGTCCCAAATGCCAACTGGGTCAGGTTTGAAGTGACAGATAACAGAGAATCTTCAACTCAATGGTGGTCTAAATTATAAATTAAGGCTTTTATTTTCACATTGAGATGCCCAAACTAATAGCAATTCCTTTGTAGTATTTAACATGCGTGAAGCTAGCCTTCTCACTGCCCAACACAGTCTTCTTCTGACGGGGGAGGCAGGTCGGTTATTTGACTACAAAGTACACTACCTGAGGAAGGAACACAGATTATACTGGCAAAATGGATGTAGAAAGGGAATTCCAATCTTCACAGCCACTCCCCCATCTTTTGTCCTAGTTATACCTCCAAGGATTTCTCCCCCATGCCCATGGGCTATCATCCCTTCTGAAATACCATTTGTCAGTCTGTACCCTGGCTAACAGGCAGTGAAATTTTCACCAGAAGCGATGATAACCCACAAACAAGCAAATATAACATCCATAAACGCATGAAAGAAAGTTCCAGCAGGAATTCAGAATACCAAAACACTCTCCATTAAAGTCGTAAACGGGCATAATAAAGCATTAGATATATTGCTCCATTCATTTACTAAAAGCTGCAGTGCACAACAACTGCAAATCCCTCCCTCACTGGTAAAACACAGCGGCTCCACTTTATATGCAAGCATTGAAAGCACCTGCAGCAAGGCTAGCACTAGCTATGCTGGCCATAAAGCTGCCACTTGGGTTTGGCCATTAATGCTTAACAAAAATAAACCCTCACTAATCAAAATGTCATTTAGGAAATGGAATTTCAGCCCAGTTGAAGTTGCTTCTTCAGGTGAGAGGTCAGCTTAGCCACTGCACTGAAGAACACTGTTTTCATTGCCAGTATGTTGGAACAGAGGTTTGGTTTTAAAAACAACCCAACACTGGGGTTTTAAAAAAGTAAACTGTTTTCATTTAAAATAGTACAGGAATGGGACCAAGCAGGAGGTTATTGCTGTGAGCTGACTACAACATTGATTTCTCTTGTGAATTTCACTCCTGATTTTTTGTTAATTAATAGAAACAGATCATTACGCACAAAATGACAAGTTGGACACAGGTGACAAATTTGGGGGAACACTGGACAATTTGAGCAGAAGCTCTATCACAGAATCACAGAACATTAGGAGCTGGAAGGTACCTTGAAAGATCTAGTCCACCCCTCCTGCCAGAGCAGGATCACCCAGACTAAATCACAGAGGGACGCATCCAGGTAAGATTGAATGTCTCCAGAGGAGACTCCCTAACCTCTCTGGGCAGCCTGTCCCAGTGCTCTATCACCCTCACAGGGAAAAAGTTCCTCTTTATATTCCCATGGAACTTCCTCTGCTCCAGCTTGCACTCATTGCCCCTTGACCTATCGCTGCCATCACGGAGAAGAGCCTGGCTCCCCCCTCTTGACTCTCACCCTTTACATAGTTATAAACATTAATAAGGTCATCCCTCAGTCTCCTCCAAGCTAAATTGGCCTAGATCCCTCAGCCTGTCCTTATAAGGAAGGCGTTCTACTCCCTTATGGGAACTTTCTCACTGCAGCAGTGCAGGGCTGGGCATGGTAGGAGTAGTTCTCTCTCTAGCCTTGATTCACTCCCCTTTTCCTACCATAGATATTATATTAGAATGGTAGAAGAACCATCAGCTTGATGCACATCCTACACAGTATGACTGAGCTGGCTTTTTTTTTTCCCATATTGTGATATTAAGCTGTTCTAGAATTAGTGTATATAATCTTTCTTTGCATATTCATTCCATGTTTCCCTGGAGGCTCCATTAGAAATTTCATTGCATTCTATCTAAAATATACATTTTCTCCAAACTATTTGAATAAGTAATGACTAAAAGAAGTTTCATGCATCCCTATCAATAAAGTCATACATCAGAGGGTTAAGAAAAGCTCGTATTTATTGATCATGTTGCTTACAGACATGGTGAAAGCTACTAAGCAGTTTCCTCCTCCTGTCAATATTCTAAATAATTCAGACAGGATTCTCAGATTGGTTTTTCACCCGTGCATTTCCATTTTTAAAATGTCTCTTTATGTATTATTGGTATAATATTATCAAATTCATGCAGTAGCTTTCTCAAATTATTAAATTCTTTTCCAAAAGCATTGGGTGAGAACTATATTATGATTTGGGAAAGCTGTTGTGTGTGGCATTCCTTAAAAGTCATGTTAAAGAGGGGCATCTCAGTCCCTTTAAGAACTGTAACTTTCTCTGAGACACCTTTATGATTCTCCTCCCTGGAACTCTCATTTGGTGAAAGTTCTGGAGATGTTTCTTGTTACCAATGAAAAACTTTTTAGATTAACTTTTCACTTACAGTTCTTGAAGCTCTAATGACAATCAGAGCCAGTGTGCCAAAGGGAAATTAAGCCTGACCTCCAAAAGAGCACCTTCCCTAGGAACACAGGCCAAATGATGGCACGCTCTTGAGATGCTAAGCATAGAGTCAGGTAATGTAAAATTGTAAAACACAACATTCATTAGGACTCAAGTTGATATGTTTAAACATATAGAGAAGATTAAATGGGAATTGTTTTGCCCCAGATGTATTACAGCAGGAGGTTTGTTTTAGAGACAGGGGGAAAAAAAAAATAAAGTCCCTTGCAAATAATTAAACATTGCAGTTCAGTATACTAATTTATTAATGAAGATAAAGTATGCTATCACCAGGACCTTGACAATCTGTTTTACAATTATGACATAGCTGATCTTTCCTCGTACCAGCTAAAGATAATTTGTCTCCCTTAGCTACAAGCAACGTTTACCACCTTCCCTGGGAAAACTTTCACTAGAGCTCTACAGAGCAACCTCCTGGTTTTAGCAAAACTCTTGCACAGCTTGCCATTAAGATGAGAGAGGAGGGATTTAGAGGAGTTAAGCCCGTGTCTGTGTAACAGGGCTGAGATGATGCAAGTTTAAAGACGTGAGGAAGTATCCTGGTATGGACTGTACCAGCAGAACAGGTCTTGGCACTTCAGAGCAGAGCAGCTGCAGGGCAGTTCCCCACCATTAATTCCCTACTGTGCAGGGATGGAATGGTGATATTACAAAAATACATTGGTTTATGTTTCAAGCTGTACCTGTGAGTTAAGTTGTATTCTGGAGCACAAGACCTGTGAGGAGCAGCTGAGGGATCTGGGGCTTTTTAGTCTTGAGAAAAGGAGGCTGAGGAGAGACCTCATCACTCTCTCTAACTACCTGCAAGGCGGGTGGGTCTCTTCTCTTGGGTGACCAGCAATAGGACAAGAGGAAATGGTTTGAAACTGCATCAGGGGAGACTTAGGTCAGATCAGGAAGAATTTCTTTACTGAAAGGGTCGTCAGACACTGGAACAGGCTGCCCAGGTTGGTCGAGGAGTCGCCATCCCTGGAGTGATTTAAAAGGCATGTGGATGAATTGATCTAGACTTGATCTAGAGATGGACTGGTCAGGGTTAGGCTGTGGTTGGACTCGGTGATCTTCAGGGTCTCTTCCAACCCAGGTGATTCTATGATTCCATGATTTTAACTAGTACTGTTTGAAGTTAGCTGTAACAGAACCCCTATCTGCATACCACCTAACAGTAAATTACACACATTCATTTGAAAATCTCACCTTGTAACACTGAAAGACAGTAAAGCATTCCCTAGCAAATCATCCCAGTTTGTATTTCTTATTAATTAGGATAACTTGGTTCTTGTTTTGCACTGCGGATAATCGTTATGAGCTGAGCAGAACTTACACGTGTACTCCAGTTAAGTGTATTAGCATAAATAGATAATAATATTTTTAATTATTTCCTTTGTGGATAAATTTTAGCTTTAATTGCCAAATATTTCTCCATGATATAATGAACCAATATTCTTTTCCTGGGGCAAGGGAATTCTTCGAGATTCCTTCAATCTTTACAATTGAACATGCTCAGCATATTTAGCTGCAGAGAGCAGGTTTCAGCTCACCATCTCCTCTGCAGCTGCACAGTTCAGCTGAGATCCAGAGCAACCTGAACAGCCCACGTTCAAAGGAGCTACATCCCACCAAGATGTGAGAGCAGAAGACCACTTGCTGCCTAGACCCACAAATGTTTTTCTCTCTGGTAATAACAACTAACGAGCATAGCAAAATGACATCTGGATGATGCAAAACTATGGCTGAAGGACTGCAGCTCTAAATCACAACCAACTGAAAGTCTAACTTCAACACAGCCACTTTTAAATCCACTGAATTGCCAAAGACTTTGAAAAACATGGCATAGCTTCTCAATTTCTAGTTGATTAAGGTGTTAGGGATAAACCAAGGGACAGCCTCAAAGACTGATCAGGAAGTTAAAAGAAAACAACATCCATGAATACAGAATTTCCTGAGTAACTTACCAGACCATTTCCTTCCATTACATGACACAGGACTGATGTGGAGGCTTCGCTCTCCCCAGAGACAAGCACAGAGCAGGGCCCACAGTGCTAGGAATCAGGTCTTTTGTAACTATAATGCCATACCGTAGTCATCTGCAACTGCAGCATCCATGGAAGTTGAAAAGCTGCAAGGAAGTGCTGAGCTGAGATCGAGTAGCAGAAAATCTCCAGAGTGGGAAAACTAAGATAAAAAAAAATCATTCTGCTCCAGGCAGTTTTTCAACAGAGAGAGTTGCACATGGAAAGCGCAGGCGTGGGCATCTCCGGAGGAGCTCGCCACCCTCTGACTAACCACCACGACCTGGAATATGACTTTTCAGTTTGCTCATTCAGGGACATTCAAGACCCTGAAGTGGTCATATTGAAGATTCATTTCCACAATACGTGGGTGTCCTCTTGTGCAAGTCCCTAAAACCAGTCATGCTCCTAAGCTGCTAGAAACATACCAGTACCCCAGTGACCCAAGCATCACCATACCTGGCAGTGTGTCATTACTTTACTTTGGGAAAAAACTTATTTTAGCTACTAAACTGACCTCACACCTTCTACTTTACATTCTCCATTATGGTGGTTTGACACTCACTCTCCTCCTCTTCTCCACCAGAACCTTGCCATGTGGAACCACAACATCCATGTAAAAGCAGCTGACATCTGTGGCACGTTGCAATGCCCACTGTCACTGAGCCACACTACTTAATGGCAATTCTTTGTCCATCCCGTTACACAGAGCGCTCTTCTCAGGTAACACACTTTGAAAGAGGTACCTTAGGTTTGGTTGTACTACCTGGACCAAACAGAACCTGCAGCCAAGTGACATAGCTTTTCCCTGCAGGTACAAGGCTGAGGTTGCTACATCTCCCACACCACTCACAAAGAGATTTCCCTGACATTCAGGTAGAGACATTTCCTGCTTTGTTTGGAGTTTGAGCCAAGCACGTGCCTCATCTTCATAAGAACTTGTTGCCTCTAATTTTGTTTTAGGCTTTTATGTGAACTCTAAGCTTAGTATTAAATGGAAGTTACTCTCCAACATTGTTTTGAAAAGTACCACAACATCAGTTATTAGCAGCCAGGTAAACATCCTACCGACATCTGTTTGATATCTCTGTCTCCAAGGGGCACCTGAGACTACAGACAAGAAGCCTGCTGCTCAGCTTTACTGTCAGCTCATCATCAAAGAGCTGTCATTTTGTGCATGCCAGCAATGACTCTATAGTAAGTATAATCTATAAACTGTAAAATGCAGTGCTGCAGCTCAGTCTAGAATGAGCAATCGCAACAGAGACTCAGGATACCTCTAGCACAAACACTCTATTTACCTGGGCACACATCGAATAGGCTCTGAATACAAGTCTTTTTAATGAAGCTTTTCCTTCAGCTTGCAGCTGTTGTAACAAGCCCTTTGAGGCTTCCCACCTATTGTATATTCTGTTATTTTTAGAAAAGGCAATTAGCTTTATACCTGTTCGTGACTAAGCACCTATGGTCACTTCCAAATTTGCACTAACACTGATATCTGCATATTTTAGAGTCTCTCCAGCACGGTGAAACATAACTTGTGGGAATACACAATGTAGCTGGTAGGAAATCAAGCAAACTCAGCTGTGTAAGCAATGCCAATAGCTTTCTCTGGGCCATTGCCTCATTTTATACATAGGAGATCTAGAAAATCCAGGTCAATTCCAGTACATTGGAGACCTACCTGTGGCTTCAGGTGAGCAGAAATTGGCAGCTGTCTATACCTCAGAATTCTCCAGTATTTTATGCTGCGTGTGAATGAGCTCAGATTTTGTTCAGAAAGTTTTTGCCTGATCTGTGACCAACACTGTGATTTTAAGAAGCCTGAAACCAAACCACCCTAAACACCCCCTGAGAAAGACACCTATATTTTTTTAAGTGACCACATCAAAGCTGATCATAGGCACAACTATTAAAAGCTGATCTTTACAAATCTCAGCAACAAGCATGTCTTATCGGTTCCCCATCTCAGAACATTCATTTCATCCTGGATTTTATAATATCAGTTGAAAGGTTTAGGACCTAGCATAAAGAAAAGAAATGCAAGAGACCAGACATGAATTATACATGGAAAAGTTAGAGATTGGCTTGAAATTCTTATGAAAGTTTCCAATGTGACCTTCTCAGGAGGTGGAGAAGCCGCCCTAATAAATCTGAGCTAATTCTTCCCCCATTCCCTCGGGGATCCACCACATTGTCTCCCAACCCAAAATGTTGTCTATGCTAAAACAGCAGGTTGTGATGGTGGCAAGCTTTCTGCAGACTCCCCTCCCTTGACACAGTTTCATATGACCTAAGTAGAACAACGCAGCCCAGTACTATTTAAGAAATCAATGCCACCCAATTATTTTACTTCTTGCCATCCAACCATTAATTTATTTTCCTTAACAAAAAGCCTGCTGCTCCCCTATTCGTAAGAACCCATATTGTGTTTCAAATGTCACAGTAAATTATTTAGTCAGATCAAATGATTAAAAAAAAAACAAACCAAAACCAACTCCAAGCCCCAAAATAATAATGGGGACTTTATTCCCATCTTTACTCCTGCTTGTTTATTGTTTGCATGGGATGCACATTTCTGAATCTTCACCAGAAGTGATTTACTGAACTGAGGAAAGAAAAATACAAGGCTCAAAAGTACAAGAACTCGCTT
This sequence comes from Zapornia atra, assembly GCA_013400835.1. NCBI lineage: Eukaryota > Metazoa > Chordata > Aves > Gruiformes > Rallidae > Zapornia > Zapornia atra. The sequence continues at coordinate 75,415 of VZTU01027505.1, read as the reverse complement.
AATTTATTTACTTTTCTAGCAGCTTCCACTTACACCTTCAGCTTGTTATTCCTCTAGAAATATTTAAAAAGTGCAGATTTAGCTGTACTATATAAAGTGAAATATGGCCAATAAATCTTTTTAATTTTTTTCTTTGTTTTGGATATTTCAGTTTTTATGAGCTTTTGGAGTTGGGTTTTTTAGTGGTTTTATTTTCCTGTTGGTTTTGCTTTTGGTTTTCACTTACTTGCATTAATCAGAGGAGAAATTGAGAATGAGGGAGTCACAATAAAGAAACTCCTACTTTGAGAGTTTTATTTTTAATACAATTTGCTGAAAAAAAAAATGAGGCTCTCCACATCTCAAGCTCACAAAGCAATCGCTGAACAGGAGTTAGACTCACCTTTAGGTTTCATGCTGGCGTTGACAGGTGCATTCCAAACTTTGTGGGGCAAGTATTATTATTGTAAAACCATTTAAAAATCTTAAATAACTTTAACTGAAAGTTTAAGAGACGGGGGTGATCACTTAGGTGTTTCATACATTTCAGGCGAGTACCTGAGAACTTGGGAGTTCATGCATGTGAAAGAATTACATTAAAACTCCTCTCAAATCTATGGATTTGCTGCTTACTTGTGTAAGTTAATAAAAGAAGCATTTGTTACTCTGAAGGATATGAATAATTTAAGCACATCCCATGAAATACATATAAAAGCATTACTAAAAAAAGTTCAAGTACCAACATTTAGTTTAATCTTAGCATGATAGGAAAAAATATATTTGAAAGGTTTGGTAAGCTAACTTTGGGAGAAAGTTAAACTTGTTATTGATTTAGAAGCTGGCATACTAATCTCTTATTATTTAAAAGGAGAAATAACTCTGCATAGGAGATAATCTACTTGTCTTATATTCTACATCTCTTGCAAGAATTTTCTTGCTCATCCATAGATAGGGTCTTATCTAGTCCTTACTGAAGTCAATAGCAGGTTGCTTGTTTGTTTTTTAAATAGCAGCTGCATCGGGTATCTACAGGGAATGAAAAAGTGAAAGGATTACAGTTTTGACCTGTTAAAATTGATTTATAAGAGGGTTTTTTGTTTGTTTGTTTTTTCCCTCTCCTATTATGTCCAAGTGATAAATTGGTCTTTCAGTTAAGGCTGTGTGAAAAACTGATTTGTCAATTGTACACTGACCAAAACAAAAAAATATTGGAAAATTACCCACTTCAATTAAATATGCAGTGGTTCTTCTGGTGTGTTCTTTCTTCACAGGCATGGAAAAAACAGAACACAATCCTCAAAACATATTTCTGGAATCTTTGATAGTGGGAAACAACAGAACGCCAAGGTTGAAGGAGGTACTGTTTACAAAGGGAAAAATCCCTGGGGCGGACACGCACCCAGACAGGGGAGCTGAGCAATGGGGACCCAAATGACACCAGGGACCTCTCAGCAGCTCTGGGACCACTATCACTCAAGACCTGGCCTACTCTCCATCATATATTGAAGCATCCACTAAAAGGTAGAGAAAAGCGGTTTGGAGCTCACTCTGGATTTGGTGAGCGTTCACAAATAGCACAGTAATTTGAAGCCAAAACCAAACTAGGACTCATGTAAGAAGAAATAGGAGGCAGCAAAAGGCACAGACTGAAGTGTGTATCAAACTATATATTAAAAACAAAATCAAATTGTTGCAGCAGCAGTACTTTCTCTAACGCCATAAGATCATGTCCGCACCCAATCATATAAATTCCAGGAGGCAAAGCAGCACTCAAAACTTAAGGTGCTAAAAGAAAGGATTCAAGAGGGTATTTTTCAAGATCCAGACCTACAGATTAAAGCATCTCTCTAAGGTCCTGTTACTCAACCAAAAGAAATTACACAGTCAGGTTGTGTTTACATTTACTGGTAATGAGAACTGGATGGGGAAAATTCTCATATACATTTCATAGGAAGGCAAAGCTAAGAGGAAGACCGTGGGTCTCACTCCTGGCCCTGCAGCTAAGCACAGCGCCAGTAACACGGGCGCTCACCACCTCTGGGAAAATTCTGTCACCTGCCTCATTTTCAGAGTCCTTTATCTTTCCTGGTTAAGGGGGGTTAGTAATGGTTTTGCTCGTCCTACAGAAAACCTGTAAGAATTAGGTTACGGCCTGCAAAGCACCCACATATCTACCTGCTGAATACGCGCAGCACGTAAGGAGGGAGATTGGTAGGAGAGTAGTAGGGTTTTACAAAGGTTTAGCAGCATTACGTGAAAGGAATTGAACCGCAGCCTGTACTCCAGGAGCCAGGAACATTTCAGACACCAGGAACATCTGTCTTTGGGCTGCAGTAGGGAGTGACTTTCACTCTCGTGTGCACTGATACATCAAGTTTCCCGCATACAGACAGTCAGAGGGCAAAACAAACCATCAAGCTGAGCTGTTAAAGCAGAAAAAAATATCACTGAGGAGTCCAGGGAACAAAACTGAACAAGCATATGTATAATTTATCCATTGTTTGGTATGGATGAAAATGTTCTTCACGAGCAGTCCAGTGAATGGCAAGTGACAGGACCAATCCGCTGGGTGCCTGAGTGCCACGCTGCACAGAGCTGACATGCAGGCACCTGACTCCCACGTGAGTCGGAGTGCCAGTAAGAGCAGCCCAAAGATCTCGGCAAACCACACAGCCTGCTTTACAGAGCCAGAATGTATTTAACAGCTGAACAGCTCAGAAAGTCCCTTTACTTTAGCTAACAGTACCACCCCGTGAGGTTTGTGTCCATGCAGCATGCTAACAGGGAGTGACTTGCAGTATTCCCAACAGACCCAGTGGATCCTTTCTGATCCAAAACCCACTGTCACCAGCAAGATATGCCTGCTAATGGTCCCAGTGTGTAGGGGACTACTACATCTCAGCATCCATCTTCACATTCGTTAGCAAAGACCCCTTCGCTTATGACATGCTAAGAACCAGCCTTGCTGCTTCTGACCGAAAAGCAGCAAGTGGAAGCAGAACCAGATTATCTAATAGGGATATGGTTTAGCATAGGATGGGAACAGTTGGACTTAATGATCTTAAAGGTCTTTTCCAACCTTGTGATTCTGTGAATAATGACTCTGATGGCACACCCCCAAAAAACCAATATCAACAATAAAAAAACCAGACTACTGCCTGCAAAAGCTGTCACTAATGCGTAGCCAAAAACAACAGGGAGAATGACGCAGATGGGATGCTAACGTTGGAAGTCACACAGTACAGGTTTGCAGAGCTGGAGCACTGTCAGCACAGCACATGGATTATCCCAGCTGTGCAGCACCTAGGGATACACACCACAGTCTGCCCTTACTGTAGGGCTCAGACACACATCATCACTGCGACAGTTTCCAGTCAAACCTGGGAAGGGCCACACTGAGGCCTTTCTAATCCAGCACAACAGTGTCCCTGCACTGCCCCTCGCCTTGAGGAAGGGGGAATGGTCCTCTGCCAGGGCGTACGAGGGCTTGGAGACCCCAAACCAATAGTCCTGCAGCCACCATGCATGCTACCTACCAGGACCTGTTGGGAACACTACTGCAGTCTCCATCCCTCAGCCTGAGTGGGCAGGAATCCCTTCTCACCCCAACACACTTCTCTACAGCATCACTTGCTCTGGCTTTATAGACATCCCCAAACCATTTTAATTCAGAGTTATTTGATTCATGTGTGGCTTTGCATTCAGTAAAACTGGGATTTTATTTGCTGCATTTTCTTCTTTTCTTCTTGTGGTGTATTTCATTTCAATAAATATAAAATCTGAAATTAGTTCTCTCATCTTTATCAACAACAACTACTTAGAGGCGCGTTGAGAGGATTAATTTTGAAGTACTCTGAAAATGTCAAGTGCTTATTAATTATAAGTTAATTGGAGTTAGAATTACACTATGGTAAATAATAATAAACATAGCTGATGGGCAAGAGGGAAGAAGCAGATTTTGAACAATATTGTTCAGGCACACGCTTTTAACAAGCCTTTTGAAGAAACAAAGTCTGACTGATGAAGCTCAGTAAATTTACTTCCACAGAGCATTCTTACAGATGTGGGGAATTTAAAATTATTCCTTCCCACCTGTCAACTTTGATTCACTGTTGGTTTTCTCTGATCTCTGGCTTGGAGCAAAAAGCCTCCATGACTCCAGGAGAAGTACAAGCTTTAGCATCCATTCATCTCAGCTGAGAGCCCTTTAGAGAGCACCGGATTGCTCACGGAGGATAAAGTATATATGGAAAACACCTTTATCCTGCAGTGGGAATAACAGTAGCTTTAGCATTTGTGAAGGTAGGCATGTGTATAATAATCCAGTTGAGTGGTTAGAGGTGATTGGAATTGAAAAAGTGAAGCTGAAGTCTTTCCTCTGCTACTGAATCCCCATCTTGAACTTCATCTGCGCTTAAAGGCTCCAGGCAGGAGAGTCATCTACGTGCTCAGAATCACATACAATAAATCGGTTTGTACTGACATAGCCAGCTCTAGGTGCAATCCAACCAACTACTCCTAGCCAGGTACAGCCAAGTGCCAAAGATCAGACAGTGCAAATAACTACTGCCCTCCTTCAAACTTCTCCACATTCCATTTCTAAGATTTCCTCACCAGAGTCCTTTGGTAGCTTCACCTGACTTTCACAGTGTCCATGTAATCACACTGATGCCAGAAAGGGGCTGGAAATGCCGCAAAGGGAATGTGAGCGACCTTCAGCTCAACCAGGGACTGAATTCTCTTGCTCAGACCTAGAGTATGATGTAATTTTTTCCCCCTTGAAACAGAAACCTGCTTATTTTGGCTGTGAGGAAAGCCTTAGCAGAAGAGCACATGATGGGATGAGGAAGAGCTTTGGTAACTGCTTCCAACCTGCAAAGTGGGAAAACAACTGTTTCCAGCTTATACCACGCCATCTCTTTTTTCCATCCCTCACTACAGCTGTACAAACTACAAGGAACTCAACAGCTGAAAAAAATTGGGCTTCATGGTTTTACTCAGGAAGTGAAACAGCAGCTCTTGGGGCTTTCCCACTGCTGAATCCCTGAAAGCAAAGTGGGAAGGAGCTCCCTTTCCCAGCAGCCATAGATTGTGCATGAGGTGTTACCACCAGGAATAATTTCTTATCACACATGACATGTTTACAGTTTCCTCACAGTCAAAAGGAGTGAAGACCAAACACAACGCACACCTTCCTGACAAGAATGAAGCTCTCATCCCTAAAACATCTCTGGTCTCCTGCAGTCAAGCACTTCCTGGCTTCCCATTGGGCAGCACCCAGGGGACCACCCACCCTCAGCTGCAGCTGAGGTAGAGATGAAGGCCTTCATAGAAATTTTATAGCTGAAGAGGTGCTAAAAAGCTGAAAAGTCAGGCATGGCTGTGCCAGGGCAGCCTCCATCCCTCCTGGTTTCAGATCAGATCCGAAGGATGCTGATGCAGCATTTCTCTGAACCAGCCCCTAACATTATTTCAGGGAACCTTTACAGAAATTTTAAGTTATCTTGATTTCACCTTGCCATTTTAGTTTGAGCTTTAGGTCTTTCAACATATTAAAGATCTGTTCTTCCCTTAATGTACTAATGTAACTGGCAGCAGTAAGATTGAAAGTCATGCATTTGCAGGTCAAAGCTAGAGTAGGAGACCTTTACTTTTTGACTACACCTTAAAAAAAAAAGTTAATGGGAGTGTTAGGCTTCATATCTACCACAAATTGGAATTTCACTCTTTTACAATTCCATGTAAATGTCACAAAGGATCATACATTTATTATTTTTGGGTAATGCAGATGGAGTTTATTTATCTTCCTAAGCAAGCTCAAGGGAAATCATTTCAGACAATGGACTACCTCATTCTGGAGAAAACGGGGGTTTAATCATAGCAGCACCTGGGTTGGAAAAGACCCTTAAGGTCCAACCACAGCCTGCCCTGCCCAGTCCACCTCTAGACCATGTCCCTCAAGCACAACATCCACATGCCTTTTAAATCCCTCCAGGGCTGGTGACTCCACCACCTCCGGGGGCAGCCTGTTCCAGTGCCTGACAACCCTTTCAATAAAGAAATTCTTCCTGATACCTGACCTAAATCTCCCCTGGTATCACTTGTCACCCAAGAGAAAAGACCCACCCTGACATCTCTGCAACCTCCTTGCAAGTATCTGTAGAGAGCAAAATGGTCTTCCCTCAGTCTCCTTTTCTCAAGATTAAACAGCCCCAGCTCCCTCAGCCACTCCTCATAGAACTTGTGCTCCAAACCCTTCACCAGCTTTGTCCCTTTGGGCTTTTAAAAAATCATATTTTCATAAGGTTATATTATTTGATGCCAGAAGTTCCTACCTTACACTTACCAGTAGTTAAGCCTCTTAACAAAAGCAAAAAAACCACACCAACTTTTGAATCAGAGAGGTTATTGGTATCAATATTCTAAGTCACATTTTGAGACCACATGAACTAAGTAAATGTTCTAAATGACTGACCCCAATAGCGCATTTACATATAATATTATGAGAGGAAATACTGTGCTTACATTTTGTAAACTGTGACTGCTTTGTAGCTATTCTTAAGTGACTAAAAATTCAGCTTGTTCAAAATACACTTAAACAGAACATTATGAACAATACTTGAGGATTTTATTTTCCTTTTGTTTAATTTATGGTTGCATCAGAAAGACTCTTTCATTCTAATTCATTTGCTTGCTAAACTAGTCCCCTTGCTTATAAAGCCCCACCAGCACATCAATCACAAGGGGCTTTAAAGGGCCAAATAATCTCTGCTGAAGCAAAAGGGAGAAAAGTACCATGGGAGCAGAGTTACCATCTTCACTCCCCAGACTATTGCTGGACAGATACCTTTTCCCTGGTATTCTGATGGTTTATGCTACATATGAATCACATTTCCACAGTTACAGCTCTAAGGCTTTAAAGCCAGAAGTCAGAGCTTTAAATTACAGTATCTCCTGCACTGAAGAAAACAACAATCAAATGTTATACTGATTTCCTTGATAAAGATCTTCTGATTTATTTTCTAAGCATCCTGTCTAAAATCCATGCCTGTCTGGTGTAATTAATGATCTAATCAGAGCAGCAACATGACACAAAAGCCTGTTTCCTCCGTGACATATATAAAATATCTTGTGGTTTTAGAAAGGACAAATACAATAGTTTGGCAAAGTCCCTGCCTGTGGAAAGGTGGGGGGTGGTGGTGCAGGACTAGGTGGTCCTTAAGATCCCTTCTAACCCAATAGACTCGCAGAATCCCAGGCTGGTTTGTGACATCACATATTGATGCCCCGGCCCCCGTGGCGTGAAATCAAAGGCAGCTCATGAGAAATAACCAGAAATCATTTAACCCAAAGGTTAGAGAGGCCAATTTCTAAAACAATGGATATATTGGGACCTGAGAAAAAGCATGGTCAGTAACCTGGGAGAAGCCTCATTGACATTTCACAGAGAGAGACAGCTGTAGCTTAATTTAAACACTTCTGAACATTCATTTTTCCAGGTAGGAGGGAAAAATCATTATGCAGCTGCCTTCTCAGTTCATCTGTCTTGAGCCTTGAAAGAAATGCCAGTAGTATGTCACTGTATTAATTGATTGGTGCTTCACAACTTGCACCAAACCCTCTCTTCTGCTCACTGTCTTCATTAATGTAGTCGCATAATTAGAGGGCAACAGAAGAAGACAGCTGATAGCACACAGAGGTGTGTACGTTACACGGAGACAAGCTGGATGAGGGTCTAGTGACATGAATTCTCAATCGAGGAAAGAGGAAAAAGAGAAAAGAGGGGAGGGAAGGAAAAATTGAAAAATAAATCAAGGGGGAGGAAGAGAAAAAATCATCTCTAATAATCTATTTATCAGGAATTTAGCCTGGCCGCCTTAGTACTGCCCAACTGAGCAAATTTGTCCCAGTTTTTATTCAAAAAGAGTTATTTATTCATGGACCTGAATTCTAATACTGTTTATAAATCCTCATAATTGATTAGAGCCTGTAGTGAAAAGCACTGCATAGACTGTACGGTCTCCATCCCACAGAGCAGTTTATAATTTATGGATTAGACAGGATGCAACGGGTGGAGACAGACAGGCTTGCATGAGAAAACATGATAATACGCCTGTGGACAGTGGTGAGAGCCCTCAGCTCCCTGCTGTAATCACTGGTCATTTGTTATCGGCACCCCTGCAACAGCCAGCACTAAGGAGGCAGCTGAAGGACATTACTGATGTTGACTAAATGCATTTCCTACATAGAAGCATTAAAGATGCATCCTCAAAAGCCACAATGAAACCAAAAACCTCAGTCACTGCAGGAAAAAATAATAAAATATTCTTAATTGCACTTGTTGCTCACTGTGTTTGCTGGCAGCTGCCTGCTGTTGGAAGCCCAATTCTTGATGTGAACTTTGGGACATGCAGATCCATGCCAGAACTGTGTCACCCCTCCCAGCTGACACCTTTTGCCTCTAGACTTACTGACAGTTTGAAGGAGAGCTGAGGTCAGAATTGCCCAGCTTTGGTCTTTTTTACTTCACATCAGAGGTAAAGACTGAAAAAACACTCAGCTGGAAACCACATTTGAGATCTGTGCTGGTGCTCCACAGAGCAGGGGGAACAAGGCCAAGCACCCCCAGACCACACCAGCTTTTAATGTTTTTTTCCTCGGGGGGGGTGGGGGGAGGGTGTTGCTTTGCATAAAAGCTTTCATTTCCCAACTGGGTGTATAACCAAGAGCAAATCTGAAGTAAACACTAACATATGCACCACAGAACCAAAGTGACCTTTTTTACCAGCCGAAGAGCCAATAGAGCCAGTAAGATACAAAGTCATTCTGCAATGAAATCACTGAACTGAGATGTTGTCTGAAATGCCATCCATGCATTGTTCTGGAAGTGTAATCTCAACAACCAAGTTTTATTTCTGGAGTCCAAGTCCTTAGAAATCTATTCCCCCCGTAAGGAGATAGCAGTCATCTTTTTGATAAGTTTTTATCTTAAAGAAAACAAAAGAATATTCCAGAAGAGATGCAGTCCCTCTTTGGCACAGTCCTTGCAGTACACACTGAATTTAAACAGCAGAACATACAGTCTTGTTGACTTGGGGTGCAAGCCACAATTTCAATGATTGTGAACCTGTGGAGTTTCAGTAGCACAAGCCCAAGGTAGAGACCAAAGTGTGTTGGCAAAACAAGACAGCTACATCCATTTTGGAAATGATTTGGGGAAATAACCTGGCCAGAGTTTAAACTAGCATAGAATTTGGTCAAGTGCTGGATTACTTCATACTTCTCCAAGCCTACAGAATACAGAACCGAAGATACTGTTGTGGAGCTCACCGCCCTGCCTTTGTGCCTAGGCTCAAACTTAACAGGCTGCTTTGTAAAATAGTAAGAATCACTTTTTCCTCCACTGTTCTAGAAGAATTACAAAGGGCACACCTCATGGTTTTGAGATAAGACACTGGAGGCCTAAGACCTAAGTCCAGATACTATGCAAACAAATCCTCAAGTAACACAGCTCTACAGTGCTCCTAAAATGCCACAGAAGGTTTATTATGGGTTAGAAGACTGCCACTGCACAAAGTGAAGATGCTGGGGAGCAGCAGAGTCTTGGAGAGGGCAAGCAGGACTGTGAGATCTTCAGGTTTGAAGGGGTAGAGTTGTCTGTCATTTAAAGAGAGGACTAATATGAGGATGCTCTTGCACAGCTCTGCTGCAGATTATACAGCACATATTGATGAAGGAAGGGAGGTGGAGTAAGAAAGACTAAAGAAAAAGATCTCATTCAGAGAAAAATACTCATTTTGCAGTAGGCATATTATGCCGAGCTTTCAGCCTCCACAAACACATAGAACAAATAGTCTGTTACAAAACCAGCCTGATGTCTTAGGAACGAGCAAAGAGAAAAACATATTGACTCAAAAGACTCCATCTCTCTCTGACCTGCTGCAAGTACACCAGGATCCCCACAACATTATTTTAATCAATGTTTCTTTTCACTGGTCTCTCAAGCAAAATTACAGCATCAGTTTGTTCTTCCTGAGCTGACAACACTCCGAATTCTACAACTGGTGGCGTTACATTCATGCCTGTGAAAAAAATGCTTTACTCATTAGTGCTTTTTGTTTAAAGTGACTAATCCCATTCATCTTTCCCATCTGTTTGAGGATTTCTCTGAACATAAGAACAATTGAGTACATTACGCTCTCTAATCAGTCTGAGGTTGGCTCCACAGCAGGGTTGCAGGAGCTCCTTGCATGCCCCCTATGAGGCAATGGTGATAGGGACTACAAGGCCAAAGTCAGTGCCAGGGTTTGACAAACCTCATGATATAGGGAGCATCTCAGCCTCACAGGTGAAGCTTCAGCAGTTTGTGGAATTTGGCTAGGAAACAAGGATACACTTCCAAAACATGTTTATATCCATAGGGTACGACTTTATATACACCAACTGCTCAGCCAAACACATGTTTAAAGACAAACCAACTTTCTATTTTAAAATCCACATTTTTCTCCAAATACTAGAGCAATGCAATCCTAAAAGGCCCCTTCTATTTTGCCACTTCTGAAGAAAACACTTCTCCAATACTTTTTTTCTTCCACAACCATAAAACCTCTAATATTCTTTGTGTTTCTCTGCTCATTTATATCTTTGAGGAGCCTTATGATCACCCACGTAACACACCAAGTGCCTGGTTTACAACTCCTTCCAAAGTCAATGGCTACTCTTACACAAATGCTAATGGCTTGTGCTGTGGATATTTATTCATTATATTACAGCAGTAGTATGGAAATTTAAAAAAAAAGAAAATACAGAAAATATGCCTAGTGAAGATGATATAACTGTTTAGACAAAGACAAAAAAAACCTGCTGAGAAGCAAGGTTTTTGTTTGGCTGGAGGTTTTTTCTCCTTAAGCAAATGCATTTTAAAGGAAGATAAGGTTTCTTGAAGTCACTGCGTTACAACTGCCATCTCCAATGGCAAAAGCCCTGGAGCTTGTCTACTTGGGACATGGAGCTTGAGAAAAGGTTTTGTTTCTTTTTATTTTGATGAATCAGATGCATCCCACTGTGATATTTCTGAGTTAAAAATAGCTTTGATACACCACTCCAGCACAAGCTGATGGAGCTTTTAGCTGGGTGCAGCGCTCCATGCAACCGCTTTCCTTCTGCTCCCTGCACCACCCATCCTGCTCTTCCCTTCAGCTTCCTCAGGGAAGGGAGAAAGAGGAGAAGAGCAGAAAGTAAATACCATGGTGAGAGACCCTACCCGGCTCCTTGGCTTACCATCTTCTTCCCTTTATAGCAAGAAAAAAGGATTGAAAACCTAATAAATCAATAACTGCATCAATAAACCCTAACAAAACACAAAGTTTCTGTAGTAACTAGGAGGGTGCAACTTGAAATCTGATGTACTTTTCCTCTATACATGGTAAAGTAAGATGGGATCGGTTGTGAAAATGTTACCTTCCCCCTGTCAGTGTCCTTCAGTCACAGCTTTGGACTTCTGGGTTTGTACTTTTTTAACACCTTTTCTGTCACTGCAGGATGTGCTAAGCCAGAGTGGATTTACCAATTCCCATTGGATGACTCTCCATTTAACATCAGGGATCAGCCTTTTTATCTTTTTTTGAACCAGAACCTCAACATTTAAGCTTTTGACATATTTTTTCCACTCTTTGGAAGCCTGCCAAAATATAGTGAAAATGATAGTGCTACTGTTTGACTTATTTAACTAAATACTTTGGGTGACTGAGTCACTTAAAACCTTTAAAGTGCTTGGTAAAAGTAAATTCTTTCAACTACCAAGTATTTCCCCTGATGAGTGTAACAGCTTCCAAGGGAAAGTATCTACCCAAGCAGAACAGACTTGACTTGTTTCTCTCTGTATTGGAGAGATTGGTAGCAGTACCATTGCAGTCCCTCTGAGCCACAGGTAGTTTTTAGATGGTGTTTGAGAGAATGTTCCAGGAGATAATTCTGGAAGACACTGGAAGATCCAGCTCGATAGCCAGCTGTGACAAAAGAAGTCTAGCTTTTAATCCCATCATAGATGTAAGAGTTGTCGTGGCTTTGGCTGAGATAGAGTTAGCTTTCATTCTATTAACCAGTATAGTGCTGTGTCTGGGATTCCATATGAGAATTATCATTATCATCTTTGCTATCCTATTAAATTGTCTTTGTCCCAACCCACAAGGTTGGTTTATCCATTCTCCTTCCCATCCCACTACAGGGAAGCAGTGAGCAAGCGGCTGTGTGGTGCTCAGCTATGGACTAGGGTTAAACCACAACAGAGAAGAGCAAAAGTCTCTAATGAAAGCATGAAGATGGGTGCAAACTGAAAGGAGTGTGTGAAAGGGTCAGACAGCAGAAGGGGTTTCCAGAACCACCACTAGTTAATTTCTATGCAGCACTGAACACGCAGCTGCGTTCAAGCAAGGTGAGAAGAGGAAGAAGTTTCTTCCTCAGGTAAGATGACGCAAAGTAAAACCTACCATGCAGCTTGTAACATCACAAAGCCAAGTGATGCTGTTGTTCTGCCTGCTGACCTGCCCATCTCCAAGTGCATCTGAGCTGACACCAGGCCTAAACCGCATCGAAAAAGAAAAATATTTAACAAGTATTTTCTTTGCATCCACGTTTCTCTGGCCCTTTTCTAAAATGACTTGTATAAAATAAGTTGAAATATGTATGAAGTCCAACAGCAGGTTTTCAGGTTAGATTTCAGAGGGGAAGATGTTTGCAAAATTAGGGCTTTCAGATCTTTCAACGTGGTCAAGGAGGATGAACTTGATGTGAAGAGCTCACATCAAAAGAACAAGCAGCTGACTAAACACTTATGTCCTCATTTATCTAGAGCAAGACACAGGAGGGAAAAAACCAAACCACAAACATGTAAATTGAGGTCTAATTCAGGGGCAGGAGTTAAGTGCTTAAATCACTGGAGAATTCATGCCCAAGCACCTTTGTTCTAAGCTGCAGCGATCTTCTGTCAGGGTCCTGAGGGTGACCCCATCACGGCCACACTTTCCCTTGTTTCTGGGAAACAGGAGAATTCAGCCAGGGTTTGAGTGTTCAGGGTATGACTTCTCCATCCCACTTGAATAATTCAAATTGTTTCTCAAATAGCAGCTAGGGAAGTTGTGTGGGAAAGCCTGAGTAAATGGGATTTACCTATTCAGCAGGAAAACCTGCTTTTCCAGCGACACAAATTTAGCAGAAAACTTTGAGTGCATTTGGCTAAACTGATCATAAGAGAGAACGATATCGGAGGGGAGACACCACTCTGATTTGCACAGGAATTTCAGGTACCTGGGAGTTCAAAATATTGAGGTCATCCTGAAAACTGGCAGCAGCTCTACCTAACAGTCTTTAACACAGTCAACAGGAAACCTGGGTGAGGGTGTGACCTACCCAAAATGAGACAGAAAGGAGGATTTTCTCCCTTTTTATCTTTATTTTTTTTTACCTTGCCTTAGCTCTCTTCAATTCTATTAAATAAAAATACAGATCAAAGGATTATATCAACCAGAGACATCATAAAACAATGTAGAGCTGAGCAGGCAGAGGCCCATATCTGTAGTTTATTTGGACTCAAATGGAAAAAAGGTTTAAACTGAATAACCAATAAAGTGTTCCTGGTTTATCTAACTCAAGATGACGTTGTTAATGCCAGACCGCTGTCCAATTTATTTTGTGCTCGTGACATCAGCTTTAGAAATACTAACTGAGGTCAAAAACCAAGACACGTTATGGATGATATTCAAAACACCATCTGGCATTGACTGGAGCACATTATACAGCAAGAAACACAGAAAAAGCTTGATGTATCTCCTCTCCATACTTATCTGGACTATCTTCATGTGCTCAAAATTCACCACCGCACAGTTTTGTTCACAATATGAAGAAAATGTTGAGAGAATCCAGATTATGAGTCTAATAACAATGTTTCTAAATCAATAATAATCCAGTCTGCTGTGTACTTTCTTAATAATCTGTACAGCAAAACTGAAGTAGACCATCAATTGGTTGTTACTTGCTATATTAGCACTGAACTCCCTGTACATAGAGTTGCACAGTGCTTTCCAGGATGCAAAATTGCTCTTCTCTTGGTGAGGGGGACAGAAGTTAGGATACAGATTGTTCCTCCCAAAATTCATATACTTGACTGATAACAGAGAACTGCAGTTCAATAAAAACTTAATACCCCTGATCAAACTCAGCTCTTGCCCTGAAAACTGTCCCTACTACATCTGGAGAGAAAGTGTGTGAGATGGGGGACAAAGGTACAGCAAAAGACCTTGTCTGTACCACATCACTTTCCCTAAGCAAGCTGCAAGGGTTGCCGATGGACACAGCCAGCAAAGAGCAAGGGCAAGTGAAGGATCATGAATAAATCCTGCATTTTAGCAGGTATAAGATTTTCGCCCCTAAGGAGAAGCAAAAGCACATTGTGAAATCAAAAAATTCTTCCCGGTGTTTATTTTCTTACTGGTAGCAGCTGTATTTCTGTCTAAGGACAAATAACAACCCACAGTGTCACCTGCCATGCTTCACAATTACTGCAGCAAAAGAATCATTAAAAGTTTTCCTTGTTTTTGTCACCAGTATGACACAGATGGAGACGGGAGGAGACACTGATGGACAAACAATGTGCTTTGAACTCTCAAAAATACTTCTGTTTCTTTCTTGTAAATTGTTATTTCCTACTTGCATTGTCACAATGCCTTCAAGTCCCAGTCTATTATGTTACACCTGTAGAAAAACAGCTGTACTGAATTTCTGTCAGCAAAAAGAATGTGCACTCAGGTTTTTCAAATGCACACGCTTGTTAACGGCAAAAGACATCTTTACAGGATCAAGATGGAACCAGAGGATCAAGCCAAACAATTCCTACCACAGACTACTAACAAGTTCCTATGAGCTTGGAAAAGCCAAAAAAAACCCCACCACACCCAGAAACAACATACAGATATTTAGAAATTAAAGACATTTGGAATCCTTCATACATAATCATGTGTCCCATGAAAGTCAATGGAAGCTCTTCAAAGGTGACCCTGTGCCACGCTCTAAACGAGAATGACAGTAGAAGATCCATCATACTAATGGTGCTTTTGTCTCACAATATTTTAAGCTTGCCCTTGTTACTGGACAGACTTACTCTGCTACCTGCTGTGTGTATTTCAAGTATGTGGACTTTAACAACCCATTAAGGTCAATTTTGATAAATCATCATGACTTTAAAATGATGCCCAGAAATATACACTAAAAAAATACATTATGAAGACCAATATTCAAAAAACCTGAGGTGTTCCTAACTCAAATATAAGTGCAGAACACTCACAATCCTACATCAGAAATGAAACAAATACTTGCTTTATAAGCCACTGATCCACCTGATTCTACTAAAAACTTAATTCTGCTTTTAGACCTGTTGACTTAAGCCACACCTCCAAAGGGACATTTTCTTCTTTGGGCACCAGTTCAAGATTTTTACTTCATGCATGTAAAAGTCTTTGCATGCGCTTGACTGATTTCCAGTGAAACCTCATCCTGCTCTCAAGTACATGGGGTCTGTTGTAAGCACACCTAGAGAAGCAAATCTTAGGGACAGATCAGTAGTAAGATACAGTAGCCCAGATATGGCCAATACAGGGGAGTGTGGGTCTCCTACAGTTCTCCCATAGGCTTCAAGCTCCTTCTACCCATACCAAATTGTCATGCAGTAAGGCACTGTCACCTCCTGTCCAACTCCAGACCCTACATGCCAGATGCTGCTGAGCAGTCAACAGCAGATGATCCACCAGATCAACATACGCGAGATATTCATGGTGCTTTGACTCAAGAGCAGGGCTGTCTCTCTACAAGGAGCTCAGGAACACATCCTAACATGCAGCTTTTGAGGGCACAAACCCCAACACAAGCTGCTGGGTAGCTTCACAGCTGGCAAGATACTGTTCTGTAATGAGGAAAACCCTAAACTGGCCAGATCCTCCATCCTCCATGAAGTAGGGCAAGGTTGCAAGCTGCTGACAAATAAAAATCCCACCACATTTTTCCTAGTTTCCTGACCTTATTAGTCCCTGTGAGAATGTCTTTCTACAGGGACAAGACAAGGAAAGGAAACCACCTTACAGTATCACTGTTTTAAATTAAAACTAATAGCCTCACATTCGGGGGGGGCCACATTGAGGAGTCAGTGCTCCAGAACATCCCCCAGGAAATAATTTGGTTTAATGGCAAGCAGTTTAAGCATGTTGCACACAACCTGGAGGCTTGATGGATGCCTCCAATTATGCCAATGCATTCTGGCAATCACAATTGTAAGAAATGCATCAAAAGCACCTCAAACCGGGGTAATTTGACCTCTCTAAAATAAAACATGTCTCTCACATTTCCTAAATCATTTAAGAGCATTGCCAAATCCCACAGGTTTGGGTTAAACATGAAGATACACTATCTTTCAGTTCAACACATCATGTTTATGCTTCAGGAGAATGAAAACCAACAAGTATGTTGTGTATTTTCCTCCTTGAACTCAATTAACATTACTTTTGCAGTAGAAACAAAGAAAACATTCATGCATCACTTAATCAACAATGTGAAGCAAGAGTATCAACACCCACTTTAAGTATTTTTTTCCTGGGCTTAAGAGTTCCCCCACCCTGTCATAATAATCCATTTATTTAGATTTCTTTAATGTGGTGCTTCAGTAAACACTGTGAAATGTAGGTTTGCTTTTAACCACAGAAATCTGCCTAGAGCCATGGTTGGCACGTCTTGTTTTCGACATTTTAGCAACTAATAAATGTGAGGAAGTCAAATCAAATTCCATGTCTCACGTAGAACAACATCCTAAGAGAGGCTGTGCAGCACAGGTTTCAGAGGGTCAGTGATGACACAGTGTCCTTTGTAAAGCACAGACATTTGAGCACCTCCCCTACAAAAAGAGCTGGGCTTGTGCAGCCTGGAGAAGAGAAGGCTGTGGGGGGACCTCATTGCAGCCTTCCAGTACCTGAAGGGAGCAGAGAAACAGGAGGGGAATCAACTTTCTAAAAGGGTAGATAATAGCAGGACAAGGAGGGAGGGGATGGATTGAAGCTAAAGGAGGGAAGGTTTATGTTAGATATTAGAGGGAAGTTCTCTCCAGAGAGAGTGGTGAGGGGCTGGAACAGGCTGCCCAAAGAGGTGGTGGATGCCCCGTCCCTGAGGATGTTCAAGGCAAGGTTGGACAGGGCCCTGGGCAACCTTGTGTAGCTCCAGGCCTGGAGGTTGGTGGCCCTGCCTGTGGCAGGGGGGTTGGAGCTCTGTGATCCTTCTGGTCCCTTCCAACTCATGCCATTCTATGATTCTATGATTATACCAAGAAGCGGTGTGTAACACATAGAGTATGAGTTTCCAACTCCTTCCCTACCCAGCTAGCACAAGTCAAGGATGCAAATGTTCACATGTGGGGTTCCACTTGATGCAGGAGAAAAGCAAATGCTGGTAAAACAAAGCAGAGTGTTCAGGACCAGAGGGATGATGCCCTCTTCTCAACGCATTGTTTTATCATGTCAGCCAAGGGGAAACCCTGAAAATATTTTAGCAACAGGGCACTTGGGAAAGTTTTACAGATTGCCACTTGTCACCGTGCCACTGAGTTTTAAATCGATCCAATTAAACCAATTAATTTGCTATCTTAGAGCTTGAAAACTCAGCTTGAAGGAAAAAAACCAGCACAAACGGAAAGAGAATGGTTTTCAGTTTTGTTATTGTTTTCTATAAATGTACAAACAGTCAGATATAGCCTGACAAAGTCAGGGAGTTTCACTGCAGCAACTTCAAAGGAGAGTAAATCCCCATACACAGAGATTACAACAGCTTTGATGTTCCTCAAATAATCTGTAGTTCTCCTCTGAGTTTAAAAACATATGCTTTAGAGAACAGGCGTCCTTCGACAAATAGCAATCTTCAAATTTTTTGATTGTATATTTGTCATGTAAATTATAATTTAATAGTTTAAAATTATTGTTGTCAGTACCAGATAAGCGAAAACAGTATTTATAACGGGAACTCACAGAGAGGCTGAACTTATAAATATTCCAGTTAATTGGTACAAGTCATCTTTTGTGACCATTAACCTCTGATTTTCAAATTAGTTCCAGATGGGTACAGTCTGACAATGATGTGAAGAAAATGCTAATGGAAATGTCCAAACATGAGCAGAGCTTTACAAACCTGCTAATGTACGGCCCTTGCATGATTTACTGATATTTTTCCACCCATCTGTCAGTCGGTACATTTTACTTTTCAGTGAGAAAAAATCTTGTAGAAATAAAAGGTATCTACATGTCTGGCCTGATGGATTCTTTTCATTTATCATACCAGAAAGTGCTGTGAACTTTCAGAACCGCGGGCATTACCAGATGCTACGCATTTAACCACGGGGGAGTTCATGTTAACGTATTAATCTTTTCCCCCTTCTTTCAGGACAATTGTCACATGCAACAGTTCTAAATAGACCCCTTGGAGACAGTTCTGAGCGGAAAAGCAGGTTGTGCTGTACCCATTACCCATGACCAGGCACTAGAAGCCTCTACTCTTTCATTGAGAGCGCCAAAACACATTTTTCTTAGGACAACGTTACCTCCCTACATGTTACTACAGGCAGCATCTTTTTAGAACGACCACCAGACTTACATCTGGTTACATTGGAAAGAGAAAAAGCAGGTACATTCCTCAGAAATTAAAATGAACCTTGGAAATGCAGAAATAGAGAGTGCTACATCACATCAATTTTTCTTTTTCAGTAAATATTACTGAAAATATTCACAGCAGCCACAATAAAACACTGCAATGCAAGGGGGAGGAGTGACAAGATTAATACCTTTTTTTCAAGCTAATTTAAGACAGTTATTAATCTATTTTTTATGGAACAGAGTCAAACTTAAGAGCTGTATATTAAACAAATTAATTTCCTATAATGCGTCACTAATAAAACATTGGTCTAACAAACCATGGTCCAACTTGAGGATTAATTATTATTTTTTAACTCTTTTGTTATATATTCAAAGGTTGAATATTGAGTCCCTAAATATCGAGTCCTAGTCAACAGGATTCCACAGATTTCCTTTAGTTAATACCTGTACAGAAGACAAGCAGAGCTCTGCGTGCACTTAAGAGCAATGTGGGTACATCTTTCCAAACTCATACCACAGCAGAAACCCAGCTGTGCACTCGAGTTAGATCTCAAAATAGCTTAAAACATTTCTTTCTTTCAAAAATGCTGTAGGTATTTTCTGCCATTGGCCTAATAGTTATAGGACTCACCCTGGAATGCCTGGACTCAATTCCTCCCATGCAGGGTTCTCATATCTACATCATTTTTCTCCTCAAGGGAAATAGCCCTAATTTTCCAGCACAAGGATGCACAGGCATTCTCTCCCGTCTCCTTTGGAAGCCACAACATCAGGCAGAGAGGAAGTAAAAATGTAGCAAGTCTCTGAAAAGGAGCATGGGGGGGGGGAAAAAAACATTCCACGTCTTCAACAGTCATCTTTAAGCACCCCTACATGTTCTCTATTAAGCTAAATCTTCGAGACAAAGTTACTAAGAGCATCTACCTAATGAGGCAAGACCTAATCCCAGGGTGCTGGAAACTTGCTGACTTCCCACAAAGTGCGTTAGCAATGACCCACCAACGCAGCCCCCACCAGCTACAGATTTCAGCATCAATTTTGATCCATTGTGCTGTCTTTGAGCTGAACTAATTTCCCAAGAAATACCATCCGCGGTGTCAGACTCAACATGGTTCAACCTACAGCTTACATGAAGTCATTTTCTGCGATGCCTCAGACTCCTAATGAGTCTGGCAGTCCAATCAATTGCTTAACCAAGGGGGAGAGAGCCCCAGCTTGGGGTCTGTGACAGCCCCCAGACAAACCAGCCCCGGATTTTCCCTTTCCATGGCAGCACTACCACCAGCTGGCTGAACTGGGATGAGCTCAAAGAGACACTTCTTCATAACCCATTCCTCTTGCCAAGAGCAGAGTGCACAGATGCCCTAGGTCCCTTTGTACAATAGATTAGATTTATTGAGATGTGTTCATACTCTCGACCCCTTTACCTAAACAAATGGGTGTCAGTGGAGTGACCCAAGCGCCACACAGTCCTGCGACGGCGATGACTACACCACTGCAGAGACGTGCTCCAGAGCACACAGCACCAGCCTCTGCTTCAGCCCAAAACACCCTTTAAAATTCCATTTAGAATTATCTTTTCTTACCTGAATGCCTGAAGTCTGCTGGTTTTAAAGGAAATGTAAGAACACACGCACGTGCCTTTTATCCACACTACTACAGAGTTAACTTCCCACTTATCTGCCTAAACTTAAACCTGGGTATTCACCAGTAACATGTGGAGCACTAGAGGGACATCAATTGGCCCCAAGATGCCTTGCGTGCTCTCTCCCAGTCAGAGAGTCTAGGGCATTAGTTCACTTTTCAGAACAAGCCCCACAGAAACATTGAATTTCCTCACATAAGCTCGTGTTCTTGGGATGAAGTTGCAATATCTTGGTTGAAGTTGCAATAATATGGTCTGCTGCCTCCCAAAAATTATAATTTGCGGGACTTCAGCAAGCCCATCCATCTATACATGCAACACTCCTCATGCCACTAATACACCAATATAAACTCTAAATTCTTTCCCAGTTTAGGACTGCAGTACCTCAGCGGCAACAAACCTTAAAGCAGATGGCAATCCCATCCTACAGTGAGAACACTTTTTAGGCCCTTGCTTCACCATTACTTCTTAAGCTCCACCTGGACTCAACCCCACAGGTTCTGATCACTCCCAAAGAAGTTTATTTTGATGTTTCCAGATGATCTGACCTTGCGTTTATCTTTAAGTCCTATTGAAATCACTGTCCCTGGGACTGTTCCAAAAACCTATAGACATGGGGCTTTGGGAGATGGCTTGTGTTACGGTGATGTAGGGCTGACAGTTGGGCTTGATCATCTTAAAGGTCTTTTCCAACCTTGATGAGTTTATGAAGTCTCAGACAACTGCAATATTAAATCATGCACCTTCTTAATTATTGGCACACACATCTCTCTTTATACCAGAATTACATTTGACAAACAAGGTTAGTTTCAGGCATCTTATAGGAAGAAGAGATGTTGCCTTGGAAAAGGGCAATTTTGTTATCGCTCCATTTTAATCTGCCAGATCACAATTCTGATGACTAAATCAAAGTGGATGTTTTGTGCTTTACGTACAAAATCAGTTTCATATTCCACACTTAATGATCAGTCTAGCCTTCATATTTAATGTCAGCATCCATTTAACTCTACAGAAATAGTCCCATTTTAACCAACCCGACACATTTCCTTTTTAATGCTTCAAATGTCAGTGTAATGGTTTATCAGGCCTTATTTTTTTACACATCAATAGGTGGGATTGCTTTTTGGCTGCAAAACCTGAACAAATTCCACCCAATAGCTTGGTTTTGTTTCTCAAGAAGCATCTTTTTCCTTGTCTTTTCTCTCATGACAAATTCCCATGTCTGATGAAATCCCCAGGCTTTCGGTGGTGAGACTATGCCAGGATTTCATACCCCTGATAAAATGCCTCTTGCGCATCCCTCAGCACAGACACTTGCATCACCAGATCAAAGCCCCAGGGAGCACTATCCTGCAGCTGCCACCTCATCTCATCCTCCAAAGAGCACCTGACGAAAATCAGGGACAAGAGAATGAGCATGGTCATCTGCCACAGTGCCTTTGTTCGTGTTTGAGATCAAAACCTGCTGTCATGCTGATACGTTCCTCGACTCTCTCAGCTTTCTCTTCAGTCAGAAAATAAAACTGAATCACAAGGTTGGAAAAGACCTTTAAGATCAGCAAGTCCAACCGTTCCTGTCCTATGCTAACCCATATCCCTAAGTACCTCATCTACCCATCTGTTAAACACATCCAGGGAAGGTGACTCAGCCCCCTCCCTGGGTAGCCTGTTCCAGGCCCTGACAACTCTTTCAGTGAAGAATTTTCCCTAATATCTAATCTGACCGTGCCCTGGTGCAGCTTGAGGCCATTTCCCCCTGTACCATCACCTGGTACCTGGCTGAAGAGACCACTGCCCACCTCTCTACACCCTACTGTCAGGTCAATGTAGGAGGTGATAAGGTCTCCCCTCAGCTTCCTCTTCTCCAGGCTGAATACCCGCAGCTCCCTCAGCTGCTCCTCATAGGATTTGCTCTCTAGCCCCTTTCCCAGCCTGGCTGCCCTTCTCTGGACACACTCCAGGACCTCAATGTCCTTCTTTTGATGAGGAGCCCAGAACTGGACACAGTACTCAAGCTGTGGCCTCACTAATGCCGAATACATGGTCACAATCCCCTCCCTAGACCTACTGGCCACACTAACCCGAAAACCCATTTCTACCTCATTTTCCAAAAAGATGCATTTCCCTTTTAACGTGTATCTTTATATATATATATATATGAAGTGCCTACCATATTGATAAACATTCTTTGGAACCACTCTGATGTCAGAGGTAAGAACAGAAGCCAGCCTGTCAGTATCTCAGGTGCTGTCAACATGTTGGAGCAGAGAAATTGGGCAAGGACCCTGAAACACCTGTTCACAAGGGCCAAACGCCACCATATTACCAAACAAAATTTTCACTGTTTAGAAGTTAAATCCAGAGCATCTGTAAAGGGCTGATTTCTCCCCAGAGACCCTTAACACCTGGTCATACATGTTATTTTGTGGTAACAAGCTGAGAAGCCAAGCACAGTGCAAGCTGCAGGGTGTACTCACATTGACAGACCTTTGCACAGTGCTTACAACACCCTGAGTCAACTACAGCCCATAACTATCTGGCAAATAAGATTTCATTCCTTCCCCCTTCTCACCTTCCTCCCCAGGTCAGCACAGCTCCAGGGATCTTGTTATTGCTCAGCCCCCAGAGCTCCAGATGCCTCATGAACATTTCAGAACAGGGAAATTACCACTCACTTCCTCCCTTTATTTCCACCTCATGGTTCTCTGACATTTACAGTTCCGTCTCCTGTCCCTTTCTGCCTCCTTTTATCCTCAGTCCAATACCGAGGTGCAATAACCTTCCTTCCCAAAAGCAAGCTGCCGTACAGAAGGCAATTACTTCTAGCACTGCCTTTCGCTACCTACTTATTTTCTCCCCTCATGATCTGTTTTTCCTTGAAAAAAATCTGTGCCTATCATCCCAAAACTAATTATTTCTCTAATCAAAAGGTTCAATTCTTTCCCGTATGTGTTAGCCACGTGGCTACTATACAATCCTGTGAGTGTTTTGCAATACACAGGTAAACTATGTAAAGGACTTACCACCCAGTGTTAATTTTTACAAGGTTTAGCTCCACTAGAAATGACCAGTTATGAATACATTGCTGGATGCTTAGGTCAGCGCAGCTTTGAAGATAATCCTCTTCCCAAGTCTTAATGCTGGAGTCTTCAAAACTCAGATGACAGGATGGAAGATTTAGCCTTCCTTGAAACATCCTTAATGAACTCCCTCAAAGAGCTAAATTGACTCCCCTTAATGAACTTCCCTCTCATCCACTGAATACAGACCCCATATCTTCCTTTGAAACTACCGCCTCTCCCAAAATATTACAAAATCTGGCCAGATGCGGGTATTTCAATAGTTTTGGGTCATTTTTGGTTTTAGAACCCTTCCCTATCTATCACGATCTCTTTCCAAAGGTAAATAACAATATTTGAAGCAGAAATTTTGGATTTAGCGATGCCTTTTGAGGCTCACCTTTCCAAAGACAGAGAAAGCAGGGGGTTTAAGCAATCTCTACCTTCTCTGAAGAAGCACCGCTCTATTTTTAAAGGCCTGCATCCATTGCCAATTTGTTTATGGACTTAAAATATAATCTCTTCTGAACTCTCTCTTTGCCTGTAGACCGTAGAGCTTTATGCTTCCTACCATCTGGCCTACTATAGTTACTCTCCACCCATGCCAGATTTCTACTCCTCTTCTATACCTGGATGATGGGTCTGGATTGAAACTGCCATAAAAATCTGTCAGTTGCATAAGAAGAAATAGAAATGAGGGGGGAGAAAGGGGGGGAGCTCCAGAAGTTTTTGGCTTTATTTAAGTGGGGGTTTTGGTGCAATTGCTTTTATATCTTTTAGCTTAAAGTTCTCAGGTGTGCTTTCTTACAAGTGACTTGATCCCTCTTCCACTGACACACCTCTAAAAAAACCCTTCGTGTTGTGGGGTTTTATTAATTTGTTGGGGCTTGCTATTTTTATTCCTCCTCCCAGTTTTTAAGAGGAGCATTGTCTTACCCTTGTGTGTAACACAGAACTAAAGCAGCCTGCTGCCTTCCAGTGCTTTACGGGTGCCATCCAATCGCCTCTGAAGGACAGCCAGCAGAAGGCACGGAGCAGAAAGTTAATGCAGCGCAGCAAAGTGATCTGTCTCCAAAATCTGAGGTGACAGGTCTCAGAGGACAGTAAGGAAGTTTCTGCTTCCTAATGCTGAGTCAGTCACTAATATCCGATACCTTTTTCATTCTTTCTTTTTTTTTTTAAATATAGTTTTAGGATGTTTCTTTACACAGACCAGCTTGAAACAAGATCACAACTCAGAGGAGTTAAAGACTGATCAAAGTTTTACAGCTCAAACCTCAGGTTTACATTTCTTGACTATTTGAGCACATTATATTTCTCAAGGTTCATTTGCCCGACATGTGAATGACATTACCAGGGAAATATTAACAAATACCCATCTACAAATCCTCATGGAAACTCACTACAGAATTTCTATTTGAGTGGGAGGAAGATTGCACTTCAGATCTGCACTTTTACATTACTTCTCTTTCTCAAACAAGAAATCACTTCTTCTCAGTCTCTGCTCGCTTACCTCCTCAAACAAACAATAAAAACAGGAAAGGAAAATAAAGCAACCAGCTTGCAGCTCAGAAATAACGCTGACCCATCCCATCAGCTCCAACCTACAGATTTATTACATTTCTTCCCTGCTATAGGTTTGGGTTGTTACAGGGGCTTTTTTTAACATTCTAGTTCATCTCTCAACTCCATCTCTTTCTCTTTTGAGATGCTGGCTCACCTGCAGACAGAAGACACTGTTGACAGGAGCATCATAATGCACTGCCACGCTGATCGTGACCTCATGCACGAGTCACTGCCAATCCCCTCTCTCAACCATGTTTCGCTCCAACTCAGAGCTGTTACACCAGCGAGCAATCTCCTTATCTCAGACCACAAGATAATGAAATTCTCTCATCGCAAGATTGCAATTCTTTACCTGCCAGGCAGCATCAGAAGCTGAGGCATATAGATTTGTGTACAAGGTTTGGCTGGAACAATCAAAACACCCTAATGAGTACCACGTCTGTGCTCCGGCAGCTATTTCTTTGGAATAAAAGAAAGGTTTCCAAAGTTTTCCACTGCAGCACACCTATCCAAACCCTTGGGAATATTTTCCACAGAAATTTCACACATTATTTTAACAGAGTTGGTGTATTAATCAGATGAACCATTAGTATTCTTCCTTAGAGTCTTCCTCTTATAAACATAATTTGAAAAAACATAAACACCTAATTACACAAATCAGAATTGAGACCACTGAAATT
This sequence comes from Zapornia atra, assembly GCA_013400835.1. NCBI lineage: Eukaryota > Metazoa > Chordata > Aves > Gruiformes > Rallidae > Zapornia > Zapornia atra. Next base: position 49,812 of record VZTU01027505.1, on the reverse strand, counting down.
CCTGCTCTTCGTATGCCATCTCATACTACGAATGCTTCTTCTCTGGGCACAACTCATCAGCTTTCTGAATACTTTCAGCTATCAGTAACAGACAAGACTTGCAAAAGCTTTTCCAGTGCATTCTTCTGAAAGATGGAAAACTGTGCCCTACTCTGATCAGTTACTAGGCAGGCGAGCATCTTGTGAGAGGGTCAAAACTGCTTTCTTTAAGTCTCTATTAACTTCCCCAGAATCCATTAAAAGGACAAGTTTAGTCTCCTGCCAATTTTCTAATTCTAACACAAAATATTTATTGCCAGGGAAAACTAACACTTCTACATTGAAACCTCAAAAAAATGCAGAGCTGATTGATCCTCAGCTAAACTCCTGCACGTGAGGGGACCTGTTCTTACATCAGATGAGTGAGCTGTATGACCTCCAGCAATACTGACACTGCTGGAAAGGACATTAAAAAATACACAACAAAACATTTTTTTGGGCAGCATGGAAATAGCATCTCTGTGACTTGTCAACTAAACCAGTTCATAAGTGTAAATAACGTGTAGCATATATTTTCTAAAGAGAACATTCACCAGAATGATGCAAGAAGTCTCTAAGAGTTCTTTTGGTAACACAAAGGCTTCTCTTCTGTAGCGTGAATCTCCTGATACTTCTGCTCTGATCTCTTCTGCTACAGCACACCTCTGCTTAATACTAATTGTTACCTTTCCATTGCGAACGTGAGGTCCCATTCACTTTACTTAAAGATATACCTGTCCTTTCCAAAAAGGGGGAGAAATCTCAAAGACATGAAAGACAGTTTGGCAACTAAATAACTCCCCCACCTGCACAGCCTTCACTCTGCCCCTCCTACTCACCCATCCGCATTGTGCTCACTTGGAAATTTATTCCCCACTAAAATTTAAAGCAAGAACAGGAGAATTAGCATGGGAAACAGGCAGGAGGGTTTCAGCATCCAGATTGTAGGAACAGATTTTTCCACACTGTGAACAATAAAGTCAAGGAATGTCTTCAGATAAATCAGTATCTGAGTGATGTTCATTTTGCAGAGATCTAAACCAGGCCTGAGTCACATATTGGTGAGAGTTGCTCAAAACCATTGCACAGATGATTGCTTGTACTGCTCCAATAGAAGGCTCAAACCTTTCGAGGCTGGATTTGATTACTGCCTCCAGTTACACAGGGAGAGCCATATCATCAGTCAGGCCATCAGCAGAACCAACAAGTCTCCCTTAGCGACTTCAGTTTGTTTTAAACCCTACACAATACTCAGGGGGATGGGGTGGGAGGGAATACCTTTGTTTAACACGCCCTTCATCTCCTAAACCTAGTGCCTTTTAGTCCTGGATATTAGAGACACAGTCCCAACACTGATGCATTGTCTTGAATGCAAGGAATTTTCTTCTGCAATGAGCTGTTAGAGGTGACAGCTTGCCCATCACCCTCTCCTAAGAGTCAATGTCACTACAGCTTCAAACATCCTCCACAAAGACCTGAATTTCTTCGCTTGCCTCCTGTTGCTGTGGAAAGGATCAATCCAGTAAGAGCAGAAAAGTGACTCTATCCAGGATTGGGTAAGGCTAAAGTGAGAGCTGTAGAGCAGCACAACCCTAGAAAGTATCTCAGAGGGTTCCGAAGGACCACATTCTGTTCCAGTGCTCCATCACCCTCACAGGGAAAAAGTTCCTCCTTACATTCCCATGGAATTTCCTCTGCTCCAGCTTGCACCCATTGCCCCTTGTCCTGTTGCTGCCATCACTGAGAAGAGCCTGGCTCCATCCTCCTGACTCTGGCCCTTTACATATTCGTAGACATTAATGTCTACGAGGTCACCTCTGAGGCTCCTCTTCTCCAAGCTAAAGAGGCCCAGCTCCCTCAACCTGTCCTCATAAGGAAGGTGTTCCACTCCATCATCTTGGTGGCCCTGTGCTGTGCTCTTTCAAAGAGCTCTATGTCCTTCTTGAGCTGAAGGGCCCAGAACTAGACACATTATTCTAGGTGTGGTCTCACCAGGGCAGAACAGAGAGGGCGAAGGACCTTTCTTGACATTAACCACCCCTCTTCTAATACACCCCAGGATGCTGTTGGCCTCCTTAGCCATGAGAGCACATTGCTGACTCACAATCATCCTGCTGTCTCCCAGGGCCCCCAGGTCTCTCTCACCAGCACCGCTCTCCAAAAGGGGAAGGGGACAGAATTGCAGGGCCTGAAAAGCACCTCCAGCCTTCAGGAACAGAAACCCAAAATAGATAACCCAGGAGAAGTCTTTTCTAGAACCCTGGACCAGCGCAGACTTGTGCCACTATAATACTGGAGAATTTTGTGCACAGTATTTTTATATCCACAGTCCACAAGGGCTACAAATAGGGAAAAAATGTTTTGACATATACCACTCAAGTGTGAAAGTAACCTTTTGCTTTAATGGTTTATTCAGGAACTATCCTGGTGTTTTTAATTAGCTAATGCTTCACTAAGATCTGCAGTCCCCAAAAGAACATAATAGTTCCATAAAATGGCTCTGTTTTAATTTCTCTAGTTTTAATGTAGCGCACAATCTCCCATCCTACATCCCAACTGTAATTAGCATGGCTAATTACTGAAACTGTACGAATCAAAGTTGCAGTTGCTATAATAAGTACATTTAGTGTATTTCTAAGTACATTACTGGTATTGCAGAATTTATTGTGAAGATGTGGTAAAGAAAACAGGGTGCCAATGCCATTGAATACTCGTGGGACTGGCAGAGATGTGGGAAAAAGAAAGTTATCCGTAGGGAAATAGTAGATCTCTCTGATGAGTTAGGTGATTTCCAGTACTTTTGTTACATTAAAGAGAAAATTTCATTAAAAAAAAGAGAAAGGAGTCTTCCTCAAACGAGTGGCAGAACACTAATTTAAAACAACTGTCATGAAAGCAAAGAAGAATTTATTTCACAATCTTTAAAGCACATCAATAGTATTATTTCCAGGCAGAGAGACTGCAAAGTCCAAAACCTATTAAAAAAGGTGTTTCACATCTTAGAGATTTGATAATAAATTCCAAAGATGTGAAATCCCTTTTTAATGGGCTTTGAATATTAACAGTAATATTTCCCTGTGGTAAGATTATAGGCTGAATTCACAGATCTCAAACCATTTTAGAATGAGTCAACCTGGCAAAACTCTCCTTGCTCAGCTCTGTGCAACACATAAAGCTAATGAACTTTTCAAATTTACCTTTCATCGATAAATATTAATACCTGTCAAGGCTCACTTATATAAATAACAGCATACTAACTCCACTTCTTTGCATCCATACCATTCAAACCATCCCAGAGAGAAAAAAATGCAGCCATCAAGCCTGACTTTCTTCATTGAAAAAGCAAAATTAAGAGTTTAGCAGGTGGTGCCACGGCATGTTAGACACCCCACCATGATATTCATGAAGCACAGGTACTCAGTTTCATACCCCAAACTTGTTTTATCTTCAAATATGAAGCAATTTAAAAACACAACCTTGGGAAGGAACACAAGCTCAGGTATCACAGTGTTTCAGGAACAAGTAACTGCATCATGCCAGCACAGATGCAGCTTCAAGTCATCATTCTCAGATCACATCAGTCTAGAAAAAGAATCTGCGAAGGAGAATCTCCAGAATATTGTTATAAAGAAAATGCAGGACAAGAAAAACCTCAAAAAACTAAAGCAGTGGTCAAACAAAAAGCCCACAACCCTGCTGCAGCAACTTCTCCTCTGGTCTCACCAGCTGGTAGAACATCTCAGTTGACCAGGACAAACGCACATACCCAACAGCAGCACCTGCTACAGTGTAAAACCGACCCAATTTGTCTTGAAAATACCAGGAAAACAACAACAGGGACCTAATGACACCACACCAATGATTCCTTATGGTCATACTTAGCAGTTGCAACAACACATGCTTCTGAACAGTGCCATGAAAAGCCCATCTGAGTTTTCTAGTGAGCAACTGAGCAAGGAATAGGAAGAATGATGACCTGTCATGCGAAGCCTTGCATAAAAGTTTGCTTCTGAAAAAGTACCTCATTTGGGAGCAATCTAGAGATGGTACTGCCTGCACTTCGGGGGGCGAGCAAGGCAATGAATATTCTTCCAAGGGGATTTTTAAAACCTAGTTGTTCTTGGCCAGCTGGATCTATTCCAAAGCACACTGCTCCCTTCACACTGCTGTGCACGCTACCCTGCTCAGTCACTGAGATGTGGGTCACAACCTACTCCCACAAATCAGCATATTGGCTTATTTATTTTAAATGCAGCCTGGCAAAGAAAGAGAGATGAGAAAAGTCAAGAAACTGCGACACAAGATCGGTCAGCTTTTGAGCTGGGCTTGTTCAGCCTGGAGAAGGAAAGGCTGCAGGAGGACGTCATTGAAGGAGCATATAAATAGGAGGGGAATAAGTTTTTTAAAAGGGTAGATAATGGCAGGACAAGGGAGGATGGAGTGAAGCTAAAGGAGGGAAGATTTAGATTAGATATTAGGGGGAAGTTCTTTCCCAAGAGTGTGGTGAGGTGCTGGAACAGGCTGCCCAGAGAGGTGGTGGGTGCCTCATCCCTGGAGGTATTCAAGGCCAGGTTGAGCAACCTTGTGTAGATCCAGGCCTGGAGGTTGTAAGCCATGCCTGTGGTGGGGGGGTTGGAACATTCTGGTCCTTTGGGATCCCTTTCCACCCAGATCATTCTATGATTCTATACCCATGACCCCAGGAAGGATTTTGAACGGAGGCAGCCTTTTCCTGTAGGGAAAAGCTCCTGAACAAAATCATTCCCCCTCCCCCTACACCAACCCTTTGTTTTCTAAAGCAAGAAGCCTCAGTTTTCCACTATTTAATAATTGACAATAGGAATTTCAGCCACACAGAATTCTTTGGGAAAGGAAACTGGTGGTGGGTAGCAGACAATCTGAGGTAATAGTAGAGATGTTCTTTGAAAATTCAAGTGTCATCTCATTACCAAGGCCAAAAAACCAGTGCTACCCTTTAAGCCCACACTGCATGTGCATATGCTAGAAATAATCACTCTCTTCTCAGTGATGCACTCTTGTTTTCTAACTTGAGAGTAACAAATAAGACAACTTAATTTCAACAGAAGACGCTCATGTCAAGCAATATTCTAGCCCAGCAGCCATTGCATGCCTGGTTACTTCAACATTCCCCCGGGTACCAGTATCAGAGACTCTGCTGGCCAAGTTCACCTCTTCTTCTGCAGAGCCCTAAAAAGCAAACACTGCCTCATGCCTCAGAAGTGAGTAAATCTTGCCTTTATATCCAGATTGCAGGAATAAACCTGGACCAGCATCTGTGCTAGGTATATAGCCCCTTTCTGGTTATTTTTGTGAGGTATTTGATGGGGGATGTGTGAGAGTTACCACCTTATACTGGCTTTACATCAGCTTCATGCAAGCAGCCTTTTTCAAGAACCAGATGAAGCTACATAGTACTGGAGAATCCCTTGGGTATGTATGCGTGCCTATAACTCTATCAAGTGTGCCTGCAAATTGTGACATCTTGGGTTAAGAAGCTAATCTTGTTAGCCACCAATTTTTGAGGTGTCAGGTGTGCAAGATTTCCCATTTTCTCCTCTAGTATGCCAAGGATTAGTTCTAATTGATAAGCCATTATCAAGCTCATATTCTAACTTGAGATGCAAGTTGCAGAAATGTTGAAGTCTGCAATGAAATTTTTGAAATTAAAGAAAAACGTCCCATCAAATGCAAATACATAAGTGTAAAAGAACCAGAATGCGACTGAAGAACTGAAACATGTAAGACTTGAGACATCAGGTGCAAAAATTCGTAGAAATAACCTCTTTAACTATTAGAAATAGCCAATACATCCCCCCAAACAGATCTGTTAATACTGTTAGAGATCCTAACACAAATTACAGTTTTGCGGGTTTTTTTTTTTAAATGAGAACATCCATCCCTCTGCCCCAACTATTTGGGGGTCTCCCACTGATTCACAGCCATCCAAACAGTGAATGTTACACTTGTGGAGGCACAAAACCTTCACAGTTAAACGCAGTTTAACTACAGTGCCTGCAATACTCTTGAAGCATGAGCTGTCCCTGACATCTGGCTTGTACTGGCTCAGCTACTGAACCTGAAAATTGCCCTGATACCTGGGATCCTACAATGTTATCTTATGCCTTCACTGGAAAAAGACCAAATCTGCTTGTTGCCAAGCAAGAGAATTAACTCTTGCAGTAACTCAGCTCCAGGGTGGAATAGACTTGCAACAAAAACTCCCATGGCATCCCCAGATGTTCCTGCAAGACTACTTGCTGATTCAGCAGAATATCCCTATCCTGAAGCTGGAAAGTTAATCACCATCCTTTATATTACAGAATTCAACAATCTCCTGAGCTGGAAGGGACTCTTAAGGCCCATCCAGTCCAACTCCTGGCTCCACACAGGGCCAGCCAAGTCAGAGCATGGGACTGAGGGCATCATCTAAATGCTTATTGACCTCAGCCAAACTTGGGGCTGTGACCACTTCCCTGGGGAGCCTGTTCCAGTGCTTGACCACCCTCTCAATACAGAACCTCTTCCTAACATCCAACCTAAACCTCCCCTGGCAAAGTTAAGGGGCCAGGTTATGAAAGCGGCCTCTCCAAAGCTGTTTTGAAGTAAATCACAAACCACAACAAAACACACCCCAAAACCCCACCAAAACAGTCCATATCTCCAGTCCCCTTCCACACCCTCTTGTTCAACTTCCACAAAGAAAATACTTTGTGAATTGGAGTATTTAATCAGTTTGCATGATAACAGCACAATGCCCTACACTAAACACTACAGACTTGGGCTATCAGCACGAGGCATGCACTAAATGTTTATTACACACAGCAATTGAATAGTCTAAAGCAATTTCTCCAGAGCTGGCTATGCAGCTGGTTTCTCAGCTCTCATTACATTAACGGGTCACTGAATCATTGACCCTCCATCATTCAGATATCTGCCTGCTGGAAGGGATGCAGGGAGCTGTGCTCCAAGACAGAGCCTCACACAGAACCACACTGTGAGCCAGGCCATCCATAGGGACCTGTGCTCTGCAAACTGCCCTTTCCACATGCAGCAGCTCCTTCTCTCTTTTGCACTCAACTGGTAAGCTGTTTTCCCCCAGAAAACCACCTTCAGATGATTTGCTTGTGCCTCAGCCAACACAGAAGTGTTCATTACCAATTTTGCCTGGGATGACTGTATTTTAAGAACCCAATAATGTCTCTTAGAGTGTCTGAAATAGGCATTTTTAAAGTTTTGTACCACCATATACCTTTGTTTTTCACACATGTCCCCAATACCAGAGCCTGACTGCTTTCACTCAAGCTGGCTATCACAACCACTGCAGCAGCACCACCTTTACACTCTGATCATCTTCACTCCTGGGATAATGGTGTGACTTTCTGATAAGGGCAATCCCCTAGCTAGAGCTCAAACTACCCAATCCAACTTCCTCAAGGCCTCAGTGTCTCAGATGACAGACAAAGACCTACAGAATAGAGCGCGCCATTCCACAGCCACTGGCTTCTTGCTGGTGGTATTTGCATGAAAACTCTACAAAAGTTATTTCTACAAGAACTTAGTGATGCACTTTATTTGCCTCTTAACAACTTCTTCTGAAATAGCATTCTATGCTGGCAGGGCAGCTAAATCAAGATTTTCCTAAATTGTCCACACATTGCATGACTTTATAGTATAGAATCATAAAACCTGGAACAGAACCACGTTTTCACAAAAAAACCTTTCCTAACAAGCCTTGAAGAAGATACAACCCCCAACATGGCATTGCACAAACACACTGATGGACTGCACTGGTTTTTGCAAGCATTTTAGGTTTAATAATAAAGTATTTCTTGGTGAATTATCCTTGATGAAAGAGTGTTTTGTTGGGGTTTCCCCCCCCCCATTTACATAGTGAAAGAGAATGAGAAGTACAGAGAGTTTGGTACTTAATTTAACACAACCCTCTTAGTTAATTGCTGGGGGTGAAGAGAACCAGGGCTTTTCTCTCTCGCAACTCTACAGACTGTTCCAACTAACCTAGCAATGGAGGCACAGATATAACAATGTGTTTGTCTATGGCACAGAAAACAATTGTGGGGCTTAAATGGGAGCCAGCCCTGCTATAGGGAACAGCATGGAACATAACTAGTCGTCAAACAGGAAGATGTAAAAAATTAAAAGATTTGCATAGGCCCCAAGTGGCTTTTCTCCATCACTACATGTCCATCTGGTCACACAGGTTCTTCAATGAGTAATGACAATGATACTGAAGCAGCAGGTTTTAGCTAGCATCTATTGCAGCTGAGAAGCTCCTCTGAAGAGCTGGCTACCTAAATGCCACGCTAAAGGAGGGAGGCTGACATTTCAGGAGTTGGCACCAGCTTGCATCAACAAAATCAACAAACGACAGGTTCAGAAAGACTGAATGTGCTTTGCAAGGATATTTGCTGATGCCAACTCCCTGCCACATTTATCAGGTGCTCCCAAAAGCCTGTATGACAATGCACACTGGGCATGTCTCCGTATCTTCTGTTTCAAACCTTCGTGCAACACACCACCAGCAATTTAAGATATCATTACTTAGAGCTTAATAGTACATCACAGGGTGGGATTATTATCCCCCCCATTATGAACTGTTTATCTCAGTTCCATGGGCTATGTGAAATCTGCAGACCACAGCTCCTAATTCTTTCAAATGCTTCCTGGCTTCAGCAAGAGCCTGATTTAGGAAGTCTCAGCCACCACGGACAGGATGCTCTGATCACAGACCTGCCTCTGCTGGTCTCCCTGTGGGTAACTGCAGCAGCTCAGCTGCAGGGCATGGTCTGGTCAGGAAGCTTCCAGCTGCATTTCCAGACCACGGGAGCCTTCCCACTCCCCTCAGCTGCTCACCTGCCTCCAAACACAAAGCTCACATAAGCATCAATTTTAAAAAAAAATCATCAAACTCAACAAAAAACCCTAAAAATCCCAAGCATTACGCTGGTCCCTTTGACAATTCTCATTTTTCCAGGGCTGTTTTTCTCCCCTGATCAGAGACGTTGAATCCCATTCCTGTTGGCATAAGGAGGCCTCACCTTGTTATGGTTTAACAAAAACAAACCACTCTAACCAGTATAACTTCCACAGGGACAGCAAACACTGCCAGCCTTTAAAACCCACTACTCCCGAAAATTATCTGTTTGTCCCATGGAAGCAAGAAGCAGCAGATTTGCCAGCTGCGTAATTCCACACAGTTTTCACATCTACTGTGGTTTCTGTAAATTGCTTTTGTTCTGAAGCCCAGACTTGAGGTTTTCATTGTTTGGGGGGTTTTGGTTTTTTTTGTTTTGTTTTTCACAGAGCCTGCCTAGTGTGTGCCCAGCGCTGCAATAAAGGATACCTGCTTCATAGTCACCAAAGGCTATTGAGTTTTGGTTCCGGCTTTCCGAGGCATCACTAGGTCAAAGAGAATTTTCCCAGTGACTTCAATGTGCAGTGGATTAGGCTCCATGTGAGATGCAAATTAACTGAGCCTGATTAACAGCAGTGCTTCACTTGAACCTGATCTTGGGCTGGTGCTGGCACTTCATAGGTGGTAGTTCTTCGGTGAGCAGAGCAGCTGCTAAGGAGGGGTGAAAAAAACCCCCCCTCAATTTCCTCCACAATACAACCCATCAGCAAAAACAACCACTGGAAGAGATCAGCTGTCCATTAATTCATTCAGACTCTGCTACAGTGGGCATAGGAAAGATTGACAGAGAATTTAAGCTCTGGAGCAACACACCTTTGAACTTCTGTTGTCCCAAAATAAGCTACCCCTGTTTCACGGGAAATGTGGATACAGGCATCTCTGGCTGGAAGGATTACACATTACTAAGGTAATTTAATGGATTTAATGTTATGAAATATCTTTTTCCTCTAGGAATGTAATTTTCTTAGATCTGGGAGATAATTTAAGGCATCAAGAGTGTTTTTTATCAATATAGATTACAGTCAGTATGCAAGATGTTGCTCATCCCACCAGGCTCCAGTCTGGCAGAGGTGTATAGCGCCCACAAGTACGTTATGAATAATTTCACTCAGACAATATTGCTGAATAAATGCACTTTTTGTAGATTCAGGGCTGAAATAGGTGCACAAGTCCTTCTGACAGCTCAGAGACAGTCTGAGCCTGTTCATATTTTGGTGTTTCAGTGTTGCTACCTGGCCTTACTAATTGCCACGGCAGCTTCACTACCATCAGTGAAATGCAGGAGGAAAACACATACCTGAGCCCCAGCCAGGCAAGGGTGTAAGAGCACTGACCAGGAGCAAAAACCCTACCTGAGGGGAGTCAGCCCAAGGGGACCACCACATCCCTTTCTGCTGCAGGAAGCTCAGCCACAGCCCTCCCTGACTAAGATCACCGAGACTTAGTAAAAAAAAAAAAGAATTTAAAAAAAAAAAATCAAAGAAACACCTATCTCCCTCTTCACAGGCTCTTTATCCTGAAGGGATCAGAGCAATACTCCTGAGCAGAAGGCTTGCCCAGCTGCAGCTCAGCTTCAGTGGTTTCCTTCCAGCACTGAGCCTTGATCAGGTCTCCCCAGTCTCCAAACTTCTCCTTGGGTCAGAGCCCCTGAAACCTTCTGCTGAAGACAGGACAATTACTTAGAGGTAACCAAAGCGTTCACAACAAGAACATTTCTGTCAAGAGGGCTACAAGGGGAAGCCATTTGTTTTCCACAGACCATCACTGCTCGACATGCGTTACAGATGATGATGTTTACTAAACTACTATTTCCATGACAAGGGTTTCACCTCTCTTCCTGTGACTGCCTGCACAGCTTCCCAGTGGGGCCACATCAGCACAGTAACCCAGGGATTGGGATTTTGCACAGGAGAAGCAGAGTTGCACCTGGATGCTACTGCGATTTCTCACCCTTGGCACTGACCCACCAGCTGACTGACTGCAAGGCTTATGTTCAGAGATCTATTTGTGATCTATGTCTTAGATTTGGAAAATAATTTAAGGCATCAAGAGTGTTTTTTTAATCTATGTACATTACAGCCAGTATCTGAGATGCTCCTTATCCCATCAGGCTCCAATCTGGCAGAGGTGTATGACTGTATGTTATACACCGGTGTGACTGATGCTCAGCCACTCCTCATTTTCACTTTATTCTTCCTTTATGCTAAACATTTCCAAGTTTCCAATATTTAGCCCTAAACATGCCCTGGACACCTGCTAATTATCATCCATGGCATATAACATAAAACTATAGACTTAGGCAACATTATTTTATGAGGTGGGGGCTTTTCCTTTTTACTTTATCTGTTAAAACATATTTCGTCACAGAGACCTGATGCAGCAAACCTGTAAAAAAACCCTTTAACCCAGGAGTTTTGGTAACTCCACACAAGTAAACCCTCACACCTTTAGTCATATGGTAGCAGCTGCCTTTCACGAAAAACCTTCCTGTATCATTCTGTGCAGTGCATCTTTCACAGTCATGAGGGAGATGGCAATCCTGGAACTGCTCAAGTTATCCTAATTTTTTCCAGAAAGGTTTGTGGTTCAAGTTATTTGAGAAAGGAAGCAAGTAGAAACAGTGCCTATGATACTTAATTCCACGAGGTAAGTAAACAGCACAACACATGCACTTACCATGCTTGTGGATTCAGATTTTTACTTCATTTGCTTCACTAAGAGGCTTTCCCAGTAATAAACAGCCAAGTTCACTGAGAGGGAGAATCTCAATGTATGTGTTTGCTGAAGAGTGTAATCACATCAGAGTCTGGACTACATGAAAGAGTATATTTTCTATAGGTCACAGACCATGCTGCAGCTGTGTTACTCCACATAAACTCAGTTCATGAAATGCCTCCCGTGGGGCTCAAACAGCAAGACTCTGAGGAGGACTGCAAATACACAGAGAGCCCATAACCCTGAGGGTATTTTACACAAAACCTAGAGATACATTAAGCTATGATAAGCTGAGGAATTGCTTCATGATCAACAGAACCCTTATCTTTCTTTTTTTTTTATTGGGTACAGCTACAGTAACCATGAAATCTGTGTCAGACTTCTGCCGTGGTTTAACCCAGCAGGCAGCTAAACCAGCCACGCAGCCATTCGCTCAGCCCCCTCCCCTCAGCAGGATGGGGAGAGAATTGAAGAGGAAACAGTAAAACTCGTGGGGTGAGATAAAGACAGTTTAACAGGACAGAAAAGGTATAGGAAAATAATAACAGAATACACAAAACAAGTGAAGCACAGCACAACCTCTCAGTGCCTAGAGCTGATATCTCAGTCAGTGCCTGAGCTGTGACACCTCCTGGCTCACCCCCTGGTTATGTACTGAGCATCACATCATATGGCATAGAACATCCCTTTGGGCAGTGTGGGTCACCTGTCCCAGCTGTGTCCCCATCAAGGCTCTTGGGTCCCCTCCATCTTCTCGTTGCAGGGCACTGAGGAGCTGGAAAGCCCTTGTCTGCTTAGCAGCAACTAAACCATCAGGTATATTATTAGCATGAATCTCATCCCAGATCCAAGACACAGCACTATACCAGCTGCTAGGGAGAAAGTTAACTCTATCCCAGCTAAACCCAGGGCAACTTAAAAAAATTTAGGGAAATCTCAAACTGATTATCTTATCTTTCATGTAAGACATTCAGGTAACCAGCTACTTTGTACAGTTCACAACATGTTTGAAGTGACCTATAGCCAAGAGTTATATAGAATGCCATCAGCCTACACGGTTCACCAAAATGAACCCAGAGGTTATACAGTTAAAATCTCACAGTACCACACACCTCTTTACACATCTCTGCATTTAAATTCCAGTTTTCACCTCCTCACCAGTGGTGAGTGGTGACATTCCTTTACCTCAGAAGAGAAGGGTTAAGCCTGGAGCATGAGCGCCACAGGTTTGGAAGGGAACATGGCATTCTGCAGGGAGGCAGGAGAATGCACATAGTTCATTAAATAATGTGAGTAGTAATGAGGGTTTACACAAATCAAACAGTGTGTTAGGTAATTGTAATGTTGCTTTGTGGTAAACCACCTGTCAGGAAGCACTTCCAGCCGAAGACTCAATCTGCTAAGGTGCCTCCAGATGATTTCTAATTAGTGTAAACTTCATCTGTGGCATAGAACCAACATATTAAAAAGGTATCTGTTGGGGGGAGTGTTTTGTAGCTGCTTTCACTCTTCTCCTCCTAGTACTGTGCAAATTACTTCTTCATTCAAACCTTTGAAGAAAGCTCTTTGACCACGAGTACTAAGAGAAGCCTAATGCACTCCTCTGAGAGAAGCTACAGCCTTTCTTACAAACAGGACAAGGAAAGCTGAGACTGGGAAAGAATCCTAAAGGGACTCAAGTCTGTCACCAAATGTAATCCCAGACTCCAAAAGGTTAAACTAGCACATACCTCTGACACCAACACAAGGGGAATTCATACCAAGAAACAGCATTGAAGTCTTTGGGGGGTTTCTTTTTCAAATATCAAACATCTCCACTGGTTACCAAAGGTAAAACTGGATCTCTAACAGCAGAGCAGCCTAAAATCAAAACCCCTATCTCCAGAAAATCCAAGATCCTGTAAGATATAACAAGGAGTGCCTGTCCCACTGACAGGAGGACACCTGACGTGACTGCAGTGGTACCCTCTGATGGTGCCACATCCACCAATCCACAGCAGGCAGAACCCACATGCCAGGACACAAACCCCACCACCCTTTCAAGCAAAAAGCAGCTGGCAGAAGCAGCGTATCTACATTTAAAATATGCAGGAGCATCTCCTGGCACAGTTTTATAGCCTCTATCTTAACATGGTTTTCTTTCTATATTTTATAAGCCTGGCTACAAATAAACCCCACCCCAAACCTAAAGTTTCAACAGAAGCCCCCTCTCCCTGCCCCACAGCTCTGAGCTGCTGGACTGCTGCCTTTTCCCCAGGAACCACCAGCAACTGGTTTCATAGCAGCAGCATCTTTACAGCTCATCATTAGCCAGCTAATGAAAGCAACCTGGGTTATACTCTCACAATTTGTTATTACTTCACTGTTCTCTGAATTAATTACACAAGCCTGGAACACTGGTATTTTGAAAATGAGTCTTTACCCCAAAATTTAAAGAAAAAGTGAGAAGATGGGGTAAAAGGGTCCAATATGCAAACCAAAGAAAAAGGTTTTTTTGCCTATGAATCTGATGGCCATGGAAAGCATGACTAGAAATCCCTAGATATTACAGGAGACAGAAACTTTTTCATTAAAAAGTCTACATTGATGGTATTTCCTGCCTTGGAGCTCAGAGGAAAGATTTGAAACACTGGGTAGAGTTTAACTGTAAACACCCCTAGAAGTACAGAGCTGTTCAGATAAAACCAAATCCTACCTGACCATTCACCCATGACTGAAGCCAACTAAGCCTGCCTGCTGCTTTGTTGAACCATACCTAACAGTTCTGGTGCGCTCTTCACTATTTCCTTATTGCAAATAAAATAATAATGAAAAATTGATTAACAGCCAGGCTCGAAGGAAACAGCCATTCTAATGAAACTTTTAGACACAAAAAAAATTTGGAAAGCAGCAGCAGAAACTCAAATAAATCAAGTTCACTTTTTCATTATTAAAGGGAAAAAGTGTGAATTTTAGTTGTTATTTCGTTTAATCAGTGGGATAAAGAAAATTCACTCATTTCACTCACAAACTTGCCCATTTGATCTAGAAATCACTTGGCAGCACAACCAGATGACACAAGGTTGCATACTGGGTTACGTAAGTAATACTGTTCCTAATTATAAAAGCTCAGATTCCTCAAGTGTGTGTAACCAACTGGCCTGTGAGCACACAGACAACTAGCTAGCAGTAACTAACTAGCCAAGGCATAACAAAAGCTGTCTGAGATCATCTCCATCCCTGGAAAGCAATCAAGATGCTCATGTTACAAGTTTTCCCCAGAATGACTTGTTATATTCATTAACTCAAGCTGCAGAGAGAGTATCTTTCACTCAATTAATCTCCAAGCACGGGGATAGTACTTGTGAATCATCTTGCCATTTCTCATTGCTTGGTTAGCTATAATGCTGCGCTCCACTACTGCTCGCTGCTCGGAGGAGTTGGAACAATGATGAATAGCAGCAACTCTCATTACGGCTACTTTGGCATTCTTGTGACAACCTACAGTAGGGTCTTCCTAATTAAAGCTCAGGAGAGTGAAGCTTGTCTAGTAATAATAGACATTGCATGCTCTGGCAAATAGTTAAATTTGCTCCAAGTTAAGTTTGAGCCTGGATTTCTCCAAAAACAGGCTGTTAAATTATTTTAATGTGTCAGAGTGGAAGCTCCCACCCTCCACAGGCACCAAACCCAGAGAAGCTGGCTGGAAGCTGAACTGGTACCTTGCCCACCCCCCAGGAGATAAAGAGTGAGCACCTGTGATATATGTAAAACACACCAGCAGCACAGCAAGCTGAAGCAGATCTCCAGCTCCTTAAGAATGAAAGCTGTAGCCATGAGCCAAATGAAAAAGAGAGTCACTGCTGCTCATTCTGTAAGGGATGGTAAAACCCATCACAGATCAGCTGAACAACAACACTGAAACCGTGTCTGTTGTCTTTCCCCATTCCAGCATCATTCTTCAGCCAGGAGGCCGAGTTCTTCCAACTATGGAAGTGATGGGGCAGAAAGGGGAAGCACTGCTCAATGTAGCATCTAAAGAAGATACAGCAAGGAGTACAAAGTGGCCGTTTGAACAGACCTACCCACACTGTAAGAAATTAAATACAAAAATGCAAGTTCTCTGTGAGTCCCTTCTGCATTTATTACACTTTGAAGTTGGAAACACAAGTGTAAATTCAGGGGTGTTTTCTTTCTCCTAAGTGAAAAGATTGAGCTCAGAATGTCAGAACCGCCAGAAAAGGGTCCATCCACAGGCCCACATGCAGGGTGCCTACACCATCCTACAAGTACCTTCACAACCTAGAGTGATTTGTAACAGGGGTAACTCTCTGTTTATTTTCAGGTCGCTGACTGATAGCGCTGCCCTGATTCTTGTTTTGTATGAAGTAGCTCTGAATTTGCTAGTTGTCCCTTCTTCACAAAAATCGGGGATTAAAACCTTGATCACACAACATTATTTACAGCAAGCCCAAAGTTCAGGTGTCAAAATGAGTCACAGCTCTTTGAATTGGTTCAGGGAGTCTGCATCAGACAACACTTCAAGGTCATGCAATGGTCTGGAATTCCTGGAACAAGCTGGTTGTGCTCAGTCTTGATATCCGACCTCACTCCCTGCAAAGTGTCATAGTCCAAATGCGTAGAAGTAGGAGTAGAAATACAAATATTAGCCAGGTATTAGCCATAGTAGAAAGAGACGCCAGTCACTAATCTCTTCAAGAAAGCCTTTAAACGGGTTTTTAAAATAAGTTATTCCACCTACCACATAAAACAGCACAAGCTAGACTGTGAGAAGCAGTTGATAATTAATTTTAATCATTTTCAGCCTGCATAATTATTAGAGAAAACGATTTACAAGCACGACAAATTAATCAATCCAAACAGCAGCTTGCAGTTCTTCCCCATTGATGGGCAATGCAGCTATTTTACCTAGAAAGGCCTGAGCAGGTATGTGTGCATGAGCTGCTCCACCCAGCAGGGAGCAGTGGTTGGCACTGGGGGTGTGATGGCACCCACCACTGCCCTGGCATGGCAATGCTCCTGGTTTGGTGGTACCATAATCATTCCACAACATGGCTTGGGGCACCTTCGCAGGCACAGCTGTTTCAGCCCTGCTCTTCCACACATGCTTTGAGGCTCCAAGGGTTTAGACTGCAATCCTGCCCAACGTCCAGTACAGCCCCCATGCCAGGGAGCTATCTGCTTCATAGGCAGCAACAATAACCAGAAGGGACAGTTTCCTTTTGCCACAGCACTTCATTTACCAAAGTTATAAAGGAAAACACTGCTATGAAACCATAAGATGAAGAGAAAATGGTTTTGACAATGGTATTCAACAGGTTGTGCCAGGAACTCATAGATGAGAGGAATGACACTCAGCTCATAACGGATGCGAAAAGTCTACCAAGTTCTGGTAAACCTAGTCTTCATCCTTTGTGTTTCCCTAGGAAAAACACCACCTCTGCAGCATATCATGATCTCAAACATCTTGAGGGCTTACCCTATGCACTGAGATCAGTAGAAGATAAAGAAATAGCCGCCATGTAAGCTGCCCTTAGAAAAAGCTGGTAGAAATTGAGGGTAGAGTGACACAAAACTTTAAAGCTCCAAGAGGTACAAACCAATACCAATATTGGAAGGCACTATTATTTTTCTCCAAGATGGTATCTGGAACAGAAAAGCACCCATGTGACAGGCAGGAAAGCAGAGGTACGCACCTCAGTCCTTATCCAACATCTCAAACCCTTCACAGTGACACTGTAAATAAAATACACCTTGAACCATCCTACTTCAAGAAATACATCTCGCTCGCTTTTGAATCACAGATAGCAAAGTGATAGGACACTTCAAGGAGCGATAAAGCAGTGTGAAAGTGTAAAACCAGAAAGATACCCACAGCCCTTTTCCATTCAGCTGCCAACTTTGTTCAGAGTAAGACAGAAAACTTGCAATACCCTTTGTGGAGCAGGGGAGATGAGAAGAAAGGAAGGTCACATGCAAAACAGGGAATTTGTTGTCAGATGAAGAATTCTGCTGAAGTCAGAGGACAAAACTTCAGCAGAAAGAAACTTGTTGCTTAACTGATTTAAAAAAACCCAGCAAAGCTTTCCTGTAACCACAAGCAAGCCTCCTGCTTCCTCCACATAAACGAAAAAGAACAAGAAACCAGGGGGAGAGCACCAGCCCAGCACTAATACACACAGAGGGTAGAAATATAAATTTTTTAAAGCCCAGACTCAATTTAAGATGCATTTTGTTCCTGAAAATTAAGTTATTTGTTGAGCTTTCTTCTGTGTTACAAATCTGCATACATTAAACACCACAGCCTACACCATAGCAGCTAACAATTAACTACTTAGTGCCCACCCAAGCTCAAACCACAATCTCTAAAGCAGGGCTGGCATGTAGGTGGTTTACAAAGAACACCCAGCCCAGAACCACACACCTTAAATACCAGGTTGCTGTTTCCAAAGCGACAGTAAATCCCCAGTTTAGGTCAGAACTGGGATAAAAGCAACACACCAGTTGAGTTTGGGAAGGCACCATGAGCAATACCGAATTACTTGCATGTAAATGAGCAACTTCTCCAGCCTTTTACCTGCAGGGATAAAAACCTGCATATAGACTGTCTTCTCCAATGCCAGCAAGGCAAGCTTTCATCAGTCACATCTCATTTAGGAGAAGTAACAGGGTTTGGAGTCGTTAGGGAAGGAGTGCAGGCACTGAAACAGTTACCCATGCAGCACAAACATCACGCTGATGCCCAACAAAAACCCCACTCCCAACTCACACAGCTATACCTTGTCTCACTAGGAATTTAAGAAGAGTTTAGCAACAAGTCTCATGATTTTTTCCCCTCTGGTCACTTCTTTTAAATCTAAATTCTTGCCCTGCTTGAGATAATTAAGAGTCTATTAAAAAACATCAAAATACTATTTGGCACCAAAATATACATATATATTCAGGTAATGACAATATGAAGGCCAAAATGATGCAATTATTCCTTCCTTATTTTCACATACATGATCCCTTCCATACTTGTGCCAACAAACATCCTTTGTCAATGCCCTGATTCTTGGCCTCTGCAGTTTGTACCTTTGCCTGTGATGTTCTCTCACTTTGTCATACAAATATGCTTCTCCAAATCCACTGGTGACTATTCATAAAAGTTATGTAAGCTCACTTGCCTGGCCAGACTTTTGTTTTCTTATCATGCTCATGGAAATACACTCACTGCTTAAAAAGTGTCAGTGGTAGAACAAAAAACCCAACCTAATGTTCAATACTTCACAAAATAACTGCAAAGTCCGAGTCACTCTGTTTTGATCATGTAGTTAATTTGCTCAGAATTAAGCCAAGTCATTATGAGCAACAGATTTTCACACTTAATTTTAGATAATGACTTCCTCCATAAAGATTTTTCTAGCACTTTTTTTTTATTAATAAAACATTTCTGCAAGAGAAACCATCAAGTGGCAAAATACAAATACAGCAATTATTTCTAGCTCACAAGACAACTCATGGCACATGCCTGGGAATGAAAGGGGTTATTTTCCTTTTAAGTTACCCATGCTGAGACCACTTTGCAAAACCCTGTGCAGCACAGGCTCACTTCTTAATTGTTTTGTTCACAGGCATGGTTTGTTGGAATGAGGAAGAAGACAGTGCCAGCAGGTTGCAGCAAACCAATGAGTGCTGGGGCACCTTGGAATAACATTCTATACTCTGTGGCCACATAACTACAGTCAACAGGGTCCTGCTAATACCAACAAAGGGTGTCTGCACCTCTGCAAACTGCACATGGCGGCCCCACATCAGTTCTCCCACTGTTTGTGTAAAGCCCATCTTCAGGTTAACATTTATTTCCCTGCCTCTGAAGAGTAGGTTTTGGACTTAAACATACTTGGCAAGGAAGAAATTCTTTACTGTGAGGGTGAGGAGGCACTAGAAGAGGGTGCTCAGAGAGGTTGTGGAAGCCCCATCCCTGGAGGGGCCCAAGGTCAGGTTAGACGACACTTTGGGCAACCTGATCTAGGTGTCCCTGCCCATGGAGGGGGGTTGGAACTAGATGATCTTTGAGGTTCCTCCCAACTCAAGCCATTCTATGATTCTAAGGCATCCCAGTGCTTGTAGCACATCATCCCTTCCTGTAGAGCTCTGGGATCCTTCAGCTGCTGCTCCCAGTGCCCAGTTCACACAACTGTCTGCACTTTGGCAGAGACACAGGTGCTACAGGTAGTAGTGGCAGCCCGGTGTGTTCTCCTGAAACTGCACCTCCCTCCCTGTGCCCTACATACAGCACTGATTAGTGCCCATGACTTTGAGAGCAACAGGACATGTGCATCCTGAGCTGAAAAACCGAGGGGTTTGATGCCAGTTATGAGCATTAAAAATAAAATGAAAGAAGTCAGCATTGAAACATCAAGCTGCTTAATAAGAGTGTTTAGAAACAACTCAAGAGGAGAAGGAAATTAGGGATTTCTGCATTTGAGGGTCTGCACACAAACTGTTTCTATAGCCCAAACCCCCAACAAAATATGTTGTGATATCTCCATTCTGTGACAGATCCATTTTTCACCCAACACACAATCTGAGGAGATACAAAACTGACAGCTTGTGGTTTGCATCATCCCGCAGCACTGAAATCTCTTCTTGACTTCTGCAATGATGTGATTTATATAGGATATTCATTCTTATCTATAGAGAATACTTTATAAATTATAGACATTTCCTAACCCACTTTGTCTTTATTCTGCAAGGGGAAGGTCATCTCATTCATTGACGTCAGAGAGAGCAAAGTCACAGCAGGAAAAAGACAAACCTGTGTGTACACACGGTCTTAATCTCATTCATAACCATATATCCACTTAAACCACTTTTTATTCATTCCTATTTTTATACTCTTTAGGGAATAACAGGGGACATACTGAATAATGTATATAATTCTACGTCCTCTGTAATGACAAGAAAAAAAATACACTCTTTCAAGATACATTAAGTAGTTTGCGACTGAGGCTGTACTGACACATTAGCAAAACCATTACACTGAACAACACTGGAAAAACCACTGAATCAACACTAAAATTAAGAGGAGGATCTGGAGAAGTTTTCCACAAAGTGATTGTTTAGACCATTTAAATCTAACCAGCAATGCTCAAAGCCCTGGAATGCAAGACTATGGTTTCAGTGTGCTACGCTCAAGCTGGAATTCAGTTGGTCCAAAGTACGACTTAAGGCATATGGCAACTCCTGGACATGATCTGAAACAGCTTTGGAAATGACCTGACTGAATTTGGTGGGCACTGGGGAAAGTCCTTACAGAAACAAGTTCTACAGGGCTTGGGCTTAGACAAAAACTTGATGGAGACAGAGCAGATGTTTCCTCCTACTATTTCACAGAATCATTAAGGTTGGAAGAGACCCCCGAGATCATTCAGTCCAACTATCCCCCCAGCACTCATATCACTCACTAAGCCATGTCCCCAGGTACCTCATCCAACCTTTCCTTGACCATCCGTTGGGGTGTCGACTCTACCACCTCCCTGGACAACCCGTTCCAATGCCCAGCCACTCAGATTTCTCAATTCTAACCTGAGCCTCCCCTGGTGCAACTTGCAGCCCTTCCCTCTTGTCCTATTGCTAGTTTTCTGCGAGGAGAGGCTGACCCCCAGCTCACCACAGCTTTCAGGTAGTTGTAGAGAGTAAGATCTTCCCAAGCCTCCTCTTCTCCAGGGTAACCAGTCCCAGTTCACTCACCTGCTCCTCATCAGACTTGTGTTTCAGACACTTCACCAGCTTTGTTGCCCTTCTCTGGACATGCTCCAGGGCCTTTCTCGTAGTGAGTGGCACAAAACTGAACACAGTATTTGTTTACCCAAATCACAGTTTGCTCTGTAACTTCTGACCTTTCCTCCTCCTCAGTGCCCAACATCCTGACCATTCCCAAACCACCAAAAGCCTCATCAAAGCCTCTTCAGAACTCAGTATTCCATCCCCAATAGTCAAAAGCACAGATTGTTCCTTACCGTTACTCACTAACCATCATCTCCAACAGCACTGCTGCAATCAAAAAATTCAATTTAAACCAAGCTTACTACCCTTCCACACCAAGCTTAATCATTCACCTATCAGGTGCTGTACAACTGCTTTGTCAGCATGTTTACCAACATCACAGGATGTGCAATATCAGAGACAGGCTGGAAACTTCTTTGAAAGACAAGGTTGAATGCAAATCCCAGGTTAAAACTCTTTTTTTCACTTTCTGGGATTTGGCAAAAGTGGAGAGAAAAATTGTTTTGAAAGGCATCCTTTTCACTAGATCCCTCCAACCTGGATACCTCACTTAAAAAGACATTACCTAAACCTTGACCATCTGACACACAACATCTGAATGCATCATTATTTCGAAAAGCATAAAAAAGGAGCCGAGTTTAATGGGCAGCTCAGCAAGGACAACTGTGGCATTACCCTGTGGATGAATCACCTAATTAAATGAAGCAAGATGCACCAGGAATCAAAGATGAAAGGAGAGTTTCTTTCACCAGCAAACTTGAAGACAATTCCACTGAAATAAAATTCAGGAAGTCCTAACTCAAGTGAGGTTGTTTGTAAATATTTATGCACAATTGAATCAGAATGTTTATTTCTCACCCAAATTAAGTTTATGCTCGTTGTCTTGAGACTTGTTTACTCCTTCACTTTGGCTTTGTACAATAAACCTCAGATAAAGGCATGTGGTGAATTCTCGCAATTAAAAGAGTTTCATGACATCACTTAGTACTGGACTTGCCAATAAACACCAAATTTCCCTACCAGGTGCACACTACAAGAGTTCAGATCATTTTTTCCACAAAATAAAAACTAATTTTCACTGATTGAGATGCAAACACCCATGGCCTAAAACCACATGTGGGTTGTGACTTTGCTCAATACCAAACCAATCCAAAGTCAACACAAGTTTCACAGAATCGCTAGGTTGGAAAAGACTTTTTAGATCATCGAGTCCAACTGTTCCTGTCCTATGCTAAACCATATCCGTAAGTACTTCATCTACCCCTTTTTTAAACACATCCAGGGATGGTGACTCAACCCCCTCCCTGGGCAGCCTGTTCCAGGCCCTGACGGCTCTTTCAGTTAAAAATTTTTCCTAACACCTAATCTGGCCCTGCCCTGGCACAGCATTGTGCCAGATCCCCTTGTCCTATCTCCTGTCACAAACTTCCTCGGCCTTTGGAACAAACTTACTTCTTCACCACACAAGGTAAGATCTCGTTTCTCTGTCTTTGATGTGCATTTGAATTTCCTCTTTAAATTCATGAGGTTATTACCTCCAAAGGGCTACTTCGTTAAGACTGTATTACACAGCCACCTGTTGTGACAGCAAAAAAAATAAATCCCACTAGTCTCTTATTAACAGGTTCCATCATATTATATTCAAATTATAAACTCAGGCAGCTTATGAATATTTCCTTTTAAATTAAAATACCAGTTTCTGATGTGAAATGGAGTTTATGATAATTCAGAGCTTATCTTCACAGTTTGATGTCTTTGTCCTTCCTTAGATAAACAGTCAGCATATTAAACACATCAGTGATAACTATCCTTTGACTTATTCAGGAACTTAACTAATTTTATTTTTTTTTAATTTTAGGGTTTTTTTAAACAAAAATCTTCTTCACTCAGTGTTCCATTGCTGGTCTCCCCTTGAATTTTCATACCAGATGGCACAGAAGTTTTAGGATCATTTAACCAACCCAACAACAAAACCAAACAAAAAATACTTTTCCTCGTTTCAGAGTGAAATAAATTAATAAAAGAAAAATGAGAAACAATCCTTGTTTTGACTTTTGAACATTTTAACTTAAAGCTTTGCCCACTGCTGGTTTTGAAGCTCCATGCACCAAGCAAGAGGGATTTCCTCCAGCAACTTCTGTGATGGCATTCAGGACAGGCCACATGTGACCTCCCACATATCACATCTTCACCAGAATCAGACTGAATCTCACATTTTAAAGCTGGACCTGAGAGAACAAACACCCTCCCTACTGAAACACAGCAGCATCAGCACCTTGTTTTGGCTGTGCTGCCTGATGCCACACCACCAAACTAGCCCAGATCAGCTTCAGCACATCACTGACTTGGCCCCAGTGGCCTTGGTAAGACATCTATCCCCTTGTGCATCAGGCTCTTGCTTTATATACACAGCTACAATCTTTTCATTACAAGCTTTCAGAGAAGAGCACAACAAGGAAACAAGAAAACACATTATGAACATTAGTGTCCCTCAATCCTGCATTTTCCCAGGATCAAAAAGGAGTCACTGCTGACTGAAATGAAAGTACCAGGCTCACCCTTTGTGCGAGAACAAAACTGCCTTTCTCTTCACACAAGCTTCATGCATCTGCCTCTTAATCTCCAGTAGCTCAGAGACCATAATTCCTTCTTTAATCTCTATAGGGATCACGCTGCTTCTTTGATAAAACAATTCTTTCTTTGTGCTTGACTGTTTTCTACTGCGCTAACGTCATAGCTAGACAACTCATGTCACGTCTCCTCTCCATAAAACACTGCCAGTCTACATAATTTCCAAGTCATCTTTCCCTCCACTTTCTGAAAGTACCCTCCACTTTCTGAAAGTACCCTGCAGCCCTGGCAGAAGCACGATGCTGTCCCCATCACTCACCTTGATCTCTCCAGCTGAGCCATTTCTCAGCACCCAACAAAGCCTTTCTCTCCCCTAAAACTCTGCCCATACCACTCCTCATACCTTAACCCCCTCCATGTTAACTTTATATATCTGATTAAATCCTCTCCAGGCATTCTTAATTACCTATTTAACAGCATTCAACGGCTTATCACTACCATGTGGTTGTGGTTACACAACCAAAGGCCAAAGATAAGTGACAGGCCTGTTATTTTTCTTCAGTTATCTTGTTTTGATTTATCACTCAACTCACGTACATGGGCGTTGACTTAGACTTGGCCCATATAAAGTAGAATAAAAATAGGAAAGGCCACAATTTCTGCCCCCCCTCCTCCTCTAGGTTCTCTCAGGCAGCTGACAAGCATTTAAATAACATCTTGCAAGCAAATTGAAAAGCTAGGAGGAGCAACATGTGTAGAGATTTGAGTAACCGAAACAATGAGCAGCTCTGCAGGAAAATGAATTTAATTAAAGTTACTCATGCAAGCTCTTAGCCTTAGAAATCTATAAATCTGAAAAATCATTTCCCTTTCAATTAAGTTTGTATTTGTCATTTCGGAGAGATAAAAACCAGTCCCCACTGACCAGGTTTTCCAATACTAAGCAATTAAGAGAAATACAGAATGCAGGAACACAAAACATAAAAAAAAATGCAGAAAAGCCAGCAAGGATCTACAGTCCTCACAAGTCCCACCACAGCCAAACAATTCCTTTTTCAAGTTAAAAGTGCAGATGTATCAACTGGAGATGTTTCAAGACAGTGTCTGCGCTATGACTAATACCCTGAGGAGGACTCACGTCACCTACCTCGCACTTCTTATATAATCTCGGGAAAAAGAAAAAAAAAAAAAAAAAGGAAAAAAAAAGGAAAAAAAGTTTATTTCAGAGGATTTTTTAGAACATCTGAATTAGACGCCTGAGCTGAACTGCACTCTCATCCTCCTTTCTCCGCCACTGTCTGGAGCCTGCAGAGACTCACCTCCTAGCCTGGCTGCCTCATCTCTCCCGCTGCAGACACAGAGCAATACATCAAAGGACCAGAAAGAGAGAAAGCGATGCTGCTGACTGCAGAGACATTTATTTCTATGAAGAAGTTTTGGACAATCACTGCAGCTAACTTTCTGAATATTCGCCCCAGCCAGAAGATCGTGACTCCTCGCAGTGGCACTGAGATTTCTCCACCGCTGCACGCTGGTGGGAAAGGTTGTTCTACTGGACACAGCCAAGTTAACTTTGTGGTGTCCAAACTGAGCTTCTGCTGATCAAGTAGGGCATTGCTCATTTTCCTACAAGTCATTTATTTCCTTCTTGCACCCCACTGCCACAGCAACTTGTAAGCACTTAGGTGGAACTCCTGGTTTCCAACCGTTGTAGTCCAAATATTTCCTTGGATGGCTCCTCAGCACTTTGGGGACAGCTTCAACTAATAGTCAGTTCTTCCATGCACGCTCACAAAAAATTGCTCTAATCCCAGTGAGAGGAATCAAGGGCTCATATTCCACTGTCAGGGATTTTCCAAAGCTGTTTTGTGGTAATCGCACACAGCAGAAGCAGCCGCTGGCGCTCACAGATGTGGTGTTCACAGTATTCTTGTGGATCAGCTGTTTTTTCCAAAAAAAATGAGCTTGAATGAAATCAGTGTTAATGTGAAGGTTCTCAGATTTTCCCCTCGGCAAAAAACTCCCACTGAGCTTAGCAAGAACTGAATCAGACCCATGAAAGGTTTAACATCGCTGGGTGGATTTGAAAGCAGGGATCCAACCCTACGATTTAGCCGTGCACCAGCACAAGAAACCTTGCACTCCACTTGACCTGGCAGGAAGTTCTTAATTCAGAAGGAATACAACCTTGTCTCTAAAATAAGGTTCAAAGCGTGAAGAGGAATAGATATTTCACCTCAATCGCCTTTCCCAAGAGTAAACGGGAGCGACATATTGCTAATGCTTTGGTAAACCATGGAGAAAGCCATCCCTTTCTGCGGGAAATAAACTGTGCAGCCTTTTCCTAAACCTCACTTTACCACAAGTGAGAAACATTTGTTAAACAAACGCAGTAGGAACATGTAGCAATGTATCTTGAGAGGAGTGGGCTTGTGGCTCATCCAGATTTATTGCTGACCCCCATATAATCAGGTCTGGGGAAGCTAGCGAAGATCAGAATGAAGGAACAGTAGAGCAGGTATCTGTAAGAACAGGAGCTTGTAGGAAACAACCTTGTGAGATAAGAGACTGCAAGAATGTCAACGGCTGCCTTATAAGGACTAACGTGACTGTGTAGCTTTAGCCAATTGTTAGAAATAGTGAGATGCATGTAAGGTGAGTGAACAGAGCATATAACCAATAGCAATGTAGTGTAACTCGTGTACTGATATAGAAACCTATATAAACTGCGTGTGTGTTTCAATAAATGAGCTCAGCCTTTGATCACATTGATCCGAGTTGAGTCCGCAAAACTGCAGCTCCAGCAGGGACAGGGGTCGAATAGCTGGGATTTCCTTCCCACCTATGTAGTTCCTGAATGGAAAAGCAACAGCTGGGGTTTACAGGGCGATGGCTGTTGCAGTGTACATTATCAGATCCGCCCAACTGCAGCACCCTCACCGTGCCTGGAAATCCTCACTAAGCCATGCTGCTTTCTAAGAGCAGACTGGAGCTATAGTGAAGTTTGGAGCAATGTGCTAATCCTTGGACAGGGACACACGGAAGGGAGCAGAAGGGAATACTTATTTCCCAGTAACTACCTGTAAGGGAAAAAAATGCAGCAACATTTCCCCCCACCTTTAATGTGAATAAAGCAGGACTGTGAAAATAAGTGTAGGTATATAAACTTTAAATTTATTTCTGTTGTAGCATCATGTATGTTTACACTGCAGTACTCTAAAAGATTGGGTAACAGCTGATTTTCAACTACTGCAACAGAAAAACTCTCATGTCTCATCTGAACAGCATTAACACTTTGTATTTCAAATATTATATAAATTAGTGGATACGTTGATCACTTATTTGGATAACTGTGTTATTTCAGTAGGACGCAAAGCTCTCGTAGAGCTGGTGTCAGCTCTTCAGAGAGATTCCCCAGCTGAGCAGGGAAGTGGAAATAGTGGGCAGTACCCACCACCATGGGTCCAGAATGCATCTGACGCAGGCTCAGAGGGAACAGCAACTGAGCTCATCAGACAAGATAAGAGTGACAAGGTTACTGCTATAGACAGAGGAATTACATATGTGTTACATCCAGAATGGGGGCATTAAACAGAAGGGACTGCTGGTGCAAACACAGGGGCTGCCCGAGCGAGTGATTCATTGTACTCTATTAGTGAGCTGACATTCATCCCCGAGTCATTATATACGTTTCAAGTTATCTACCTGAAGAGTTCCTCGTTTGCCTCAGAAGGTTGCAGCGATGATGGTGCAGTAAGAATTCATTCTCTCCTTACCCAGCAGCTGCTCTAGGCAGAGGGAGCACAGCCACCCCACTCTCCTCTCTTAACCTTTGACAAACTGGCTTAAAATAAACACTCAGGCAACTTAATGCATATTCATCCTTCTATAACAATGCTTGACCTGACATCCCTGTGATGTTCACCATGCGAATTACAAGAGAATGCAGCTTATCAACTGGCACACTCTTCCTGAGAGTTTATGTGCTTACCACATAGATGTTGGGTATAGTTCATTAGCAACCCAAGATGCCCATGATCCCTCCACTCTCAGCATGCTACACCTATTTTGACAAACAATTAATCAGAACTCAGTACCGCATCTGGCTTGTAGTTACAGCCAAAGAATGAATTGGGTTGAAAAAGCATCTGAAAGGATAATACTTCAACCTGATGACTTTGTAGTTGGGTTTTGTTTTCCTGGAAGGAATCTGCTAACATATCGTGTTTGAGAGACCCAACAGACATTGAATTTATGAGCCTTTAGGTAAACAAAACATATGGTGCTTGCTATGTTCCATCTATCTGGTAATCAGTCATTTAGCAAGATATACACAATAAAATTTGGCCAGCTTCTTAAGACATGACATCTGAGGAGATCAATTACAGACTTAATTTAGACAAACTTTTCATAGCAATTTTTTTTCTTCCTATTACATTATCTTTCTTGTTCCATGAAGCTTTCATTAACTCCTGTGGAAAATGAGGCCTGGATTCTTTAAGTCATAATATGGATGTAATATACCAGTTAGTTTAGGATATTAGGTGATAGATTAATCTGAGACACTGACCAATAATAATTCCAAGTTGTTCTGTTCGTAATCATGTTGCCAACACTGTCCAAAAAAACTATGCACTGAAGATTCTTATTTTACTACTCTTTTAGCTAAAGCATCTCAGAAGAGTTCCCTCTTTCCAGGTCTCCGTCCTGGAGCAGTACGAGTAAGCCCCAGGTGGGAAGCAAGACCACCCTGGATTACCAAAGGGAGGTCAGGATCAGTGCTGGTCCCTGGTTTCCCAGGACTTGGGAAACCTCCCTGCTTGGAGGGGGACGCGAGCAGGACCTGGGTTACACACATGGGGAGACACAGCCACAAAGGAGTTTCTCACAGAAGCTTAGATATGATTTTCAGCCTAGTTAGAGACCTGTCTCCAATCCTAATCACATCCCAAATATTTGGGGGGGTGGAGAATGGCTTCTCCATTAATTTTCTGACTAGATTATTAACTCAGGGGATGCTGAGAACTGTACTGGAGGGCAGGTGAATGCTCTCAGCACTGAGATTTGGAAGGGCAGAGGAACCCAGCGAGGCAGGGGTATCGTCTCTGCCTGGGGACTCCCAGGTAAGCACGAAGCATGCAGGCCTGGAGCACCCTGACAAGCAGCACTTGGCTCTCAGAGGCCACGTACTGTAAGATCCTCTCCAAACACCAAGGGGCAGGGTTTAAAAACACAAGAATTTTACCAACAAGTTTACTAAAATCAGCCCGTTCAGGGTCAAGCAGCCATCAGATACAAGAAATTATTACAGAGATCTCTGGAGATTCATGTGCCCATCTGAAGGGTTCAGCAGGACCTTTGCCTTTTGTGGATCTGTCCTTAAAGCTCCAAGAATTTATGTGCCAAACCTGGGACAAATCTGTTGAATGAGCTCTTCCACTCACATTTCCCTCATGATTAAGTGCCTTACTGAATCAGGAGAGCCACATTTATTACCGAGGAGCATTAAATAAGGGTAATGACTTGGCAGCCATGTAGAGTTGAGTATGTATTAATAGGTCCAGAAAATATTCACAGCCCATATTAAGTAACTTGCCTCTGTTCCACAGTATGTGCTCCTCAGACCTGCTCTCCAAATCCCTGCTGGGCTCCAGCACTACCATGCTTTGGTTCTCCAAGAGTTTACACACAGTCCAGGTGGCATTTCCCCAGCCAGACCGCACGAGAAACACAACTACAAAACAGCAGTTAAACTGTACTGTACCACGTAAGACCAGTTAATGCTTTTCTGCAAGAACCAGCAGCCAACCTCGCTTTGTATATACAGCCCTGCTTCCATCTCCAGCACAAAACCAGATTTCTTAATGCCACTTTCATTTATTACCAAGACACAGGACAGTGAGAAATTATTAAAGACCTGAAAAATCAATTTAAACATTTTAACTTTGAGATCAGGCTCTTCAGCTACTGCAATTTGTGTAACACAAGATGCTGCTAAGAGGTCCCCGCAAAGTGAATTAGAGCAAATCATTTCTTTGTTCAGCTCAAATATGCTTAGAAGACGGCTTCTTTATTACATTACATCAAGGGAGGTCAGCATTAGTACTTCAGCAACAAAAGCTGGGAACACAGGAACAACAGCGAACTGCACAACCCAAGATCTGATCCTAGGTTTAATGTAAGAAACTTCCTTTAAAATCGTGTTTCACTTAACAAATGAAGTGTCCTACATGATATTTAAGAGGTTGGGGGTGTGGGGTTAATACAAAATATTTAATGTCTGATGTACAAGCCCAGCAAAAAACTGGTTTTATATATTTTACTGGGCATTTTATTGTTTGGTTTGTTGGGGTTTTTTTTTCCTTCAAACGTTCATTGGTTCATTTACATCATCTTCCATTCTGTAGACATTCAGACCCTCACATCTTAAAAGCATGTTCAGCACTGTAGTACAGAAAATAATCTATATTCCAATATACACAGTCTGTGAGCCTGAAACAAAAGATAAGAAACAGATGTAGGTCCAGATGAAGAAATGTGTCTATTGTGAAGTTTAAAGGAACGTTTGGCATAAAAATAATTGAAGTCAATATGCAGGAAGAAAACCTGTCAGCAAATTGCAATGCTTGACTGAAGTACAGATATATTTTTTAAAAATGCTCTAGGTAGGTTCCATGTGGCCTGTCAGTTTAAATGGATTAGCACTACATTAGAATTCTTTTGCTTTCCTCCAGCCAAAGTAGTCATTCTGAATATAAAAAAGAAAATACTCATCGAAGTTGAACCATAGCTCTCCTAATAAAACTTCCATTTGAGAACCCCTTCTTATCAAAGCAGTTTATCAAGCTGCTGGGCCAGCGCAGCGTCAGAGGCTCACCAGTAAGAGCATGGTGCTGGGACCAGCCCATGTGATTGGCCCTAGTCCACAGAACTTAGATATCTCCCCCAAAATTGTGCCCCAAAACTGGGGAAGGGCAAACACCTGTCCACCCAGAAAGCTTTGCAGTACTCATAATACTGCCCAGCAATTTCATAAAGATTATAATATGAGAAGTCATACCCATTCAGAGTTGTAATCAATAATGTCTTTCTCCAAATTAAGAGCCTCCTGCCTCTCTCCAGCCCAGCTGATGTTACCTCAAGTTCTAAGAAGCTAAAATGTTAATAGGAACCAGAAGGCAGATAGGAAAAGTCAAGTACTGCTTCAAGGATTTCCTCATCCAGACCAAAGGATTTTTATTTTAAAACCTTATTCTCTGCACCATCATCTTCTCCTCTCATTCTTCCTACTATTAGCCAACTCGAATTTTCGAGGATGCCAAAACCCAAGTGACCAATCCCTCACCACAATGAATGACAGGATTTATCAGAACACTTCCTCGCAAACAGTCTGTATTCACGGTTTGTTATGGCACCGTCTTGCCACTTCCTAGAAAATGCTAATGCTTTATTTAAATGTCTTAAACATTTTTGTTATTCAGTTGAGTTCCTGCACGCTTCCTGCCCAGGTCTGCTCTACCAATCCCATTATGCTTCTCTAGAAGACATCTGATATTCCCTCAAAGCATTCCTGCGGCAGAACACAGTGTGTGCAGCGTGCGACACTAAGGACAGAAATCACTGATTTTGATCACTGTATTTCTTTAGGCCTAATTCTGTTTACACATGGCTTGGAAAGGAACATCTGCTCATCCTCCAAGTACAAGTCCATCCATTCGCTGCTTCTGTAATAAATTATAGAATGGTCTGGGTTGGAAGGGATCCCAAGGATCAGAGAGTTCCAACCCCCCTGCCACAGGCAGGGCCACCAACCTCCAGGCCTGGAGCTACACAAGGTTGCCCAGGGCCCCATCCAACCTGAACTTGAACACCTCCAGGGATGGGGCATCCACCACCTCTCTGGGCAGCCTGTTCCAGCACCTCATCACTCTCTGCAAAGAACTTCCCCTGATATCTAATCTAAACCTTCCCTCCTCCAGCTTCACTCCATCCCCCTTGACCTGCCACTATCTACCCTTTTAACAAGCTGATTCCCCTCCTGTTTCTCTGCTCCCTCCAGGTAGTGGAAGGCTGCAATGTGGTCCCCCTGCAGCCTTCTCTTCTCCAGGCTGAACAAGCCCAGCTCCCTCAGCCTCTTTTCGTAGGGGAGGTGCTCCAGCCCCTCTGATCATATTCGTGGCCTCCTCTGAACCCTCTCCAACAGTTCCACATCTTTTTCCATATCCCCCACGCTGCTAACACACGTTCAATTACATATTATTAAGCTTACTTTACAATATCATGTTTGGGGGAAAGAAAAAAACCACATACTTTGCCAGCTATATCCAAGTTTGGGGAGTTTTTATTTTGGGGTTCTGTTTTGTTGGGGTTTGTCTGTTTGGGTTTGGTTCTTTTTAGAAATATGGGCAGTTAGATTAAAACAGTCCATTTAAATACACCTTCTATTATTAGACAAATGAGACCGGATACTGTAAATCAACTTTGCCTCTTTCAAATGCATAGTTTTTCTTGCCTTTGCCTTGGGAACAGGAGTGAGTGAGCCTTGGCTGCTAACATGCCGGGGTTTTTGTAGCATCTCTTCAATGGCTCCCTGCTGCTCGAGGCGATTTCAAACAAGCTCATACACTTTTAGCACAACTCTAATTAGCTTTGTTCTTACGAGTAGTGAACGTGTTTTAGTCCCATTATATAGATGTTAATTGTTATCTTGACAAGGAATAATGAATTTGCAAACATAATGGATGTTTGGCGTCTATTTGAAACACTCTTTAATCCTCACTCCGGACTAAAAACAATTACAGTGGGTTTGGTTTTGAAATTATTTCTAATTATAATCACTACGTGTCATTTATATTTAGAGATTGATACTCCTGTTATCTGTACAGCGCTGCTTTCTATGGCATCACCCCTACAACAAACTGCCTGGCAGGGAGAAGTTGCCTTGGTTTTGCAATGTTACCTCTCACTTCTTTATCTATATATAGATTTTGTGGCATATATATTATTTAAAAGCTCAAAAGCCAGTAAAATTAAGAGGTTTTCCCCATTTCTCATTCCCTGGGCCACCTTTGCTCCTAGTAGCTGACATTGCACCCTTTACAGCAGCAGCACACAGAGAACATTTCTAGAAGGCCACCAAAATCCAGTTCCAGCTCTTCAGGAGCTCGACTGCCTTCCTGAACCACAATACATAGAGCACAGCCAAGTCTACACCCAGACAGGCTGGGGGAAAAAAAATCTGTTAATATCAATATTCCACGTACAGTACCCACGCAATACCAAAATGTTATACCCAACAGCAAAACAGGGTCAACTGGCAAAAACCAGAGAAAAGTGCATTATAGTTTGGTAGCATCACAGTTAAATTCCTAACTCTGGGGGGAAAATTGCCGAAAAATGCTGGAAACCTCCTAAATTTGGGCGTGAGCCTGAGAGATGCATTGTTCTAAATTCTTGGGGAGTTTATTCTATCCTAGAAGAGCACATCAAAGGCGGTGGTGATCCCAAAGTTTCAATATTTGATGCTCCTTTCAACAGCTGTGGTGATAGCACAGCAGAAGTATATATTTTAAGTGAAGAAGAAAGTTATATCTGAAAGAATACAATAGCTGAAGAGTTCAGAGCCAGCCCTGACTTTACATTAGCTCCTTTTTCTATAATTAGGCAAGCCCCGGGAAGCCCAGAAAGAAAATTACATTTGCCTGAACCAATCTGGGTGAACCTGACCTGATTTTAAGGACACACATGCACCAAAACAAAAAGAACAACTGGATTTAGGATGCTCACATTTTCTTGGAAGTAATTCTCCTTTCTACTTTAATTCACCGCCAAGCCTCTGGTCTTGGCATCCAATAAAGTATGTTTTTTCACGTTCAATATTCATGAAAGTAACATAAGAAAACACCTAATATTGTGTTCATTTATCTTGCATTTACTTTTAGGAACTTGGAGCGTTATCACTCACGTTAGAAGGAAAACGCTTTGGTTACATGGCCGAATCAACCCATCAAGTGTGAAGGTAAATCTTACCTCTCTTGAGTCACTCACTGTGAAATAAGGCGGACTGCTGGGCTGAGGTCACTCAGTGTGTGATGTAATAAATTCACACGGCAGCTAACGCACCACATCTTCCCAATTGCAAATGAAAGTTCTAGAATAATTACACCTGCTTTGGCGGGGGGGGGGGGGGACCCCGATGATCTCCCGAGGTCCCTTCCAACCTCTACAATTCTGTGATTCTGTGTAATTAGCGGCAATGTTAATAGATGTCCTTTTTCATTACTGCTCCTGCATCAGATGACAATTCCACCACAGAGGTTAAACTTCCATACGATGCCGTGAAAAGCCGAAATCAAAACTCTGTAGCTCTTAAGCAGGTATCCTTCATTGCCAGCTATTCGTGTGCACACTGCAAAGGGTCAGGAACACAGGTTTTATACAGGACATATATGCATATTCATGATTATATGCATGTTCATAACATACGTATGTATAGGAATGGTTATTTTTTCCCGTTGGGAGAGCTCATTATCATCCACCCATCTAACCTACCCCGATAATCTCTTGGTGGGCTTGAGGACAATTGATGGACACTTACTACATTTACCCCTCTTCATCACCGGTCCTTTCGGTAAACTTTACCTTTTGTCTCGCTAACAAAACCACCGAGCTGAGGTCTGCAGCCTTGAGGCCCTCCTGTCCTTTCTCCCTCTTCATCACTCTCTTCTCAGACACAAGTTTTTTCTCCTGAGGCATCACAACGCACACCATGTGCTAACAACATTAGGCAGAACTTTTTCTGTTTTGTTTGGTTGTTGCTGACCAACTAATATTTAGCATGTTCCCATAGCTCACAGATCCAGGGTGAAGTGCTGACAACATGGGGTTTATCGTCCTCTAGCTCCAGCTCTCCATCAAAGCAGTTGAAGAAAAGTCCTAAAAATGGAGGAAAACGGAGAGGAATTAATTTTGAGTAGATTAATTAGAAAAACCCCACAATTCACTTTGCTGCTGAAGTGAAGGAGTGGTGGGGGTCTGAGGGGGAGACAGTTTTGGTAAACATCCGGTTGTTTTTCTCATCTTTACCTCAGCTGATGAAACGCCACCAGGATGCCTCTTCACATTCGGATGACACAAATCTTTAGAGAGCAAAAGCTGGTAAGTTTCCTCCAACTTTGGGAAAGGTGTGGGGGCCAGGGTGGGAGGGAGAGAGGACAAAGGAGGTTGTGTTCCTGCTCAGTTACCGTGCTTCCTCCAGACCCAAAACTCCACCCAAGGCTGAAGCGAGTAGCGTTGCAACCGTGTATCTGTATATAGAGAATCACAGAACGTTAGGAGGCGGAAGGGACCTCGAAAGATCATCTAGTCCTGCCAGAGCAGAATCACACAGACTAAATCACACAGGAACACATCCAGGCAGGTTTGAATGTCTCCAGAGAAGGAGACTCCACACCCTCTCTGGCAGTCTGTCCCAGGGCTCTGTCACCCTCACAGGGGAAAAGTTCCTCCTTATATTCACACAGAAGCTCTGCTCCAGCTTGCACCCATTGCCCCTTGTCCTATTGCTGCCATCACTGAGAAGAGCTTGGCTCCATCCTCCTGACTCTGGCCCTTTACATATTTATAGGCATTAATGAGGTCACCCCTCAGTTTCCTCTTCCTCAAGCTAGAAGCTCAGCTCCCTCAGTCTGTCCTCATAAGGAAGGTGTTCCACTCCATCATCTTGGTGGCCCTGTGCTGGGCTCTTTCAAGGAGTTCTATGTCTGAGGGGTCCAGAACCTGACCCAATATTCCAGGTGCAGTCTCACCAGGGCAGAGTAGAGGGGGAAAAGGACCTCTCTTGACCTACTAAAGTAGGATGAGAACCTCATCCACAGCCTGGAAAAGAGGAAGTCAGCATACAACTGCAAAGTTTCAGAGCACTGTTAATATCTCTTTAATAGTTTTGACACCTCCAGCCTTGAGCACAAGGAGATGGGTTGAGCCTGTAACAAAAATACTTTCCTCAACCTAGTGCTCCAAAAGAATTATTGCAAGAAAGCAACCTGTATAAGTCACCTTCCTGTTGTCTCCTAGATGCGGAAACCACACCACCAAAAGAATACCTCATTGAAGGGTTTGGAAAGTGAGGAAGAATTAATTAGGCTGACTCTAAATAGAAAGGAAATATTAAAAATTAAAAAAAACACCCAACCCTAATTGAGCTTTTCATTTCTTGCTTGTTTCGATTTTGCTTTAGTTTTGAAGTGCCATGGTTTTTGATTTTTTTCAAGTTGCATCCCCCACTGAGCCACCTTTGCAGAAAAACATCTTCTGCAGTTCATAATCCCATTAGTGCATTAATATTTTCTTGATTAATTATTCAGATTTAAAAGAGTTTGCTTGTTCCATTTTGTAATTTGGAATTGCATGGGGTTGGGGGGGAGAGAAAGTAGCTATATTCACAGGCATTGCAAAAGAAGATGCAGAGCCCTTTATTTCTCTCTAGACATGATTCACCATTTTCTCAAGTTCAATTGTTTTATGGTCATAGCAGGGAAAAACTCATTAATTTAACCTTCATTATTAACACATACAGAGAGTGCCCTAATTTATTGATCTGCCTTAATGTTACTTTCTCCCTTGAAATTAATTCTTTCATACAACAGATTCCCAGTTCAGGATTCCCAGACCACTGGGAACCTACAGACATGACTATGGAATGCAACTGGATGCTGCATGCATTTAACACAATAAGTTATATCTCAGAAGCCAGCTGCATTTTTAAGATCAGGACACAGGAATTTTAAGGATGCTTTCCCTCCTCCCTCATCTCCCAGCACAGTTGCTCTAACATCACTAGCACCCAAAATATCCTTTCCACTTCTTAATCAGTATAAACACACACTCTCTTAATTGCTACAGGGAACGCAGAACTTAGGGGCTTATTTCTGTAATTAGGAAAAAAGCACTAGTATTCAAATTTATTTTAATTATTGTCTGAAATCACTTCCTCCAAGATTTTCAGCATTTTAAGGACCTTAACCAAATAGGGAGGAAGAAATCCATTATAACCCACTTGGCAACTTGCAACAGGCAATCCTCACCGGCTGCAGCTGAACAAACCCATAATAATTTATGATAAATCCCTCCTCCTCCTATCTACATATTATCTGAAACCAGGTGGAAAAGATGGCCAAGCAAACATTAAGTGAATAACTCCAACAAATGCCAGGTGAGAAACCACGAGGTGAAGTTTGAGGCTGTTTTGAATGAGTTTCTTGATAGAAGAACCAGGGTCAGTGCTGACCAGATGTATGCATGGAGCGGGGTCTCATCAGTGGGAATATATTCGCAACCTTTTTCTCTGTAAAGATTTTTATGGATGCACACTTAATTACGTGAGCAGAAAGTGTTTATATATCACCTCAGATGAACACTGGAGAATTCCAAAGTGTTTTCCCAGATGGGTGATTAAAAATAAACCTCTGCCTGTTTAGATATCTCACCACAATGGTCAACTACCTGGTTTTGTTCCGTCCTTGGCTGCTGAATTACAGAGTATTAGGGTTTGAAAGGAGCATGAGGAGTTGGAAGGGACCTCAAAAGCTCATGTAGTCCAACCCCCCCACCAAAGCAGGATCACACAGACTAAATCACACAGGAATGCAGCCAGGTGGGTTT